>OZ035997.1:34660644-34808614 GCA_964035015.1 Corallium rubrum
GGGCGGTGTGTACAAAGGGCAGGGACGTAACGCGCTTACTAGGAATTCCTCGTTCAAGATCAAAAATTGCAATGATCTATTCCCATCACGACGATGATTCCGAAGATTACCCACACCTTTCGATGAAGGAGCAACTCTTTGACATCGTCATTGTAGCACGCGTGCGGTCCAGAACATCTAAGGGCATCACAGACCTGTTATTGCCTTCCTGACTCTGGTTGAACACCAACAGTCCCTCTAAGAAGTCGAGGACGATTCGGAAATCGACTGACTATTTAGCAGGTCAAGGTCTCGTTCGTTAACGGAATTAACCAGACAAATCATTCCACGAACTAAGAACGGCCATGCACCACCATCCATAGAATCGAGAAAGAGCTCTCAATCTGTCAATCCTTACTATGTCCGGACCTGGTAAGGTTTCCCGTGTTGAGTCAAATTAAGCCGCAGGCTCCACTCCTGGTGGTGCCCTTCCGTGTTGTTTCTAGATTGGAAATAGAAACTTCAATAGGGACCTTAAGCAATCACAACGCGAACGTCACGGCGACGACCCAAGTACAATAGTATTTTTCAACCAAAACAAAGCGTTGAATAATTTGCAGTCAACAAGAGTAATCCCAACATCGTCCTCGTTGCACATACAACATCATCTGAAGCGTTTTCACGTTTTCAAGACGACGTTGTGGCAAGGAACAGCTAAAGTTTGTTAGTTGTTAGGCGTTAATCTCGCATACGTTATGTTGTCGAAGCTATGGCTTCCTTTGAAATATCTTACAAAATACATAAAGCATACAAGATACGATGTCCTGATCCATGGTTTCTTTTAAATGTTGTAACTTATTTGCCGCCGTCGTCCTTACTTGCTTAAGGTCCCTAATAAGATGACGACGACGTACGGCGGTTAAAAACGATGTACATAAGTTTTACAATTTGGAGAAGTCACAGTTAACTGACTACATTATATGTGATATTTGAAGCGCTAGTTCAATGACTTCCAAAACGCCCATGCAGTCCTGCTAAAAGGATTGTAGTGTCCGTATTGTGAAGCCAATCTCAAGTAACAGTTATTTTTTAATCTTTTTGCCGTTTACGTCGTCATGAAGACGTGAAAATCCTCTAAGTGGCGTTGTATAAAGAACGAGGACGGTGTTAAGATCACTCTTGTGACTAAAAATTATTCGTTCTCTTTAACTTTGTTTTGGAAAACGATCCTACGTCGTCGTTGAGGTTCAGTATCTGTATCTGTATCTGTATCTGTATCTGTATCTGTATCTGTATCTGTATCTGTATCTGTATCTGTATCTGTATCTGTATCTGTATCTGTATCTGTATCTGTATCTGTATCTGTATCTGTATCTGTATCTGTATCTGTATCTGTATCTGTATCTGTATCTGTATCTGTATCTGTATCTGTACCTGTATCTGTACCTGTACCTGTACCTGTACCTGTACCTGTACCTGTACCTGTACCTGTACCTGTACCTGTACCTGTACCTGTACCTGTACCTGTACCTGTACCTGTACCTGTACCTGTACCTGTACCTGTACCTGTACCTGTACCTGTATCTGTATCTGTATCTGTATCTGTATCTGTATCTGTATCTGAATCTGAATCTGAATCTGAATCTGAATCTGAATCTGAATCTGAATCTGAATCTGAATCTGTATCTGTATCTGTATCTGTATCTGTATCCTGTATCTGTATCTGTATCTGTATAAATGCTTATAGCCATAGGACCATAGGGCTACACTAATTTAATTAAGAACCAACCATGTATGATAAACAAAGCCAACCATGTATGCTGATTTGTTTGGTTTGAGGCATAAACATTGCTTTGCTTTGCGCAAACCATGTTGGACATGTATAGTTTAGTTCCTAAAAAACATCATTATATATTATGCTTTATTCTGACTTGTAAATTACTGTTAGCTTAAATAGCCATATAGCTTATAAGCCAGCTATACTGAGGAATCCACTATATGGCCAGTGGCTCAATTACGTAAGATTATACTTGCATGGCCAGCTATGTTTTTCTGTTTTTATTCTTACTTCAAAAGAAAAGCTCGCGTTCTATTAAATTTAAAAAACAATCGTCGGTGGGTAAATGTTGTTTAGGCCCTTAGAACCTCTGGGAACAGAGTATTTCGTCACCAAGAACGCCTTAAAATTGCCGACTAATTTCAATTAATCGCGCAAAGTTGAATAAACGAGAGCGTTTTTGCCATATTTATGTCTGTCGTATACGGGTTGAAATAATATAAATCAATGGCTAAATTGATTGTCCATTTATACCTACAGTTTTTGAGCTACGAAATACGTCATTAGCATCAGGCTATATCTTCTCGAGAATACGTTTTATATGAATGACGGGAATTGTACTTACTTATACAGTACACCTCAAAATAGAACCTAAACTAGATTTCTTGTCCTATTTTAGGATGAATGTAAAGGTTGAACGACGTTCTATCCGCTCGCGAATTTCGTCTTTTGTGCGTGGTTTATTGCCAGGTCGTCGTGTCTTGTACGATGTGACCAAGGCAAAGAAGACAACTGGGTTCTTCGCTAAGGCTTGATTTATTATCCATATTCTTTCTTAGTTAATATCACACAGAGTAGTATTGTGTGATACTATTATCCAATTCACTCGCTAACTGTGTGAATTGACAGTCTTTAAGGTCTTTGCAATGTACATTTGTACAGCTTAATGTAGTCAGCTAAAAGCAGCGCGTTTGTTGCAAACACGCTGAGTAGTATACAGTGGGGGTTGTAGGACAGTTCGTCGACGGCATAATGTCGTCACGCTCAATGACACCAGCATGACGACGTCACAACTTGTGTTTTGTAAGAGAGTTCCTAGGCTGGTGGTTGGTCGTGAATTGTATGTGGATCGACTGTCGGTGTGAAGTGGCGAGGCGACGATGCTAGGCAGAAAATGTCGTCGTGTATCGAGAGATTGGTACATCAATGAAATCTGTATTAACTTGCTTGTTAGGACATCAGGCGTGGCTTCAGTTAGTTTTCAATGTTTACGACGCAACAAACTTAAATCCAAGTGTTGAAGGACATCGGATTCCTGAAAAGGTCCTGATTTTCAATTGACAGCTGAAATTGGTGGTGTAGCATCAATTCAAAAAAATTAAAAAGAATAAAAATAAAGAAAAAAATTATACATGCGCAATGCTGGAATAATAGGTGTAAATCATGAATAATTTTTGTTAAATTCATCCAGCAAAGCGGCAATGTAATAAGATGCACACCACCTATCGGGAAGTTAAGCCATTTCACTGTAAGCATTTGCAAAGTAGTTTGACAAGTATTTAAATTAGAACGATTAACGAAACGAGCCAAATAGCAGCGAAAAACTTAGCGACATTCATTCATTTCATATATTTATATCCATTGATTTCTATTAATTTTTATTTGGTTGCATTCACTCATTCCTTTTTATTTATTTGCATTCATTTTTAATCATTTGTATTTATTTATTCATTCTTTTATTCACGAATTTTCATTCATATCCATTCATTTGCGTTCATTTGCATTCATCCATTCCGTTCCCTCATCCCTTTATTTCTATTTATTCACCATTTTCATTAATTTTTATTCATTTGCATTAATTTTATTCATTTGTTCCTGCCTTCCTTCCTTCCTTAAATCATTCGCTAATCTTCGTTCATTTCCGTTCATTTTTATTCATTTCCATTTATTTGCATCATTTGATTAATTTTTATTCATTTCCATTTACACCATTCATTTCCACTCATTTTATTCATTTCCATTTATTACCATTCATTTCCATTCATTCCCAATCAATCCCAATCAGTTCCATTCATTCACAATCATTCCCAATCAATCACAATCAGTTCCATTCGTTCCCACTCATTCTCATTCATCCTATTCATTCCCAATCATTCCCAATCATTTCCATTCATTCCCAAACATTCTCACTCATTCCCAATCATCCTAATCAGTTCCATTCGTTCCCGTTCATTCCTATTCCCATTCGTTTCCAAACATTTTCATTCATTCCTAATCATTTCCATTCACTCCCATTCACTCCCATTCACTCCCAATCAATCCTAATCAGTTCCATTCGTTCCCATTCGTTCCCATTCATTCCTATTCCCATCCATTTCCAATCATTTCCATTCATTCCCAATCATTTCCATTCATTCCCAATCATTTCCAATCAATACCAATCAGTTCCATTCATCCCCATCATTTCCATTCATTCCTAGTCATTCCCAATCATTCCCATTCATTTCTACTCATTCCCAATCATTCCCAATTATTTCCATTCATTCCCAATCATTCTCATTCGTTTCCATTCACTCCCAATCATTCCCATTCATTTCCAATCATTTCCAATAATTTCCGTTCATTCCCAATCATTCCCATTCATTTCCAATAACTTCCAATAAGTTCCATTCATTCCCAATCATTCCCATTTATTCCCAATCATTCCCAATCATTTCCATTCATTCCCAATCATTCCCAATCATTCTCATTCAGTTCCAATCATTTCCATTCATTCCTAATCATTCCCATTCATTTCCAATAACTTCCAATAATTTCCATTCATTCCCAATCATTTCCATTTATTTCCAATCATTCCCAATCATTTCCATTCATTCCCAATCATTCCCAATAGTTTCCTTTCATTCCCATTCATTCCCAATCACTCCTATTCATTCCCAATCATTTTCATTCATTCCCATTCATTCCCAATCATTCTCATTCATTTCCATTCATTCCCAATCATTCCCATTCATTTCCAATAATTTCCAATAATTTCCATTCATTCCCAATCATTTCCATTCACTCCCATTCATTTCCATTCATTCCCAATCAATCCTAATCAGTTCCATTTGTTCCCGTTCATTCCTATTCCCATTTATTTCCAATCATTCGCAATCATTTCCATTCACTCTCATTCATCCCCAATCATTTTTATTCATTCCCATTCATTTCCAATAATTCCCATTCATTCCCAATCAATACCAATCATATCCATTCATTCCCAATCATTCCCATTCATTTCTATTCATTCCCAATCATTCCCAGTCAATACCAATCAGTTGCATTCGTTCCCATTCATTCCCAATTTTGATCATCCTAATCATTCCCATTCATTCCCAATAATTTTCATTCACTCCCAATCATTCCCATTCATTCCCAATCATTCCCATTCATTCCCAATCATTCTCATTCATTTCCATTCACTCCCAATCATTCACATTCATTTCCAATCAGTTCCAATAATTTCCTTCATTCCCAATCATTTCCATTCATTTCCAATCATTCCAAATCATTCCCATTCATTCCCAATCAGTCCTAATCAGTTCCCTTTGTTCCCATTCATTCCAACTCCTATTCATTTCCAATCATTCCCATTCACTCCCAATCATCTCCATTCACTCCCATTCACCCCAATCATTCTTATTCATTCCCATTCATTTCCAATCATTCCCAATCATTCCCAATCATTTCCATTCATTCCCAATCATTTTCATTCATTCCTAGTCATTCCCAAAGATTCCCATTCATTTCTATTCATCCCCAATCTTCCCAATCATTTCCATTCATTCCGAGTCATTTCCATTCATTCCCAATGATTTCCACTCATTCCCATTCATTCCCAATCATTCCCATTCATTTATATTCATTCCCAATCATTTCCATTCAGTCCCAATCATTCCCAACCATTTCCATTCAGTCCCAATCACTTCCATTTTTTCTTGCTTGCTTGCCTTCTTTCTTTCTTTCTTTCTTTCTTTCTTTCTTTCTTTCTTTCTTTCTTTCTTTCTTTCTTTCTTTCTTTCTTTCTTTCTTTCTTTCTTTCTTTCTTTCTTTCTTTCTTTCTTTCTTTCTTTCTTTCTTTTTTCTTTCTTTCTTTCTTTCTTTCTTTCTTTCTTTCTTTCTTTCTTTCTTTCTTTCTTTCTTTCTTTCTTTCTTTCTTTCTTTCTTTCTTTCTTTCTTTCTTTCTTTCTTTCTTTCTTCCTTCCTTCCTTCCTTCCTACCTACCTTCCTTCCTACCTACCTACCTACCTTCTTTCCGTCCGTCCGTCCGTCCGTCCGTTCCTTCCTTCCCCTTCCCCTTCCTTCCTTCCTTCCTTCCTTCCTTCCCCTTCCTTCCTTCCTTCCTTCCTTCCTTCCTTTTTATTCATCAACTCATTTTAATATACATTCAAATAGTGCCACTTGCTGCGTCATCGCTAAAATACTTCGATTTATTTATTTACCCATTTATTTATTCATTTATATTTCATCCATTCATTTATTTTTTCATTATTCATTTATTTAATTATTTTATTTTATTTATTTATAATCTTCACATAAGACTTAAACGGTTTAACTATATACAATAAAAAATAAAACAAATCAAACGTTTCGTCCATAAAGTCATCACGAGGGTCAAAAATCCCCCCCCCACCCTACCCACCCTGGTGATGACTTTATAGTCATAAACGAGAACATTTTTATATGAATTTCAACCTGTTAATTGTACATAGTTAAACCTTCTTAGTGTTATATCTATTTAATTTCTTTTTCTTTTGGATCCTTTCATCACCTTGAGTAATTAAAGCAAGAATTAACTTTTCATTATTTGAACGAATGGTTCTGGAGATATTTAGACTTGTTCGATATGCAAATTACTTCATTAACTTAACTCGCATAGACCTTTTTAATAAGTATACGTTATTTTACGCACTGGCGTCAAACTCAGTCTTTTGAATTAAATTATAAATACACAAAAGCCAAGAACATTAAACGAATTGAAAAAAATTCGAAAGGCCGAGTTTCACGTGAAGTGCGAAAAATAACGTATAACATTTCCACATTAAAAAATACTGTATAATTTTGAGATTATACAAACAATATTGATAAGCGTAATTTCATAAGATGCATTGACATACAAAATTTTAGGTGATTCGGTTTCATAATCTCACTATTATCCTTGTGTAAAAAAACCCACAAAGTCGCTGAAATAATTTGCATATCAAACACGAGAACTAAATGAGATAAGGAACATTTCGTTAAATATATTAATAGTCGTAACTATGTTAAGTTAATAAATTAAGAAATAATGAAAAAATTAATTGATTTCTTCATTACTTATTTATTTATATACTTAATATGATTAAGATTATATATATTTTAATATAATTTATTTATTATTTATTTATTATTTATTATTTATCAATTTATTTTATTACGATATTGATTATTTTGTTTATTTACTTATTCATTTATTTATTTATTTATTTGCTTATATATTTACTTTCTTTATTAATATTAGGCAATTCTAAAGCCATTTTTTTTTAAATCTCTTCAAACTTTTTTTGTCGCGAAGATTTCCGTTGCTATAACTGGAAATAAAACATCCAGACAGACACACACACACACACACACACACACACACACACACACACACAGACAGACAGACAGACAGACAGACAGACAGACAGACAGACAGACAGACAGACAGACAGACAGACAGACAGACAGACAGACAGACAGACAGACAGACAGACAGACAGACAGACAGACAGACAGACAGACAGACAGACAGACAGACAGACAGGCAGGCAGACAGACAGACAGACAGACAGACCAAAACGCTTACAATGGCAAGTTCGAATCTTTCAAACTAATTTTGTTGTTGCTATATTCTTACAAAAGAAAATAAATCACAAACAACAATAAAGTTTCAAACTCTTACAATAAAATGGCTTACTTCCCAACTTCAGCTGTCAACTGAAAATCCACTCTTACAGGACTCCAATATCACTAAACCCCTGGATTTCAATTGCTGTTTCTTAATCATTGATACCTAACTGAAGCACTGCCTGATTCCTAACAACTAGTTCAACACAGATTTTGTTGAGATATTAATCGCTTGACCTACAGCGGCTATTTTGTCACAAGTATTGTTTAATCGTAACTTTTATGTCTGCGGAAAATCAACATACTAAACCACGTGATCCACTAGCTAAAGAGCGCGAATATGAAACGAAAGATTGTGACGTCATTGCTTGAGCGAAAATTTCCAACAGTTCCAGACCCACACTTTGTAGACTACATTTTTATATTTTTTGTAAACACGTTGTAAACACGTTGTAAAGACCATGTAAATATTTGTTTTCCCGTATAATAAACTTTCTATATAATAAATGGCGTAGTTGTAAATTGGATAATCCAAATTTACATAAAGGTTTCTTTTGATTCACTCAGGTAAAATGGCTTGAATCTCCTAAACAAACGGTTAAGTTGAATTATATAAGTAATATAAATTGAGACTATAGTTGATTTTCGGCCTGGAGAAGTTGCGTTCATCAACCCTTCCGATATATTTTTATGTTTGCTTCTGTAAAACAATAACCTGTCAAGCTGTAAGAAATTAAATGAACTAACTACGAATGTATAGGATCGAAAAACAAGAACAGAAATAATTAAGTTTTGGTTGGTTACCGAACCCAGGTACTACGTCAGTACTTAGTTCAAGATCACAGAGGTTGCCTAAGAAAACTGAGATACTGAGTTCGTTATTGTTACTTTATTGGTGTAAACTCTACGCTTCATTTTACAATACTAAAATCGGTTTCCCCACCGAGCCTGTCCACTATCCTAAATACTGCAACCTGTCCGCTGACCGCAGTACTTTCAATTATTTAAATCACATAACAGTTATCACAAAGGTTGTCTAAAAACACTTCAATCGCGATGATAAATCAATCCTTTACCACATTCGCGACCATTGATTAACTCTTATTTTCCCAACCCGGGGCATTAACTGGATTTAGTTCACGATCACCTCGGTTTTCTTTGATGTACCGACAAGTTAATTGCCCCTGGGCTAATATATATTAGCCGGGGGCAATTAACTTGATTTATGCGTGGATGGGAAAATAAGCTTTAAATCCATGGTCACAAATGTGATAAAGGATTTATCATCGCGACCGAAGTGTTTTTAGACAATCTCTGTGATAACGAACTCAGTATAACTGACGTAGTTACCTCAACCGAGGTATACTTAACCTATGCTTTGGCGTGGTTGGGAGTAATTAATATACCAAAAAAACCAAGATGATCATGAACTAATGAATTTCAATAGAGCATATCTGAAATCTGAATCTTATAATCACTGCAACACTATACGCTATTCTGTTAGGCCATTATAAATATCATATTATTACACGCTAGCACACAGTTTAACAACAGCTTAGTTTTGTCTATATCTATATATATATATGGTTTCAAAGCTGTGATTATATAACTAATATTTCTTAAACTCCATACCATCTGGTGGTTTGCAATCGACCTTTTTGTTTCCTACCTCACCCCAATTTGTACTCAAGACAGTGCCGCCGGACTCGACAAAGGACTTGTTCATCGCTCTTTTCACTTCGTTGCTCCCTTCTCCGTAGATTTTTTGGAACAACGAATTCAAGGCAGCGTCACCTTCGAGTTTCTCCTCCTTCTCCTCATTTTCAAAATCTGCGGCAAGTTTGTCCCAGTTGCGATGCACGTGACTTGATGTAGGGTACATGAGTGACGAGGCAGCAGGCTTGGCTGCTATATAGAAACATAATAATAAACAGTTATATAAATCCCAGATAACCTCTCTGCTGCATGGATAAGTCTTGGCCAGTGAACAGTGCTATATCCATGCTTTAAAAATCTAAACTTAAATTTTACCTGCTGAATAGCACTATCAGATACGTTAGTCGCAATTCAATGGTTAAAATTTAAATTATAGGTTGTTCAAAGCATGGCTATAGTGTTGTTCTTCTGCTAGGTCTTATCCACCGGATAATCTATCCGAGTAGTGTTGTACAACCGGCCCCAGGTCGTTAAAAAACAAACTTCCAATAATGTTGAAGTAGGTAATGTTTCGAAAACTGTAGACAGGACACTACCACGCAACGAAAATGACAAGACGCAGAAAAGTAAAGTAAGGAAAAGAAAGACAAACAAAGGCCATGTGAGATACAGAAAATCAAAACAAGGCAAAGAAACGAAAAGTGGGGCGGGGAAAGCAAGGCACGAGATTGGTATAGATTGGTATATTGATTAGTATATAAGGAAATTGAGTCTTGGCTTCAAGTTCATAGAGTAGAGCACTTTAGCAAACACACTATGTCACTGGTTCGGTTTGTCCAGATTTTTAGCAAAATGATGATATGTAAAAACGCCAAAGTTGAAAAAAAACTTGTAGCAAACTTGTTACAGGTTTGTTAGCTTGTAACAAGTTTGTTTGAGCAAACGCAATCCGGATTTTTTGCATGCCCTTGACTAGATTTGAGAAAGCAAGTCTGCTGTGGTTTAATTCCTGGGACTTGTAGCGAGCTTGCTGGTCGCAGAAGAATTATTTATTCGCTTCATTTGTTTTATTTTTTTATTCGTTTCATTTGTTTATTTTATTTCTTTTGTTTTGTTTATTTCTTTCGTTTTATTCATTTTATGCCTTTCTTTCATTTCTTTTGTTTCATTTATTTCTTTTGTTTTATTTGTTTCATTTATTCTATTTGTTTCATTCGCTTCAATCTTTCTATTTATTTATTTATTTTATTTGTTTCATTTGTTTCATTTGTTTTATTTGATTCGTTTCATTTATTTCATTTGTTTATTTGTTTCACTCGTTCTATTTGTTTCATCAAGTTTTCTGTTGTTTGGTTTTGCATTTTCTTTACTGTATTAAACACTAGTATATTGAGAGGCAAGGAAGGGTGAGGGGAAGGCGCTGATTAAAGCGTGGGCGCTTACTCAAAGAAATACGGTATTGAGAAGAAAAAATGAAATGTTGTGAAAAAGAGCAATCTAAAACAGGGCCGTAGGATAGCTAAATAATGCTTGAATAATTGCTAATGGCTACACTTTGCCAGAAATGTCACAATGAAACATTCTATTTAGAACTTTAAATTTTGTTAAATTCTCCTCTTCAAAATGCAGAAAATGCCATTTCAGGGCTCTCAGAAATCCAAAATTTCCTGGGGAGATTCCCCAGACTCCCTTAAATAATGAGAACCTTTAAATAATGTTTTCATACTGAGTTGCAAACGTCAAATTTTACTCACGCCCCTGGTGAAGTTTCGTTCCTACGGCATTGCAAAAAGACATACAACGCTTCTCTCTGGAAAACATTCCTTGTCAGAGTATAGCCAAAGAAGTGACGTTTTTTAATGAGTTTAATCGTATGGATTGTTCGACGTTGAACTAATAACTTATAGTTACTCGAATACCTTTGCTTCCTTTAACACACGCAATTGTATGAACTCTATTTTAATAACTGAGTTGTGTTACTATAGACTGTATACAGGGACACATGATTGCCAGACGTTTTTACTTCTGAGATTGTCTATTCCGTGTTTCACGACAACGTGCTCTGCACTTTGAGTTCTTTCAATTACTCCTTTATTGTTTTAAGCTATTCATTACCTCTTCCAAGGCGTTATATATATAAATAACAGACCATTGGGCCTGCTACTGGGTTTGCATAATTGGGTCCTCGTGTCCGTTCGTGTTCCTGTCCCTGTCCCTGTCCCTGTCCCTGTCCCTGTCCCTGTCCCTGTCCCTGTCCCTGTCCCTGTCCCTGTCCCTGTCCCTGTCCCTGTCCCTGTCCCTGTCCCTGTCCCTGCCCCTGCCCCTGCCCCTGCCCCTGCCCCTGCCCCTGCCCCTGCCCCTGCCCCTGCCCCTGCCCCTGTCCCTGTCCCTGTCCCTGTCCCTGTCCCTGCCCCTGCCCCTGCCCCTGCCCCTGCCCCTGCCCCTGCCCCTGCCCCTGCCCCTGCCCCTGCCCCTGCCCCTGCCCCTGCCCCTGCCCCTGCCCCTGCCCCTGCCCCTGTCCCTGTCCCTGCCCCTGCCCCTGCCCCTGCCCCTGCCCCTGCCCCTGCCCCTGCCCCTGTCCCTGTCCCTGTCCCTGTCCCTGTCCCTGTCCCTGTCCCTGTCCCTGCCCCTGTCCCTGCCCCTGCCCCTGCCCCTGCCCCTGCCCCTGCCCCTGCCCCTGCCCCTGCCCCTGCCCCTGCCCCTGCCCCTGCCCCTGCCCCTGCCCCTGCCCCTGCCCCTGCCCCTGCCCCTGCCCCTGCCCCTGCCCCTGCCCCTGCCCCTGCCCCTGCCCCTGCCCCTGTCCCTGCCCCTGCCCCTGCCCCTGCCCCTGCCCCTGCCCCTGTCCCTGTCCCTGTCCCTGTCCCTGTCCCTGTCCCTGTCTCTGTCCCTGCCCCTGCCCCTGCCCCTGCCCCTGCCCCTGCTTCTGCCCCTGCCCCTGCCCCTGCCCCTGCCCCTGCCCCTGCCCCTGCCCCTGCCCCTGCCCCTGCCCCTGCCCCTGCCCCTGCCCCTGTCCCTGTCCCTGCCCCTGCCCCTGCCCCTGCCCCTGCCCCTGCCCCTGTCCCTGTCCCTGTCCCTGTCCCTGTCCCTGTCCCTGTCCCTGTCCCTGCCCCTGTCCTCCTTCCCCTTTCCCCCGTCCCCGTCCCCGTCCCCGTCCCCGTCCCCGTCCCCGTCCCCGTCCCCGTCCCCGTCCCCGTCCCCGTCCCCGTCCCCGTCCCCGTCCCCGTCCCCGTCCCCGTCCCCGTCCCCGTCCCCGTCCCCGTCCCCGTCCCCGTCCCCGTCCCCGTCCCCGTCCCCGTCCCCGTCCCCGTCCCCGTCCCCGTCCACGTCCCCGTCCCCGTCCCCGTCCCCGTCCCCGTCCCCGTCCCCGTCCCCTCCCCGTCCCCGTCCCTGCTCCTGCTCTTGTAACTGTAACTGTAACTGTAACCGTAACCGTAACCGCAACCGTAACCGTAGCCGTAGCCGTAGCCGTAGCCGTAGCCGTTACCGTTACCGTTACCGTTTCCGTTTCCGTTACCATTACCGTTACCGTTACCGTTACCGTTACCGTTACCGTTACCGTTACCGTTACCGTTACCGTTACCGTTACCGTTACCGTTATCGTTATCGTTATCGTTATCGTTATTGTTATTGTTATAGCAAAAACAAACAATAATTACAGACGCTTATATCAAGGTGCCTATTAAACTGTTTTAATAATATGATTCCTCATGTTCCAAATATAATGTTGAACCTCAAAGGAAAATATCAGAACAGAAAAAAACGTGGGTAACAGCCTGAAAACTATAGGTATAAGAGAGGAAAAACTAACCAGGGAAGAACTATAACTTAATGCAAAGTTTTACTCGAACCATGGAAAAAAACGCCTGGGAAAATGTATATTATTTGAGAAGATTTTTGCTGTTTTAACTGAGTTTATTTAATACTGAAAAAGTTTCGGATATATACCGACTCTAATCATCTAAAGAAACGGCTGGAAAGTTAAATACGAATCACTGCTTACCGTTAAATTTTCTTTTGGCTCTTCTCAGATGCTGCAAACACTGCCATACGGGCTACGGCGTTTGGTTTCCGTGTTTTTTCGGTAGCAAAAAACAATCAATTCTCTTCAAAATGTGAAAAGCTGTTTGTGATGATGTTCCTTTCAATTCACTGTTTTCTCTCGAGCCAAGATATACCAGTGCATAAGTCTTTTGCTGGCTTTGAACAGACACACGAAGAAACGTCTTTTTGTTTTTTCAGTCACATTTGACGGCATCTTTTCCGATCTTTATCGCAATTTTTCATGCTTTTTCAATGGTTTCTAGTCGTGTTTAACATTGTTTGGTTCATCCCTCTGCAACATCTCTTCTTGGCTTTCCTTTTTCGGTCATTTGTAAACCAATTTTTCTGACAAAGATTTTGTTTCGCTTGAGCCGCGAAAGTTGCGGATTTGTTGACATACATATATATATGTATAAACATCTCGCAGAATTTCTTTCCCACTTGCGTGTAATTTCGCGTGTAAGTGAACTCCACGCGTGTCGAGATTAGCACCCTCACCCGGGCTCCGGGCCTTCGGCCCTACGCCCGGGCTCGGGGATAACTAATATCTCCTGACGAAGGGCCTTCGCTCGAAACGTCGAGAAGATTTTTCTCTGTTTTTCAGGCCAACGTGACTTAACCCTGGTAATATATATATATATATATATATATATATATATATATATATATATACATATACATATATACGTACATGCATGCATATAAAGTATTTTGTAGAGCTATTTACATGTGAAATTATATTTCAAAATATCTGACGTGCACAAACGTTTTACATTTATTTCGGTAATTTAGCTTTTTTTTCTTAGATTGTCCATAAATTACATATTTTGACACTTTTAGTATTCAAAAGTGTATATCAAAAAATTTGGCAAAAACGGCCATATACATGCAAATAAAATAGAAACACACACCCAGCACACACCCAGTTGCCGTGCATTGGTGCCTGCATATATGCACGCACCATTCACGTGTACAGTCGCCCTGACTGTACACGTGTCTAGTGCGTGCATATATGCAGTTCACCAATACACGCCAACTGGGTGTGTGTTCTATTTTATTTAATTTGCATGTATATTGCTGTATAGTAAAACACGAGCGGAGAAACGGCAATGGGAAGCTTGGGACCGAGGAAATATTTTTTACCGATAAAGAATGGCCCAGTACGTATGTTTTACAAAGCTATTGGCAAAGCGTTGCGATACAAATAGTTTCTCTCAGCCTTTCTCTAAATCGTCATGGACCGGACGATTTGACGATAGTATTTTATTTGTCCGCGTCGCCATAGGCACTCGGCAGTGATCGGCTCAGCTGCTCAGGTAAGGAATTGTACTTTCTGTCAGGAATTTTGATAAAACTACATCGACCTTGTATTCTCTAATATAATTTTAAAGTTATTAGACGAAACTGCGAAGAATTACGAGACGAGTCAGACGTTGGATGTTTGTTTGGCGACGAAACGAGAATAATAATAGTTTTAACTTGTATTGTAAATTGTTGGGATTTTTGCTCTTTTGAATTATTTCATGTGTTCAAATGTATTTTGGGGCTGTCGTGTATAATTGTGTTACAGAACGTCGAGAAATCGATTAAACAAGTTAGTGCAATGTGCACATTATTTGAAATTTTACTGTTTTTAAACTAACCAATCAGATGACGAGTTTCATGGGAGTTTCCCAGACCCCTGATCCTTGGTAATGACCAAAAGGATCGCAGGCTCTGGGTACGAGATTGGTGCACTTGATGCGCGTTCTCGTCGCATATTGTTCATTTTTTGGACATAACCGATGTTTTTTGCGGTAAAAATATTAAGAAAAAGTGAAATTGCATATGCCGCATATTTTAAATTAAAAGCAAAAATATCTCCGTGTACTAATTACTAACTCGAAGTTTTAAACAATAAACGGAAATACACGACCTGAGCGTATAAACGACCATTGTAGACCTTTATTTTAGAAAATCTTAAATGTCTAAAACACAATTCGTTGCACGATGGTAGAAAACTGCTGAAAATAAAGTCTACATAATTATACGAGTTATGTTTGGTGTCGTTGTTAATTAGCCCAGGTTCAATCATGAATTGTAGTCCTGAGATTTTTTATTTGGTAAACCTTCTAGTCATGAACAAATGACAAATCTCATGCTTTTGATAAGATTGACTGACAGAAAAATATTAATTAACAATATTTATTATTATTGACAAAAATAACTGCATAAATACCATAAATATAAACATGGATTGTGTTTAGAAAGACGTCATGTACAGGGTAAGTGAAGTATAATATTCAGGTCGGGTTTTGCTGCTTATTTTATGAAATACTCATCAGTTGAAACATACATAACAATAGTATTGTTATATTTTTAAGTCTTATAAAATTATAGTTTTTTAACGGCATCTACATTTTGTAAAAAGAAATTTAAAAATATACGTATATACTTTGATCTTTTTATCCTAGCTCGTGCGTTGAAGTATATATTTATACTTACATAAGGAACCAAAAACATTGCAAATACTGCATGTCCATGTGATTTCTTGATTAACGAATAAAAAGTGGGTATTTTTTATTTCAAGTTAAAAGTATTTATAATTTTACATTTTTTATTTACCATTTTGCTATGCTATTTGCTCGTATCGGCAAGACGAGTAGTAGATGGGGAAAATGAATTAGGGAAATGACAGTTTTACGAAAAACGCGCCCCTAGCTGCCTATGTCAGTTCGAAAGCGCATTTAAGTTAATTCCTCAGTTTTACACTGCGCAGCTTTTCTGCGCATAATTCTGCAATACTAATTCAGATGTATTTAAGTATATTGCCAAAAACACATAAAAATGTCACTAATAACTTTGACAAGAAGATACTAACTTAATTCTTGGTTCTTGAAAAAAAATTAAAAAGTTGTTGTGTGGTTTTAGTGTATTGATGAAATGATAGGGAAACGCTCCATGTTCAAGCTTTAACCTTCTGTAGCTCACGAAGACACTGGGTGACCCCCACATTTTTTCCAATTATTTACTTCCTCCACCAGCTCTACAGCATTTATGAAAGAATAGAGAAAAAATCATTCCAAGAAATTGAAATATCCTACGTTTCTCGTTCTTGTGGCTTGAAAAAAATGTAACAAGAAAGAATGTGGACATTCTTATATCGCAAAGATGTTTGTCAATTGTCATTTGTGTCAAATTTTCTTCCATTATTTGTTGCCACTAAATAGTTCATACATAAGTACATGAAAAAGATCAAACATTTTTCCACTCAGTATAAACTAAGTGCTTTTAATTAAAAGGATTTTTCAAGATAGCAAGACGAAATCAAGAGTTAGTCAAAATAGCTACAAATTAGGAATACATCATGATGTACTTGCAACTCAGCTGTATTTTCTAAACGAGTTCGGTGATCCCAACTTTTTTTTGTTATTTTACTATAAACATATCATAAACTTTAATACTGGGGAGTTTCAGCAACTTTTCATTTCTGGAAGAATTACTGAGGAATTACCTTAATTCCCTACAGGTTCGTGTATTCAAATTTATACTTTTGTCATCCGATTTGCTGCATCATTCTCAGAGAAAACATAATTTTAATGGCGTTCAGGCGTCAAAAATTGACAATTTTTATTAAACAAGTACTTTTTTTACTGCCCTTACTATAAACGTTCGAAATATGATTTTTATTCATCTAGAACGAATTTTTGACAATGAAAATTAAAAAAATCTTATTTAAAGAGGTTTTTTGTTCCTGGTTTGTTGGTATTTTTTATGTTAGTATAAATTTGCTTGCCTTCCAAAAAGTTTTTCTCGAGAACCCAAGATTGCTTGTGTCAGTCCTATGACTGATGCATCGCACATAAGTTATATGCACATCTCGACATAAATTATATGCGCGTTTTTACCTCGCCCATGCAATAAAGTAGAGCTTGAGCGCGATACTGAGCTTGAGTTGCACGCGCGCGTACAAGATTCGTACGGGGTACAAATCCCGGTTCCATTAATTAACTACGTCATCAATGGAATCGTCCCACGTTGTGTTTTCACGCGCTCAGAAATTTCTAGTGCAGTTGAATCGTTGCAAAGTTTGTTACGAAAAAGTGCAATTTTTTTGTTTGATTATCATTGGAAATTGGAAACTTGACATGTAAGTACATATACTGAACATCGTAGTATTTTGTAAAACTGCTAATTATCATATAAATAAATTAATTGCGTAAAATACTGATCGGATTAAGTAAAGTTAACTTTTCTTGAATTAAGTTAAAAAAATTCGTAATTTAGAGCAACAAATAAACGTTTCTCAAAAAACCCCAACAAGATTAAACCGTTAAAAAGTTGTTTCAAAAACTCATTAATAACTTATGAGGAAAACACAATGGAAATCAGTACTACCTGATTTACATATAATTTAGCTTTGATTTTCTTGGCTTAGACAACGACATTTTTACTACGCCAATTAACTTACCAAATGGGTCGTTTTTGAAGCTATTTAAAACATCTGCAGTTATCACCTCGTATTTTAAATCTGATAAAACACTGCTGCTGATGTTTTAAATATTTCTTATTAAAAGATAAACTGTTAATTTGTATTACATTGTGTAGGGATCTTCAACTCTCACGTCTTCGAGACTTGGGAATGGAGGTAATGAAGTTTTACATTATTATATATAATTCAAAAGCTATTGGGATAATACATTATGTTTATGAAGGAAATTATTAATGTTTTATATATTAGATATAGATCATTTCAATATTTTAATAAATATTTATTATAGACGACTGAAGTTCGGATCTCGTTTCTGGATGACACCAAGTGAGGTGAGTCCGCCCGCACACAGATGACACAACCAAAATTTTTCTTGACAAGTTTTTTTTGGTGATTTTATTTTATCCTTTTTCGACATTTTTGACAATTTTCTTAAAAGCAAACTTTTCTTGATAACAAAAAGGCAGTTCCATCTATCCATTATGAAATGCTAGTAAAAACCATAAAAAGCTTAAATATTAAAATAGACAAAATTTGGCAGCGAACGTCGGAGTCGAATTGCTGTAACTGCGTATTATGCACACTATGTCCACTTTCAGAAAAACCTGCAAATAAATAAAATAATACATGTATCATAGCTTCAGTTTCACTTTCGTTCTTATTTAACAAAATTACTGAAACAAAAATTGCACTTGGTTCTTCTGTTTATCTTATAGCTTATGGGATAACATCGAAAACCCGAAGTCATCCGTGGTAGATAACGAAGATCATTTCGAATCTGGTTTACATTTCTTGGAAACCACGTTGTCTGATAATGACTCTCTCAAGTCACAGTGCTCTCAAGCATCGAAAGGTTCCAACGAAAGGTTCGTAAAGACAGATCTATATAAAATCTGAAGTAATACTAGACTAGAAATACATGAACGCAATAACCCCTCGCCCGCTTTTGCATGAATTTTTGTAAATACCTCCTGATATTCCCCTTGCGCTCTTTTTTATTGGGGGACTGGAAATAGCCACTTCTGTTGATTAAAATATAGTTTTAATTCTAGTAGAATGTTTGAAATTAAAAAACTGTAGTTTTAATAAATCTATTTTTTGAAGAAAAAGGTAACGAGGAACAAAGAAAAATTTAAGGATGATATTTCGTGCGAAATATTGAGATAAAGAAATTGCACGTTGCTTCCAGGGTTTGAACTCAACCATATTACCGTGCAAGTCGACTATGTTAACCACCTGACTACCGAGGCAGGCGGAAAAATTTTGTTAAAATATTAGGATTATATTGTACATTTCTTTCTTTCCATGTTTACAAAAAACATCGCTACAGCATCTGAAAACAGTTTTCAAACCTGGCAGCCTTTCACGGCAATATGACATTTCAAAGTGCTGAAATTGTCTTCACCTACATGCTAATAAATATTTCAACAGCATTTGTGCGTTTTACAGAAGAAGAAAAATGCTCCTTTTCCGATTTTTATGCCAAATTATGGACAAGCTACGTTAGTCACAAGTGGTTTTGACAATAAGAAAACTATTTGAAGAAAGATATTAAGACGGCAGCCACAGATAAAATTTTAATGACACACAAAAGAGAAAACAAAATTAACAGTGATAGGATATACATAAGGAAATTGGGAAACTCGAACAGTTTTGCTACTAAATGTTCGTGATTACTGAGAGCGGCTGCTCTATATTTTTACCGTAAACTAAAACCGTTTCGCCGGCCTTTATTTCTTCGTCGGTTTTCAAGCTTCACTCTTGCTTTCTCCTCCTTTCGAGTTTCGGTTTGACGGGTTTCCTTCTACTCAAGACGTTGTTTTGCTTTATACGTAGATGTTGATTTGTTTCTGTTCTTTCAAAAGTGATATACGTTTCCCAAAAACTCCTTTCTCAAGTCTTTTTGTCAAGAATAAATTATGTTGTTCGTTCAAATCTTTTTGTCAAGAACTATATTGTCCCCAGTACTCCACAATCTTAACCGCGGATGGTCCGTCCACACATATATATATATATATAATTATTATATATAGCATGCTATCGGATATGAGCTTTTGCGTAATCTGATTGGTTCCCTACTACCAGGCTATCAGCTCATATCCTACTAGTAGAGGAAAAACAAGATGGCGGCATGTTTTTTTAAACTGCCGAAAAGAGTTGAAATTGACGGATTTTTATACAGAAAAACATCAACACCCTCAAACCAATGTATAAAAAAACAACATTGTGTAATAATACATTAACAAATACACAATTTAGCTTGTTAAATTGTAAAATTCACCTAAAAATTACGTCTTTTTACTTCAAAAACCCGACTAAATTAACGGGTTGATATTAATTTGTTGCTAAACAAAAAAACTCGCGGTTAAAATCAAGCTTACAATACACATTTCGTAGGAGATCACCAGTAAAGAGACTTTTGATTTAGATAAGCATTTGGAGCAGTAAAAAGCATGTTCTTTTTCAAAAACAACCAACTAAGTAATTTAGTTTCACTGCCGAAGGTGTTTCAGTTTCATTTTTGCATGAAATCAAAACCTTTTTCACGACAGAAATGCTAATATAAACAACTGACCCACCTTTTGACTTCATAAAGGTACCTTTTAATCTTTTTTGTTGATCTGTTTAACACATTTTTTGCCTCTCGAGCAACATTTATACAACATTTCGAAGCTGTTTACCGAACAGCTCAGCGAGAAACTCTATGTGAATGTGTCATTACGCATGGCGGAAGTATTAGTTGCCTATGCCGGAAGTTTGTTGTTTCAAACATTTCGCTGTAATTTTGCCTCTAGTACAGTGCTTGGCTATATAATAAAACAGTTATACCATTCGCTCTCGTTGTATACGAACTAATAGCCAACTCGGCGAAGCGCCTCGTTGGCTATGAGCTCATATACAACTCGAGCTCATGGTATAACTGTTAAATATTCAGATCACAGAAATTCGTTCGCATATCACGTTTGTCCACGCGTGTAAAATGACTCCACGCGTGTCGAGATTAGCACCCTCACCGGGCTCCGGGCCTTCGGCCTTACACCTGGGCTCGGGGATTAATAAGGAAATTGAGCCTTGGCTTGAAGTTCATAGAATAGAATTAGCAAACACACTATGTCACTGGTTCGGTTTTTTCAGGTTTTTAGCAAAATGATGATATGTAATAACGCCAAAGTTGAAACAAACTTGTAGCAAACTTGTTACAAGTTTGTTAACTTGTAATATGTTTGTTTGGCAAATTCAATCCCGATTTTTTGCATACCCTTGAATAGATTTGAGAAAGTAAGTCTGCTGTGGTTTAAAAGTTTGGTGGTAGAATTATTAATTCGCTTCATTTGTTTTATTTATATGTTTAATTTATTTCTTTTGTTTTGTTTATTTCTTTCGTTTTACTCGTTTTATCCCTTTCTCTCATGTCTTTTGATTAATTTATTTCATTTGTTTTATTGGTTTCATTCACTTCATTCGTTTCATTTATTTTATTTTTTTCATTTATTTCATTCGTTTGATTCGCTTCATTCTTTTCATATATTTTATTTATTTTATTTGTTTCATTCGTTTTATTTGTTTTATTCATTTCATTTATTTTATTTGTTTCATTCGTGTTGTTTGTCTCGTTTGTTTCATTTATTTTATTTGTTTCCTTTGTTTCATTCGTTTATTTATTTTTATTCATTTCATTTGTTTTTTTTGTTTCATTCGTTTTATTTGTTTCACTTGTTTCATTCAGGTTTTACTTGTTTCATCAAGTTTTCTGTTGTTTGGTTTTGTATTTTCTTTACTGTGTTAAACCTTTAGCAGTACTATATTGAAGAACAAGGAAGGGCGAGGGGAAGGCGCTTATTCGAGGGAGGCGCTTATTAGAACGTGGACACTTATTCGAAGAATTACGGAAAAATTATTGAAAAAAAAACCGGAAATATGGTGAAAGAAAGCTATCTAAAACAGAGCTGTAGGATACATAAATAATGCTTGAATAATTGCTAATGGCTACACAAATTGCCAGAATTATCACAATGGAACACTCTATTTAGAAGTTTAAATTTTGTTAAATTCTCCTCTTCAAAATACAGAAAATGCCATGTCAGAGCTCTCAGAACCCCCTGCTACTGACTTTGTCTAGTAGGGACCTCGTGTCCGTTCGCTAGCCTGCCCCTTATAAATGTGGTTTTTTTATTTGTTATTGGAAATTGTTATTGTATATATTTAGCTAGCAGAGTTGTATATTTGTAAAGTTTGTTGCAAAAAATTGCAAAGCTTTGCTTCATCTGCTATCAGACAACGTACATGCATGCATATAAACTATTTTGTAAAGCTATTTAACAGTGCAATTATATTTAAAAATATCTAATTCGTGCTTTATAACTAACCAAAATTCTACTACCAAGTTCAAAAAACAAACCTTCATCTACATTTATTAATGCAATTTAGCTTTTTTCCCTTAGATTGTCTCTAAATTACATATATCTTGACACTTTTACTGTTCAAAAATGTATATCAAAAAAATTGACAAAAACAACAATATACATGCACATATAAAATAGATGCGCACACTGAGTTGGCATGCTTTGGTGAACTGTATGCACGCACCAGTTACGTGTAAATGGAGCCAGGGTGTATAGTAAAACACGAGCGGAGAAACTGCAATTGGAAGCTTGGGACCCTGATTTACGTTCATATGATGGGCGTTCTCCTCGCATATTGTTCATTTTTTGGACACAAACGATGTTTTGTGCAGTAAAAATATTTAAAAAAACTGAAATTGCATATGCTGTATGTTTTAAATTAAAAGCAAGAATATGTCAGTGTAATAATTACTAACTCGAAGTTTAGTAGGCTATGACGAGAAATCGTGTATCTAATTTTTATTTTGGTAAAATATAATTTCCAAATGATGAATACCTGCGTTTTCAGTTTCTCAATATATTGTCTCCGTTTCTCGAGGATAACAAGCATCAAAAATTTCAGTTTCCGTCTCAATTATGATGCACTATGGGATAGAATCAAAGGTCAAGTGAGCACCAATTAAGTCATTGCCATTGTTAACAAAGAATGTTCATGAACAACGACAATGGCACTGACTTAATTGGTGCTCACTTGACCTTTGATTCTATCCCATAGTGCATCATAATTGGGACGGAAACTGAAATTCTTGGTGCTTGTATTCAGGTTTCTGAAACATGTAAATTAGGTGCCATGTGACGTCATTTACCTACACAGGCTAAATAAGATTTACAAAATGAGTAATATATCTGAAACTATTAAAGAGGTAGAAACTTTGCACAAGAATATAGCTATGGGGAAAACACACTCCAACGTTCACGTTATGTTGTTTCCATGGATATACCGTTTGCAAACAGGCGCCTTCCATTTGTAAAACAAAAATGTTTATTTTTTCTCCATAAAACAACTTTTACGGCAATACATTGACATGAATATTTGTAGACACACAGATATTCTATTTCGAATGTTTCAATCATCATATTCTTTCGAAAAGAAACATACTATTAATATTTTAGTTTTTTCGTAAAAAGGCTCGTGTTTCTAAACGGTTTCCGTAGCAACAACATGATGCGCACAGTGGAGTATACCTTTATGATAACTATACTTGTGCAAAGTTTGAATTATTTCTACTTCTTAGTTTCAGATATATTACTCATTTTGTAAGTCTTATTTTTGCCTGTGTAAGTAAATGACGTCACGAGGCACCTAATTTACATGTTTCACAAACCTGAATATCTCGAGAAAGAGACAATATATTGAGAAACTGAAAACGCCAGTATTCACCATTTGGAAATTATATTTTACTGAAATCAAAATTAGATACACGATTTTCTCGTCATTAGTGCCACTTTAAACAATAAACGATTAAATACACGACCTGATGGTATAAACGACCTATGTGGACCTTTATTTTAGAAGATCTTAAATAGCTAAAACACAATTCGTCCAACATTGGTGGAAAACTGCTGAAAATAAAGTCTTCATATACGAGTTATGCTCTGCATCGTTGTTGTTAGTTAGCCCAGCTCTTGATTTGGTAAACCTTCTAGTCGTGAACAAATGACAAATCTCATGCTTTTGATAAGATCATAGTTAATAGAACTGATACATGGTTTTTAAACCCGTCCAAATCATTGTTCTATGTTTTTGTTCAAGTTTACGGAAATTTGTGGAACTCCACGGTATTGTATTTTCTGTATATAACTAGAAATACATAAATGCAACCCCACGCCAGCTTTTATATGCTTTTTGAAATACACCCCACCCACACCAACTTCCAATTAAAATAAGCACTCCTGATATAACTCCTCAGGATAATTACATAATTTATGATTAGGATGACTGAAATGAAAGTTTGAACATATCAAAGGAAAACTTACAGATTTCATATTAAACTCTGGTTGTGAAAATATATTGTTCTTAGCCATTTAGGAGGTTTCCAAAGGAATTACTTTTATGTTTTGCAAAGGCAGGATTAAAAGTTAACAGCTCAAAAACTACATTTATAATTGCTGGTGTGCATCTTACGTCATTAGGGACCTTAAGATCTACGACGGCAACTTCGAGGACGACGTCCTTCAAACAAAGCCATTCTTCTTTCAAAACAAAGATAATGAATAATTTTTAGTCCCAATAGTTATCTAAACACCGTCCTCGCTCTGCATACAACGCCACTCAGAGATTTTCACGTCTTCAGGACGACGTTGACTCGTGGGGTGATGAGAGCTGTTGTCTGCATGAGATTGCCTTAACATAGACACTGCAACGGTTTTAACACTTTGAAAATTATAAAACAAGCTTCAAGTATTGAATACAGTAGTCAGTTAACTGTGACTTCTTTTTAATGTTAAAATTTGAATTGCTTTTTAACCGCCGTCGTCGTCCTTACATCTTACAGTCCATATTGCCGCCATGTTGGTTGACGATTTCAAGAGATTTTCGTCATCTGTAATTATAATATATCACCCAACATGGCGAAAATATCTTTGTCCTTCGAATCTCAAGGGATTAGTTGCACGACACCTATAGGAGATAAAAACAACAGACAACCTATAAATTTCAGTCTGTATAATACAGGACAAAATAAAATGGACAAAGCCCATGAGTATTTATGATAAGTGCTTGCAATTAAGTCAATGAGAAACATCACGTCCACAGTAGCAAAAGGAAAGCATCAAAGCACGAAAACGTGAAGCTGTATACTGCTTAAAGTGCCTATGAAATGAAATTTTTTATTGCTTCATTTGAAAGAGCATCAAAAAGTAGGACAATATGCAGTTTACCGTTCCTTGATATCTTTTATAGTTCCAGAGTTATAAAGATTTAAAGATGTCAAAATGAAGAAAAAATATGGCACAACCAAATTGCTGCTTCAGCACAAATTGTGACGTCATGTGCTTTGCATGTTAATTTGGTGAATGTTTAAATGAACTATAGCTCAGTTACTATGTGTCAGAATCAAATGAACCTTTGCACACATATAGTGCACGATGAAACACATTTGATAATATCACGAATTTTGTTGTCAAGGTAACACTGTTGTACCTAGGCCCCTTGCACAGATTTTATAAAACACCATGTATTTATCTCTGTGGGCATAATTTTCAAATTATTATATAATAAACGTATTTTAGGCATGCATAGGTATGACAAGCATATGTCTGATAAGGAGCCTGGGTACAACAGTGTTACCTTGACAACAAAATTGGGCACATTATCAACTGTGTTTCATCTTGCACTATATGTGTGCAAAGGTTCATTTGATTCTGACACATAGTAACTGAGCTATAGTTCATTTAAACATTCACCAAATTAACATGCAAACCACATGACGTCACAACTTGTGCTGAATCAGCAATTTGTTTCTGCAATATTTTTTCTTCATTTTGACATCCTTAAATCTTTATAACTCTGGAACTATAAAAGGCATCAAGGAACGGTAAACTGCATATTGTCCTACTTTTTGATGCTCTTTCAAATGAAGCGATAAAAAAATTTCATTTTATAGGCACTTTAATGGGTAAAGCAAAAACTTGAAAACAACATATTAAGTAACTGACGAGTGTCTAAAAGGGTTCTATTTAAAAGTCTTGCCGTTCTTGGCGTTTACAGAATATATTAATGAATAAATGTTGATTACAGTCAGCAAAATAAATAAATGCAAATGCCCTACCGTCAACTTTAAAATGATTTTGAGACCACTGAGTGACCAGTGACCTGTGACCACAAACACTACAATTCAGATTGGGTTTTTGTTTACCATACGGCGTTTGTTTTCTTCAGGTTTTTTGGTTTCTCTTCAAGATATATTAAACCGGCTGTTTGTATCCTTCTTTTAGGCCACTTAAAAAAAATAGTTGGTGATCGTCCCCGCCCGCCCATAAAAAACGGCCCGCTCTGGATTTTTTTTGATTTTTTATTTTTGAAAAAACAACTTCATTCGACGCTTAGAAAACCACAAACTTGCGCGAGTTTCGTCTATGGAGTTTCCAGAGTTTCGTCCTGTGGCGCTTCATTCATTTGCTAGCAGTCTGGTACCCAGAGCCCACGCGTTCCTTTAACGCATGCGCAATCGCATTGGCTCAGATGCCATGTTGTTTTTATAAATATTAAAAAAATGGCGTGCGATTCTCTTCAAATCAGGCCATTATCATGCAAATGAAGATATAAAATGCCATTTGTAGTAGCAACAATAACACGAGAGAGTTGTAGCGTGGCGGTGAAAGAGTGGCATGGTTGCTCTGTGGAGAATGATGTTTCGCTAGCTGACTTTTATGATGAATTTTCGAATGGAACGTTCGATAATGAGCCAGTGCCTGATTCATACACCAATTTAATAATAATAAAAGATGTAAAGGACGATCACCAATCTTTTTTTATAAGTGGCCTTATTCTTCGTTGTTCTGTTTCTTTCCGTTTAAAACGAAACCATTTGAAACCATTTTGTTTCGCAAAATATGGAAATAACTATAAGTTTACTTCAAAGCTAGTCACCAGTGCCCAATTATTTTTACCGCGTGACACCCTACGACGTATATATATAAACTATTTAAAGATTTTGTCTCCCTTGCTTTTTCTACACACGTGCAAAGTGGACTCCACGCATGTCGAGATTAGCACCCTCGCCCCGGGGATGAAGCAGTATCCAATAGCAACGATCGGGTTTAATTAGTGTAGTCCTTCATCGTCACGTTATTGTGGTGCCTTATCGTCACGTGTCCATAGAATTTACTTCCATATATGGGAATGTATTGTCTTTCAACATAGACCTTATTCAAAAATGGCCGCCGAATTAGAATTCTTTTATGTGCATATAAATTAGCCCTTATGACTTCGCTTTAAAGTAAAAATTCTTTTGAATTTCGCACATGAAAACGAGTTCATAAGGGCTAATTTATATGTATGTAAAAGAGTTTTAATTCGGCGGCCATTTTTAAATACGATCTATGACTATCACTTCATGTTGAAAGACAATGGAGCTTCCAAACCATGTATACGTTATATTAACTATGATAAAATGGACTGATACAACCTCCTACCCAGGGCATTTTGCCTCCACGAACGAGGCTGCAAGCCCAGTGATTTTTATTGGTTTCGAATGTTTTACAAACACGAGAGAAGATTAATTGAAAATTATGAGGTAATAGGCCGAGTAATTTTTGTTGTTCTCGGGTGTTTGAAACCCCTGGTAAAACACGATACACGAGTTTATGAAATAGCTACTCAATCGTCAATTATATAGTAGAGGGACTTGTTGATATTGGTGCATATTAGATTTATAGACAATGATTTCACGTTGAATTTATAATTAAGAAATGTGGTAATAAACTTTCCTTTGTTTGTGCCACTATTATCTGATTTCTTAATTATAAATTCAGTTAGTGCGACCTTTACGGTTTCAAAACTCATACACATGATCAAATATTTTTCTCTGATTGGCTAATTAGCTCATGAATTATTAATGAGTCTGAGAAAAATATTTAACGCTCTGCTGACACTCTCATGTGAAACCTTTATCATAAAAGCAACTGGCTGCCATTATTCAGCATGATACTCCCACGATTATCCAGGATACATGTAAAAGTCAGTGTCAAGAACAAACATATATCTAATGTTGTTCTTGACTTTAACCAAAGCTATCGTTTTCATTCTTTGGGTAAACTTTGCGGACCATTGCAATTCAAATTTTCATAAATAAATTATATACTCTATCTGACTTACTCCAGTTCTTAAACGGCCAATCAGATTATAGAATCGACCAGCCGATATCGGGGAATTTCCGCCGACCTCCCGACGTGGAGGGAAAATGCCCTGGGGCGAGGTTGGGACTGACAGAAAAATATTAATTTTATTGATTATTTAATGTATTTTTAACTCAGTTAGTATCAGATATGCTTGCCTTCCGAAAAGTTTCCTCGAGCACTCTTCAATATTTTTTTTTCACTGAATAATGATTTTAAGCTCAAGCGTACTTTTGTCAGTCCTATAATGCATCGCACATACTATCTTGACATAAATTATATGCGAGTATTTTTTAACCCGTGTTTTACTACACCTTAGTAAATTAAGTAAATTAAGTAAAGAATAATTGTCAGTTGTTTGCTGTACAAGCTGTTAGTTGGTAATACTCAGAAAAACTCTGAGCTCTAAGCGGGACTCGAAACCGCAACCTTCTGAATGCTAGCCAGTCGCGCTAACCAGTGGGCCACTAGAACCCAGTATTACCAACTAAAACAGCTTGTACAGCGAACAACTGACAATTATTACTAACATCAAGCTGCAATTTCTGAAACTAATTAAATTAAGTAGAGCTTGAGCGCGATACTGAGCTTGAATTGCACGCGCGCGTACGAGATTCGTACGGGGTACAAATCCCGGTTGTATTAATTATCTACGTCATCAATGGATTGATCGCACGTTGTCTTTTCACGCGCTCAGAAATTTCTAGTGCAGTTGAATCGTTGCAAAGTTTGTTACAAAAAAGTGCAATTTTTTTGTTTGATTATTATCGGAAATTGGAAACTTGATATGTAAGTACATATACTGAACATCGTAGTGTTTTGTAAAACTGCTAATTATCATATAGATAAATTAATTGCGTGAAATACTGATCGGATTTTGTAAAGTTAACTTTTCTTGAACGAAGTAAAAAAATTTAGTAATTTAGGGCAATAAATAAACTTTTCTCAAAAAAACAAAAACAAGATTAAACTGTTAAAAAGTTGTGTAAAAGATAGAGTGTTAATTTGTATTACATTGTGTAGGGATCCTCAACCCTCAAGTCTTCAAGACTTGGGAATGGAGGTAATGAAGTTTTACATTATTATATATAATGAAAAAGCTATTGGAATTATACATTATGTTTATGAAGAAAATTATTAATGTTTTATATATTAGATATAGATAATTTGAGTATTTAATAAATATTTATTATAGATGACCGAAATTCAGATCTCGTTGCCGGATGACAAGTTCCAAGTGAGGTGAGTCCGCCCGCACACAGATGACACATTTTTCTTGACAAGTTTTTTGGTGATTTTACTTGCCCGTCCATTTTACTTGTACAATGAGCAAGTTCTTTTTTTTTGACATTTTTGACAATTTTCTTTAAAACAAACTTTTCTTGATAACAAAAAGGCAGTTCCATCTATCCATTATGAAATGCTAGTAAAAATCAGGAAAATATTAAATATTAAAATAGACAAAACCAAATGGCAGCGAACGTGGAAGTTGAATTACACTAACTACGTATTACGCACACTATATACACTTTCAGAAAAACCTGCAAATAAATAAAATAATACATGTATAATATCTTCAGTTTTACTTTCGTTCTTGTGCAACAAAATTACTGAAACAAAATTGCACTTGGTTCTTCTGTTTATCTTATAGCTTATGGGATAACATCGAAAGCCCGAAGTCATCCGTGGCAGATAACGAAGATCATTTCGGATTGGATTTACGTTTCTTGGAAACAACGTTTTCTGATAATGACCCTCTCAAGTCACAGTGCTCTGAAGCATCGGCCAAGTATTCCAGCGCAAGGTTCGTAAAGAAAAATCTTAAATAACATTAGATTAAAAAGGAAATTCTTGGTTTCAAGTTCATATTAGACTAGAGCACTTTAATTAGCAAACCCACTATGTTAGTTTGTCCAGGTTCTTAGGAAAGTGTTAAGTAAAAACGCCAAAGTTGCAAAAAAATTGTAACAAACTTGTTACAAGTTTTAACTTGTAACACGTTTGTTTGGGCAAATGCAATCCAGATTTTCTGCATACCCTTGAATAGATTTGAAAAAGCAAGTCTGCCGTGGTTTAATTGCGGGGACGTGTAGCAAGCTTGCTAGTCGTGGTAGACTTTTTTATACAATGTAGACAATGTAATTAATATATATGATCTACAGTTATTTCAGGTGCTGCATGATAACGTTACTCAGTTGTATGTTACAAATCGTTCTACCAAATTAGAAGTGCCATGATTTACAGATATATCGCAGTTTAAGTTAACCAGTTCTTACAGTTTGCACTTCAGCAACCTGCTACAAGTTTGGCGTGTGCAACAAGGCCATTTAATTTTGTTATGCATGCATGCATGGACAGACTTGATCCAAGCTAGACAGCGGTTTATAAACCCGTTCTATCATGTGCAGAACAAATAATAAAGTATATGTCTGTCTGTCTGTCTGTCTGTCTGTCTGTCTGTCTGTCTGTCTGTCTGTCTGTCTGTCTGTCTGTCTGTCTGTCTGTCTGTCTGTCTGTCTGTCTGTCTGTCTGTCTGTCTGTCTGTCTGTCTGTCTGTCTGTCTGTCTGTCTGTCTGTCTGTCTGTCTGTCTGTCTGTCTGTCTGTCTGCCTGCCTGCCTGCCTGCCTGCCTGCCTGTTTGTTTGTTTGTTTGTTTGTTTGTTTGTTTGTTTGTTTGTTTGTTTGTTTGTTTGTTTGTTTGTTTGTTTGTTTGTTTGTTTGTTTGTTTGTTTGTTTGTTTGTTTGTTTGTTTGTTTGTTTGTTTGTTTGTTTGTTTGTTTGTTTGTTTGTTTGTTTGTTTGTTTGTTTGTTTGTTTGTTTGTTTGTTTGTTTGTTTGTTTGTTTGTTTGTTTGTGTCGTCGGTCTGTTTGTCTGTCCGGTTGCTACCATGTCATTAGAAATATTTTCTGTTGTTCGCGCCAAAACTTGCCCCATATCTACCTGCAAAATATCAGCCGCTCTCGCACAAATTACGTCAAAGCCAAACCGTTTTCGTTGTCTTTATAACATTTTAAACGCGCACAACTAAGATTATTTTATTTTTTTAGTGAATTATACTTTCCTCGCGCATGGTCATACGAGAAAGAGTTTGGAAGTCAGAATGCTGGCCATCATTCGCCAAATGCGACATTGGCAAGGTAAGTAATTTAAATTAAATGAAAAACATGTTACATTTGACCTTTAAAACGTAAACTATAATTTGATCGTCCTTGTAATTGCTGATTATCAATTTATCATAATTATCAACATAATAATAATAATAATAATAATAATAATAATAATATAATAATAATAATAATAATAATAATAATAATAACAATAATATAACAACAAAACTAATAATCATAATGATTGATAATAATGATTAGATAATAATGATAATGATTATAACGATATAACTTTGATAATATTGTAAAAGTCTGCGTGGATATAATATAACTAGTGTAGCTTGAACAAAAATAAAAATAAAAATTAAAAAAATTCTATATTGATTATAAGTAAAGTGATTACAATTACAATTTAGCGTACCAATAAATCAACTGTTTTAAAATTTAAAAATAATAAATTACAATTGTTATTAAATTCTATATATTCGCCAACTGAATCTTGAATGCTAAAAATTATCAGCTAGTTATTTTCACAGTAAATATCTTATTTTCTTTCTTCCTAATCTTTCATAAATTAATTATTTATGCAAACTGCGTTCAGTTATAACGTTAAAAACAAATAATTTTCTTAACTTTAAAAGGAATTAGTACTATATTGATAAAAATCGTTTGTTCAAACAGCACAGGTTTAGTATATAAATGTATTATATTAATAGGGAAGAAGATAACATCTCAGAGAATGGGGATTTTGGTTTAAATTCGCTGAAGAGCACTTTATCGGATTATGAATCTTTTATAACACAGTGGTCCGCTCAATCGCATACAGTTTCTATGACAAGGTTAGCGAACTAAGAATGTTGGAATTTTAGTTTTAATTTTGTCGTTAGCACGCGTCTTTTCATTTCATTTATTCGTGGTATCAATTGTCGAGGTTTCATAGAAAAAGTTCCAACGATGGATACAGCTGCATGGGAAAGTCGTAAAACTGAGTTAATCAAATCAACAAAATATAGAAAACAACGGTCTTTTTTCTATCATTATCATCAATATGTATCATCATTATGCTATCTTTCCCATCCATCCATCCATCCATCCATCCATCCATCCATCCATCCATCCATCCATCCATCCATCCTTCCATCCATCCAATCCCAAACATACCAAAATATAGTGTTTTAGTTAGTTTCAGAAATTGCAGCTTGATGTTAGTAATAATTGTTAGTTGTTTGCTGTACAAGCTGTGTTAGTTAGTAATACAAGAAGCTGTGTTTGTTAGCTATATTTTGTCTTACTGAATTTCTTGTCGTTTTGTTGCTGTTTTTCAGCCAAAGATCATGTAATTCTGAAGTCATTCCACAAAGTCTTTATTCAGTGGGCGAAACTTCTGACGATGAATCAGTGCTGTCAGAAAGTGATGTTGAGTCGACAAGGTTAGACAAATCTTTCCCGATGCGCACGCATGAATTGAGTCATTTTTGAGCCAAAAATCTTTAATTAATCAAGTCTCTTTGTGTCACTTCTTTCTTTCAATTAGTACTTCAAGCATCAAGGGCAAGAAGGGAAAATTCAAGAGTTTCTTGAAACGAAAACTGGTCAAATTAAATTTGTTACCAAACAATCAAGTGGCTCCTTCATCTGGTGATACTATTCACGAAAGCGAAAAGCTGATTAAACTAGCCAACCAGAAGCCAAAAGGTGAGCACTTTCCTGATAAATTTGCGATGAGATGGGTTTTTTTTATTAGTTAACCAAATGACAGGGTTCGGGAGCCCCGAAAAGTTTTAAATTCTAGAGTTTCGGAAATTGGATTTCCTGATTGGAACACTTTTGACAGGCACAGACTTTTACCAGGATGGTGTAAAATGGTGATGTTTGATGTGGGCAACACGCTTGCAACTAGAGGGCGGCTTCCCCACCGCCCTTTCCCTCTCCAGATCTGCCAGTGATATCACATTCACCCGCTGCTGTTCTGGGTTTGTATCTTTAACAATACTGTAACTGCATGTTGTTATCATACACCTAAGCAACACTGCTGGACCATGCAACAATATTGTCCATTATTGTTTCAACCATGCGCTTAGCAATGATGAAGCAAGAAGGTTGCTTATCGTTGACACAAACAGAAAAGAAATTGTATTGATATAACACATATGTCCTGCAGCGTTATTAATTAACATAGAAGTTTCAACTTGTTTTAACAAGTATTACGGCATTGATACTGCATGGACAATGTTGTAAGAACATTGTTATTTACGGTATTTATAGCTTGCAAACAGACTGTTTTTGTGTGTGTGTGTGTGGGGGGGGGGGGGGGGGGCTTGTCCAAAGTCATGGAAAGTACGACTGCTTGCAGATTATGGTTAACGTTATAATGATTTATGAACATTGATGAGAACATTGCGGCTAGCACAATATTATTGCGCTAATGCCTATAAACATCAACCGTTATAATTATGCGTCTCTATATGTATGAATGAGATGGAGTTTGGACTGCACGTGAAGAAACACTTTTAAAAATATACAATGCACTTAATGAATAGAGAAATGGATAAAACTTGTTTGAAACAGAAAACATTTTGTATTATGAACAGAGTTCATACGGATTATGCATAAATTCCTTTGAAAGTATGAGAATTTTATGTTTCAATAATTATTTTTAGGGCCGACTTACTTCTATTGTAAGGATGGTCTGCTTGGTGAAGGAGGTTTTGGAAAAGTTTACAAAGGCTACGCTATGAATGGAAAGAAGAAAACACCGGTATGTTGCGAGTACATCGTTGGCTTAATTTTAGTAATCTCATGGCTTTTATTATTGTTGTCGTTGTCGTTGTTGTTGTTGTTGTTGTTGTTGTTGTTGTTGTTGTTGTTGTTGTTGTTGTTGTTGTTGTTGTTGTTGTTGTTGTTGTGAGTGTTGTTGTGAGTATTGTTGGTATTGTTGTTGTGAGTGTTGTTGTGAGTGTTGTTGTGAGTGTTGTTGTGAGTGTTGTTGTGAGTGTTGTTGTGAGTGTTGTTGTGAGTGTTGTTGTGAGTGTTGTTGTGAGTGTTGTTGTGAGTGTTGTTGTGAGTGTTGTTGTTGTGAGTGTTATTGTTGTTGTGAGTGTTATTGTTGTTGCGAGTGTTGTTGCGAGTGTTGTTATTGTTGTTGTGAGTGTTGTGAGTGTTATTGTAATATTGTTGTGAGTGTTGTTGCGAGTGTTGTTGTTGTTGTGAGTCTTGTTGTCAGTTTTGTTGTGGTTTGCCTCCGTTACTGTTGTTATTGTATACATTTATGCTAATGTTTAATCTTGTTAATTGAGATGTACCAACAAATGTATGTATACATAACGTTTGTTTCACACCTTTAGACATACATTTTTTATTACCTTCCATGTGAGCTTCAGTGGGACTTTTTTAACAAATTTATTTGGATCATATATATTTAACAAGAACAGAACATTAATAGTATTACATAACAAGATGACGAAAGACATGCAGTATAAAAATATAATAATAAGATCCAAAGGGGGAAGGGTGCGAACGGGACTCTAAGGCCCATGCAAGGCACCCACCCAAATAAATTTAAAAAGTCTACCAGAAATTAGATATGGAAGGAAGAAGTGAATGACAAAGTAAATCAACGAGTGATCAATGGGTGAGCGACCGAGCGACCAGTGGGTGGGTGAGTGACTATAGTGAGAGTGAGTGAATGCGAGTGAGTGAGTGAATGAGTGAGTGAGTGAGTGAGTGAGTGAGTGAGTGAGTGAGTGAGTGAGTGAGTGAGTGAGTGAGTGAGTGAGTGAGTGAGTGAGTGAGTGAGTGAGTGAGTGAGTGAGTGAGTGAGTGAGTGAGTGAGTGAGTGAGTGAGTGAGTGAGTGAGTGAGTGAGTGAGTGAGTGAGTGAGTGAGTGAGTGAGTGAGTGAGTGAGTGAGTGAAATTCTTTATTCGCCTCCCATGCGGAAGAGATAAATTATAAAATTTACAAAGGAAATTTGAAATTAGCTATACTAAGATTATAAAGATTATAAAGTGCAATTGCAATATGGCTCTATATTACATAATTACTCAATAGTTATCAATTTTGATACTGTAACACAGCGATGTATATAGTACGCAGAATGTACCAAAAAGTCGTCCAGAAATTCAGGACTTAATGTTACAGTTCGTCCAAGAAGGACATCAAGCAACTCGTCATCGTCCATCTGAACTAGACAGGAATAAAACTCCATTGGCATGTTATCCATTAACCATTCCCAAAAGTTTTCTCTAGGTTCTTGGCTCCAACAACAGGTTAAAACAATATGTGCCACAGGATCCCCAAACGTATTCCCACAACCATGACATTCGTGAACTACCGAAGTTGCATTTATTCGTTTTTCATTTACCATAAATGAGTTACACAGTAATCTTACGACTGTCATTACACACCTATTTGTAGTTGGATGTCGTTGGAGAAGATAGTACCAACATGAGGGTTTTAGCTCTCCGTGGATACGTAGATATCGTTCCATTCCTTTCGATGCAAGTCTATCTCTCCAAAAACTTTCCTCAGTTGCTTTGATCGCTTTAAACACTACTCTCTTCCATTGCGTATTAGACGGAAAAGTACCATGTTCCAAAAATATTTCAATATAAGTCCACAGATCATGTTTTAAAACAATATTCATGACGTCAGGTACAAAACCAGTTGATACTTTATACCTGTATTTCCATCGTAGAATCCTTATTATTAGCAGCTTTCTTTGCGCAAGAAAGTGTGATGAATTAAGAAGTCGCCCAAAAAAGGATAACTTCTTTTTCTCTATCTCTCCCTCGATGCTCCATAGGCCCAAAAGACCCCTCGCCGCAGAACCAGACGTTCCTGGCAATAGACCTTCAATCACGCGAACAAATATGTTCTGACATTTCTCTAACATTAAACATTTTTGTTTGCTAAGCTGCCACAGTTCACTTCCATACAACATTTTAGGTAAAACAACTCTTTTCCATAGTTTGCTTGAAGTAATAGGATTAATGCCACCAGATCTACACCCTACCTCAGCAAGTTCGACTCCCGCCGCATAACCTTTCTTCACCGCATCTTCTATCGGTTCCATATCTGTGGCTTTCACATGCCATATTTTACCTAAATTCTTCCAAACATCTTTCTCACGAAGTTGAATATCACCAAGTAACCAAACTCTTCTATTTACGTTCCTCTGGCTATCAACGGTTTTCTCTCCAAATACCATGGTAACAGTTTTTGTTTGATTAAATGTTATTCTCCACAGCAATCCATAATCATAGAGTAGTTTCAACATTCGATCTAAACCATTTTTCAAGCGTGAAAGCATTGTGATATCATCTGCATACATGGGTGAGCCATAATACATTCCATATAATACCACCCCAGTTTGGGCTGTTCCTTGTAAAAATGAAATCAAGTCATTGACGAAGACTGTAAACAACCATGGAGATAAAACCCCACCCTGACGCGTACCTTGCACGAGGTTGTAACATCTAGAATAACAGTCATCGATACGCACCATTTCCTTCATTCCTGTGTACCAATGTTGAATGATTTTTAGACACTTTCCCTTAATACCCATGTTTTGATACAGTTTGAATAGCATACCATTTATCCATAGGTTATCAAAAGCTTTTGTAATGTCCACGTAGCATACATAAACTTTGTCATTTTCCTCACAGCAATGTTTAATAGTTTCATCAATAATAAAGGCTGTAGTAAGAGCATCATGTTCACTCCGATAAGCTCCCTGTAAACTATGTGGAATACATTGCGGTTTCTGTTGAATTCTCAAAAGGATTATTCTTTCCATGATTTTGTTAAAGGTTGTTAACAGACTAATTCCTCTGTGATCGTCAAATGTACATGCAAAGGCTTTCCCACCTTTAGGAATTGGAATCTTAACTGCCAGCTTAAAAGATGACGGGATATACTCCACTTTAATGACGCTGTTAAAAAGTTGAACAAGATACAATAGCAAAATACGTTCGCCGAGTTTAATATGCTCGTAAAAGACCCCATCATGCCCAGGAGCTTTCCCAGCTGGGAGTTTTCTTACAATCGACTGAATTTCTTCTATTGTTATTGGTTTATCTAGAATTCCATCAAAAAGCTCATCTCGCCCCATTACGCATTCAACTTCGCTGTCAATCTTCATCTTGAATTGTTCATCAAATTTTAAACTTGGTGTGAAAAGTAACTCGTTAATAATCAGCCCATAAATCGGCCAACTTATGCGGATCTGATACAGTTTCTCCATTAAACTTCAATCGAACATTTCTTTTTCGTCTGTTACCACGCTTCCTATTGACGTATCGCCAAAATTTGACATGATCAATTTCACTAGCATTGCTTATCTCATCGAATTCTTGCTGTTCAGTTCTTCGTGCCGCGTTTCTATTTTCTCTTCTATAGACTGACTTAGCTCTTTTATAGTCTGCATAACTCGCATACTGCATTCCCCTTGGACGTCCTTCAGATATCCAATTTTTAAACTTTTGTCGAGAAATTTTCTTTAGACGATTTAACTTTGCAGTCCAATACGGTTTAATTTTCTTATTATATACTATACGCGGCAGCATCTGGTCAGCTTGAATTATTGCTCGGCATAAAAGCGACACTTGGGCATCAATATCAGCAGGTGTTTCAAAATGTTTTTCGGGCAAAATATCTGCTGGTAAATATTTGGATAGTTCTTCAATATACGTTTCAATGTTATTTGTAGAACACTTAGACCATGCAATGCGTTCCTTTGAAAAAGCTGAATTCTTTCCCTGAGTTTCACCTACTTCAATATGTAAAACAATAGGCAGATGGAACGCAGTATTATCTGGAGTCTCAGCCAAAATTTCTACACGCTGCACAGATGGCACCAAGTGCTTTTCAATAAGAATATAATCGATCATGCTGTTTCCACAGCTCGAAATATACGTGTTCGTTTGTCCAACGCAGTTAACTTCGGTGTTAACAGCACATAGGTTTAATTTTGTTAACATAGCCTGCAACAGTCTTCCCCTCGCGTTTAAGGATTGGTTTGACCGCAGAACCTGCAAGTGTGCATTAAAATCTCCCATGATAACAACAGTTGTACCATTTGCTTTTTGTTCATAATAAAATTGCTCAACATCATCTAAGGTTTTCTTAAACTCTGTTAGTGATCTGTTGCTCGAAGGGAAATACACAGAGCAAATAACCAAATTTAACGTACCTTTTAACTTGATAGCCACAAGTCTATCATTACCTCCTGAAAGATTTTGGCAGTCCAATGTTCTCCTCCAGAAAATCACGACACCACCCTGTCCTCTTCTCCAACGTAAATTCAAATCATTTAGTTTACTACATCGCGCAAAGCACTCAAAATTTTCGTCCAATGAGTCTAAAAAAGACACACTGTCACAATAAAGCCAATGCTCAGATACTGCTAATATATCCGTTGTTTGCAATAATTGTTTTAAATAACCAAAACTGCTGTAGGCTCCACTGCAATTCCAGCATGCCAATCTAAGTTTTTCACTTCTGTTCATCACTTGGTTGATTGATGTTTATTCTTCCCTGAAAGATCTTGCCATTTAGCCAGCGATAACCACGGTCTGGCATGTACTCCTGCCGGCCAAAACATGGATTCTTTAACTGTATCAAAATCCTCGGCGCAGACGTTTACGCGAGCAGATGTTGTCCCTTTTCTTTTACTCCTCATTAAACGAACAAATGTTGGTTCAATGCTTCTATCCTTCATGTACTGCGTTATCTTTTCAATCGTTACACCTTCTTTAACACCCCCAATAAATATACGCTTCACCGCTCTTCTTTGCACACCGACAAATTCAATATCAGCATGGTTGTCATGGATCATATCTGCTTCTTTACTTTGTTTACTAGAAATACTAGTCTGTCCAACACCAATGGGCTGATTCTCTGGTCTCTTTACAGCATCTCCACCAACTTCTGTATGTTCCATTTCATCGACAACTATTGTGCCGCTCGATTGTTTTGATTTCGCAATCGCACTTGCACCCGCATTTTTATTTAAATCTCCATGAACAATTTCCCTTGGGGACTTTGTAATCTCACTTGCACTGTCATTAGTATTTGTATTTTCGCCAACAGCTCTCCTTAGGGACTCATTCTTGCCACTCTTCGTTTCTCTAGTATGGTAATTTTTCTTCATTTGTTCAAAGTTTTTACTTATTTTAGTAAGGCTTTGCTCAGTATTTTTTATCTTTTCGTTAGCAAGATTTAGCTCAAAAGCATTTTCTTTCACATCTTCTATTATCCGCTCGTGATTTACCCTTGATCGTCCTTTTAAAGCAGCAATTTCAGCTTCCAGCGATTGAATTTTACCATCTCTTAATTTCAAAGCCGTATAAAGTTCATCAATTTCCTTTCTCATCGCTGTTATTGATTCGGAACATTCTTCTTTGACGACCATTAGCTTCCCTTCCAATTTCTCCATAAAACTCAAAAGCTCTCCCGATGAACTCTGCCCATCTTCAATTATTACAGGGTAGTTATTACGGTTTGGCGTTTCATTTGCCTTAACAAACATTTCTCTCAACTGCTGATTGTCTTCCCCTGATTTCCAATACCGAACAAGTTCGACAACATCGGCAGCCAGTTTAGCCTCGACTTTAGGGCCAGTTTGTCTTGCCAATCGTCGAGTAAGTCTCCCTTTAGGGCAATCAGCTCTTTCTTTACGGCATAGCATTGCTACGTAGTCTCTCACTTTAGACAAACGTTTGGCACTGTGGTTTCCTGACAAATTATTTGCCACATCTTCTCCAGATATCGTCGCCAGCTTCGTAGCTAACTCTTCACAAAATTCGAGTTCTTTAGCACAATCACCAACTTCTTGTGATACACTAGCATCTAATACATCACTTACATTGCAATCAGTCATTTTTGATAAAGAATCTGCTAAATTTCGACTCATATTTCTCGTTATTGCAGAGCCATAATTTGCATGACCTTCCGCCATTCTGACAGTGAGTGACCATCGGTCCGTGAGTGAGTGAGTGAGTGAGTGAGTGAGTGAGTGAGTGAGTGAGTGAGTGAGTGAGTGAGTGAGTGAGTGAGTGAGTGAGTGAGTGAGTGAGTGAGTGAGTGAGTGAGTGAGTGAGTGAGTGAGTGAGTGAGTGAGTGAGTGAGTGAGTGAGTGAGTGAGTGAGTGAGTGATTTAATGAGGGTGAGTGACTTAATGAGTGAGAAAGCGAGCGCTCGAACGAATGAACGAACATTATGTTCTGTGACAAGGACAATCACGGGTCAAGGACCATGTACAAGTCATTTCAGCATCAAAAACTAAAGTAACCAGAGAGAAATAAACCCGCCTAAGATAACATTTAAAGGAACTAGGGCTGGAAAAACGATCAGGAGGCGTTTACATATAGTATTCCAGATCGTAACAGTACGATTAAAAAAAGATGCTTGGAAAGTACTAGTTTTACAGAGAGGGATTTGAAGAATGTCACTTGGACGCTTTGGGAGAACCGTTGTATAGGAAATGTGGCTGAATGGTTAGAGCGTCTAACCGGTCATTAGAGGGTTGCAGGTTCGAACCAAGTCTGGGGCTCAGAAATATTTTCTGACTATTTGAACTTGACGAACGTCTACGAAACGTCTGTTACATTTTCTTATTATTAACTATTTACAGGTTGCCGTGAAATTTGTAGAATATAACTCAGTGAGAACATACATGGCGGTAAGCTCTCGAAATTATCTGATCTTTAATTTTGTCGCTTTACTACATCTATACAAATCTAGCCTTCTCCGCAGGCAACTTTTGAGGCACTTTAATATTGGAAGTTAGTGTTGGGACGCTTTGGGAGAACCGTTGTATAGGAAAAACTCACAAATCCATGTTATTTTTTTAAAATTGCATATAAAACCATGCCATTATTTATTAATGAAAATGTGTTCAAGTCAACTGTACTTACGACATTCCAGTGCCCTTGGTTGTTTAAGAACGCTTCACTCCTTTTTTTACCAATACTTGAAAAGTTTACTGAAAGCACTAAGAATCATTTAGTTTTTTGCAAGTACTTTGCCTGACAATATTAAAGAGTATATAGAGCTCAAATTTTAACAAACTGTCCTCCACCACTCCGTAACTTGGCTACCTTCTTTGTTTATTTTGTGAAGAAAAAACTGGGTACGAGTTTGCAAAATACCATGCGGAATAATTCACTTAGAACGTAATTGGCTTTTTCATTGTTTTTGATTGGCTCACTGGCTTCAAAAATTTGCACTGTATTTCCTTTTTTCTGCATTGTATGTCCTTAAAAGGACCTTAAAACTGCACTGCTCTCAGTCAATCAAAATTGTGAAATTTTCTCTTATGTATAATATTAGGATAAAAAATAATGACAATCGTTGCAATAGAAAAACCAGGCAGAAAGTTCACACTTAATTGATAATATGATAGCACTTACATGTACGTAAGCTTATTTTGTAGTCACGTTTCGGAAAGTAGTTTATTGTACTCCTCATGAGATTATGTTTTTCCGGAAACACAAACTCGCAATTAACTCAAACTATGATATTGCCTGTGCCTCCCCAAGAGATAATGTTGTCTAGGAACAGCAGAACATCTGAGTTTTGGCCCCTATTTGTTTTAACATATTGACAAGCAAACATAGTCGTTACTTTTACGTGACGCCACTTCTGTTTCATCTGTTCAGACGGTGGTCAAGAGGAAATGGCTATAAGTCAATTATAATGTCAAAATATTTCCATGATATTGTTTCTCATTGCATTACGTTTGTGTTGGGCAAAGCCTTACGTTTGCGTTGTACTAGGTTGTACAAATAATCGACTAACTTTATTTGGCCTGACCACCATCTGGAAGTCAGTCACGTGAAATAAAAAAGTCATGTAATTGAAACCTAAAAATTAATAATTATATTTATTATTTTATATAATATAATATAATATAATATAATATAATATAATATAATATAATATAATATAATATAATATAATATAATATAATATAATATAATATAATATAAAATACTATTATATACCAATTTCTGTTGTTAGAAAACAAAATTTGATTTACAGTACTGCATGTATATACTTTAAATTACTTAAAAAGTTAAGTAACAAATATTTTTTAATTCTTACACCAGGACAAAGACCTTGGGCTTGTCCCCAGTGAAGTGTATTTTCTCAAAAAGATGAAAAAGCATAAACATGTCATCAAATTCCTGGATTACATCGAGCTGTCTCCTGATGAATTCGTTATCATAACAGAGAGACAGGAAAACTGCAGTGACTTGTACCGTTTGAAAACAGCAAATCACGTGATCCCAATGTCCGAAGATGAGGCTAGGATACTTACTCAACAGGTAGTAAGTGTGGCAGGGAAGATGGAAAAGGACAAGATGGTTCACCGAGATATCAAACTCGAAAACATCCTTTATGACTTCGACACAGAGGACATAAAGCTCATTGACTTTGGTCTAGCAAAGTATTATGTACGTGGGGTAACATACCCAGAGTTTGCCGGTAAGTTTGAACCTGTTTTAGATCAGTTGGTATTCTATATATGAGACCCTTGTATCAAGTGAGCTCGGCTATTCGATTCTAGTTCAGTACACATTATATATAGTTACGATAAAAAATCTGTACCGTATGACGGAGGAAAGCTAGGGTTGCTAAAGATGGTATGAAATTAGTATGGATTGTCTGTGTAACCAGGCCTCGTGCAAGATTACATATATCTAGCACAGCACTGACATCACTGACACTGCAACCTTTTGCAATATACATGTATTTACACCATGCATGTTGCATGTGCATGTTATTGCTTGTCACTTTTTCTTTAATTTGCACGCATGCACATAAAGAATTCCACCAGATTCATTAATAAGTTACTGCATGGTGCAGTTATGCTGAAGTATACAAAGGTGCGTTCAAAATATTGGACTCACACTAAATTTGAATAGAGAGTCTATAGTGTGAATGAAAGCGCACTGGATTTGGACTGAATCAGAATTCATCGAGTCGACCAAGTGTGAGCGCTATCGGACTAAATTTGGCTGCGTGCAGGTTTCTGTGGTGAAATAGGTTATAGGTGATCGCTGTATGTTTTGTTGAAAGTACTGTAGGTCACTGAACGTTCAGATCGCATTTTACGCAAAGTCCAGATCTAGTCAGACCACCCTAATGCAACGCAACCGACATGCCAACTAGTGTGATATCATGCAGTCTCAGTCCATAGCCAGAGTAAAATACATACGAATGACAGAAAGAGTTAATTCAAGTGCATTTTTTTCATACAAATAGCTGCGTTTAATATTTCCAGTCTTTCGGAAACGAGTTACAAAACCTTATCAACTGTATTTTTGGTGTCTTCTTGACTGGAAAAACTGTGCGAAACATTAATTAAATCCTCACTCATTAATTTTAGGTACGGAAGTCAATATTCCGCCTGAGTTTATCTTGAACAACGAATACGATGTTTCTAAGGACGCAGTTCGGTCAGTTGGTGTCGTGCTGTATACTATACTGCATGGACATTATCCTTATGCAAATATGGCGGAGGTTGTAGCGCGTTTACCTGATGTGGATGGCGCTCTATCAGCAGGTAAGTTGTGGTACAGGTTTCATGTTATGTTGAAGAAGAACTACAATCATGGCCAAAGCTTGTTATAACATAGAATTATAATATAACGGCGTTTCTGATTGGCTACCGTGCGTGCTCCATAACTCAAGATAGAGGACGGCAATTTCAAACGTAGTGAGAAACTCATTACGCTTTTTTCAACTTCCCGCGTGCATCCATAACTGGATGGCGCACGCCAAATCATGAACCATTTCTTAATGGGACACTTTTTTTAAAACGTTTGTCTCCTCTCTTTCCCTTTTAAAATAAATTTTGACAAAAACACATAGCGTTTTGCACTGACTCAACACAATTTGTACAGCTTTTATAAAGACATTCAACATTGAAAGGGTGGAAAGGGGAGCATGCACACAGTGATAAGGAAGGAAATATGATGATGATAGTATAAAAAGACAAAACAGAGCAAAGTTACGAAAACATGGGAATATTAGTACTTTGGTCATGATTGTAGAGGAGACCTTTGACACTGTAGTAGAAAGTGAGTAAGATCGAAAGTAAACCATCTGAATACTCGAATGCAAACTGAGCTGGTGGATCAACATCTACCCACACTAAGGTTACTGATTGGTTTAGAAAACCTAACCTAACACCTTCCCCTAACCCTAATCAGTAAGGAGCATGGAAACGAACTGATAATCGATAAAGTGATTGGTTACTTATAGCCAATCAGAAAAGTCGTTCATATTAGGTAGGTCCTTCGAAACGAGTTTGAGTCGAGACGCAACGCGTGTGAATGTTTTCTCAAAGTCAATCTAATTCAACCAATGCGAATCGATCTTAGTGTGAATTTCCTCTATGTATTGATCTAACCCAATGTATAGTAACTGTTGCTAAAACAGCATAGAAAATATTTTCATATTTCATATGAAACTATAAGAAATAAAAACACTATAAACGTGTGAGAACTACACATCAGTATAGAAACAGTCGCCCTTATCTGTTAGGACTGATATTTCCACCGCCATTCCAGCCTCCTTCCAGAGCCCGATTAATTAACCATGGTGCACCATGGTGCAGTTACAAGAATACCCCCACATAGAGCCCTTCCCAAACACCACAACCACCACCACATACGAAATGTAAAAGTCGGTTTGTTTACCTTATACATATATATTTTACCTTATTATACATATTGTGGTGAAAGTAACCTGCATAGAGATAATAATTTCCAAAGTACAATCATATAGGTATCGTAAAAATATATGAAGAAGTGCATTTTGTGGTACGATACACCAAGTTGTTCACTACAAATTACCATTTAATAATTGTATTCACTTTCATAAGATTTTCAGCGTTAACTGTCGAAGGCAATTGTTGTAAAGCCCCACCACCCACTACCAATATAATCCTAACAGCCAACCACGCCTAAATATTAAAAAATCACTTACTGTCACAGAGATAATTATTTTATTACATCATCCCACAGCCACGTGAAGAATAGTAGTGGAAAGTAGTGAAGAGGTCAGCATTTTCTAAAAACAGATATCGATCATGCAAGACAGCCGTTTAGGGCAATTTGCTTAGAATGTAAAATATGGGAAAATATGGGGCTAATACTGAAACAAAGAGCGTGACCAGATCACGATACCTTTTGCAAGATCGGCTAAAAATCTGATGCACTCTTTTAATCTTTCATGTTAGAAGTACATGATCTCTTGTCTGGAATGTTTGCACTGGACCCAAACCAGCGACTGACGATGAAAGAAGTTGAAAGACATCCTTGGTAAGTCAGCCACGAGAATACGAAATATATCTAGCGGTAGAATGATTGATATCTTATATGTTTATAAGAGTGCAGTGACGTATTTAATTTCACGGATGTTCAGGCGTAGCTAAGAAAAAAGATTAGGATCTAAATAATCTACGACGTCATCCTCTGGAATAACTTTCCACAGCAAATAGTTCAAATAACAAGTGCTTCGAAAGCTTCAGCAAGCAAGTCCTTTCTTTTCTTTTCTTTTCTTTTCTTTTCTTTTCTTTTCTTTTCTTTTCTTTTCTTTTCTTCTCTTTTCCTTTCTTTTCTTTTCTGAATTTGCTTTAAGTTTATTATTACTTTTATTTTTTAATATTGTAGTTACCGTCAGTTGTAATATAATTTGTTAGTTGTATTTAGTTAAATTAGAATTTTATTACTGTAATTTACTTATTAATTTTACATCGGTTGTATGCAATCAGCTTTACCGATTAGAGATACAGATACAGATACAGATACAGATACAGATACAGATACAGATACAGATACAGATACAGATACTGAACCTCAACGACGACGTAGGATCGTTTTCCAAAACAAAGTTAAAGAGAACGAATAATTTTTAGTCCCAAGAGTGATCTTAACACCGTCCTCGTTCTTTATACAACGCCACTTAGAGGATTTTCACGTCTTCATGACGACGTAAACGGCAAAAAGATTAAAAAATAACTGTTGCTTGAGATTGACTTCAATACGGACACTACAATCATTTTAGCAGGACTGCATGGGGCGTTTTGAAAGTCATTGAACTAGCGCTTCAAATATCACATATAGCCAGTTAACTGTGACTTCTCTAAATTGTAAAACTTATCTACATCGTTTTTAACCGCCGTACATTGTCGTCATCTTATTAGGGATCTTAAGCAAGTTAGGACGACGGCGGCAAATAAGTTACTACATTTAAAAGAAACCATGGATCAGGACATCGTATCTTGTATGCTTTATGTATTTTGTAAGATATTTCAAAGAAAGCCATAGCTTCGACAACATAACGTATGCTAGATTAACGCCTAACAACTAACAACTTTTGCTGTTCCTTGCCACAACGTCGTCTTGAAAACGTGAAAACGCTTCAAATGTTGTATGTGCAACGAGGACGATGTTGGGATTACTCTTGGGACTGCAAATTATTCAACGCTTTGTTTTGGTTGAAAAATACTATTGTACTTGGGTCGTCGACGTGACGTTCGCGTTGTGATTGCTTAAGGTCCCTATTGAAGTTTCTATATCCAATCTAGAAACAACACAAAATGCTTATAGCCATAGGACCATAGGGCTACACTAATTTAATTAAGAACCAACCATGTATGATAAACAGTGTTATGATTTGTTTGGTTTGAGGCATAAACATTGCTTTGCTTTGCGCAAACCATATTGGACATGTATAGTTTAGTTCCTAAAAACATCATTATATATTATGCTTTATTCTGACTTGTAAATTACTGTTAGCTTAAATAGCCATATAGCTTATAAGCCAGCTATACTGAGGAATCCACTATATGGCCAGTGGCTCAATTACGTAAGGTTATACTTGCATGGCCAGCTATGTTTTTCTGTTTTTATTCTTACTTCAAAAGAAAAGCTCGCGTTCTATTAAATTTAAGAAAAAAATCGTCGGTAGGTAAATGTTGTTTAGGCCCTTAGAACCTCTGGGAACAGAGTATTTCGTCACCAAAAACGCCTTGAAATTGCCGACTAATTTCAATTAATCGCGCAAAGTTGAATAAGCGAGAGCGTTTTTGCCATATTTATGTCTGTCGTATACGGGTTGAAATAATATAAATCAATGGCTAAATTGATTGTCCATTTATACCTACAGTTTTTGAGCTACAAAATACGTCATTAGCAGCAGGCTATATCTTCTCGAGAATACGTTTTATATGAATGACGGGAATTGTACTTACTTATTCTGTACACCTCAAAATAGAACCTAAACTAGATTTCTTGTCCTATTTTAGGATGAATGTAAAGGTTGAACGACGTTCTATCCGCTCGCGAATTTCGTCTTTTGTGCGTGGTTTATTGCCAGGTCGTCGTGTCTTGTACGATGTGACCAAGGCAAAGAAGACAACTGGGTTCTTCGCTAAGGCTTGATTTATTATCCATATTCTTTCTTAGTTAATATCACACAGAGTAGTATTGTGTGATACTATTATCCAATTCACTCGCTAACTGTGTGAATTGACAGTCTTTAAGGTCTTTGCAATGTACATTTGTACAGCTTAACGTAGTCAGCTAAAAGCAGCGCGTTTGTTGCAAACACGCTGAGTAGTATACAGTGGGGGTTGTAGGACAGTTCGTCGACGGCATAATGTCGTCACGCTCAATGACACCAGCATGACGACGTCACAACTTGTGTTTTGTAAGAGAGTTCCTAGGCTGGTGGTTGGTCGTGAATTGTATGTGGATCGACTGTCGGTGTGAAGTGGCGAGGCGACGATGCTAGGCAGAAAATGTCGTCGTGTATCGAGAGATTGGTACATCAATGAAATCTGTATTAACTTGCTTGTTAGGACATCAGGCGTGGCTTCAGTTAGTTTTCAATGTTTACGACGCAACAAACTTAAATCCAAGTGTTGAAGGACATCGGATTCCTGAAAAGGTCCTGATTTTCAATTGACAGCTGAAATTGGTGGTGTAGCATCAATTCAAAAAAATTAAAAAGAATAAAAATAAAGAAAAAAATTATACATGCGCAATGCTGGAATAATAGGTATAAATCATGAATAATTTTTGTTAAATTCATCCAGCAAAGTGGCAATGTAATAAGATGCACACCACCTATCGGGAAGTTAAGCCATTTCACTGTAAGCATTTGCAAAGTAGTTTGACAAGTATTTAAATTAGAACGATTAACGAAACGAGCCAAATAGCAGCGAAAAACTTAGCGACATTCATTCATTTCATATATTTATATCCATTGATTTCTATTAATTCTTATTTGGTTGCATTCACTCATTCATTTTTATTTATTTGCATTCATTTTTAATCATTTGTATTTATCCATTCTTTTATTCACGAATTTTCATTCATATCCATTCATTTGCGTTCACTTCCATTCATCCATTCCGTTCCCTCATCCATTTATTTCTATTTATTCACCATTTTCATTAATTTTTATTCATTTGCATTAATTTTATTCATTTGTTCCTGCCTTCCTTCCTTAAATCATTCGTTAATCTTCGTTCATTTCGGTTCATTTTTATTCATTTCCATTTATTTGCATCATTTGCATTAATTTTTATTCATTTCCATTTATACCATTCATTTCCACTCATTTTTATTCATTTCCATTTATTACCATTCATTTCCATTCATTCCCAATCAATCCCAATCAGTTCCATTCATTCCCAATCATTCCCAATTAATCACAATCAGTTCCATTCGTTCCCACTCATTCTCATTCATCCTATTCATTCCCAATCATTCCCAATCATTTCCATTCATTCCCAATCATTCTCATTCATTTCCATTCATTCCTAATCAGTTCCATTCGTTCCCGTTCATTCCTATTCCCATTCGTTTCCAATCATTTCCATTCATTCCTAATCATTTCCATTCACTCCCAATCATTTCCAATCAATCTCATCCATTTCCATTCACTCCCAATCATTCCCATTCATTTCCAATCATTTCCAATAATTTCCGTTCATTCCCAATCATTCCCATTCATTTCCAATAACTTCCATTCATTCCCAATCATTTCCATTTATTCCCAATCATTCCCAATCAGTTCCATTCATTCCCAATCATTCCCAATTAATCACAATCAGTTCCATTCGTTCCCACTCATTCTCATTCATCCTATTCATCCTATTCATTCCCAATCATTTCCATTCATTCCCAATCATTCTCATTCATTTCCATTCATTCCCAATCATCCTAATCAGTTCCATTCGTTCCCGTTCATTCCTATTCCCATTCGTTTCCAATCAGTTCTATTCATTCCCAATCATTCCCAATTATTTCCATTCATTCCCAATCATTCTCATCCATTTCCATTCACTCCCAATCATTCCCATTCATTTCCAATCAATTCCAATAATTTCCGTTCATTCCCAATCATTCCCATTCATTTCCAATAACTTCCATTCATTCCCAATCATTTCCATTTATTCCCAATCATTCCCAATCATTTCCATTCATTCCCAATCATTCCCATTCAGTTCCAATCATTTCCATTCATTCCTAATCATTCCCATTCATTCCCAATAGTTTCCATTCATTCCCATTCATTCCCATTCATTTCTATTCATTCCCAATCATTCCCAATTATTTCCATTCATTCCCAATCATTCTCATTCATTTCCATTCACTCCCAATCATTCCCATTTATTTCCAATCATTTGCAATAATTTCCGTTCATTCCCATTCATTTCCAATAACTTCCAATAATTTCCATTCATTCCCAACCATTTCCATTTATTCCCAATCATTCTCAATCATTTCCATTCATTCCCAATAATTTCCATTCATTCCCATTTATTCCTAATCATTCCTATTCATTCCCAATCATTTTCATTCATTCCCACTCATTCCCAATCATTCTCATTCATTTCCATTCACTCCCAATCATTCACATTCATTTCCAATCATTTCCATTCATTCCCAATCATTTCCATTCATTTCCATTCATTCCAAATCATTCCCATCCATTCCCAATCATTCTCATTCATTTCCATTCATTCCCAATCAATCCTAATCAGTTCCATTTGTTCCCATTCATTCCTATTCCAATTCATTTCCAATCATTCCCAATCATTTCCATTCACTCCCATTCATCCCCAATCATTCTTATTCATTCCCATTCATTTCCAATCATTCCCATTCACTCCCAATAATTTCCATTCATTCCCAATCATTTCCATTCATTCCTAGTCATTCCCAAAGATTCCCATTCATTCCCAATCATTCCCATTCATTTCTATTCATCCCCAATCTTCCCAATCATTTCCATTCATTCCGAGTCATTTCCATTCATTCCCAATGATTTCCACTCATTCCCATTCATTCCCAATCATTCCCATTCATTTACATTCATTCCCAATCATTTCCATTCAGTCCCAATCATTCCCAACCATTTCCATTCAGTCTCAATCACTTCCATTTTTTCTCTTTCTTTCTTTCTTTCTTTCTTTCTTTCTTTCTTTCTTTCTTTCTTTCTTTCTTTCTTTCTTTCTTTCTTTCTTTCTTTCTTTCTTTCTATCTATCTATCTATCTTTCTTTCTTTCTTTCTTTCTTTCCTTCTTTCCTTCCTTCCTTCCTTCCTTCCTTCCTTCCTTTCTTCCTTCCTTCCTTCCTTCCTGCTTTCCTTCCTTCCTTCCTTCCTTCCTTCCTTCCTTCCTTCCTTCCTTCCTTCCTTTCTTACTTCCTTCCTTCCTTTTCATTCATCAATTCATTTTAATATACATTCAAATAGTACCACTTGCTGCGTCATCGCTAAAATACTTCGATTTATTTATTTACCCATTTATTTATTCATTTATATTTCATCCATTCATTTATTTTTTCATTATTCATTTATTTAATTATTTTATTTTATTTATTTATAATCTTCACATAAGACTTAAACGGTTTAACTATACACAATAAAAAATAAAACAAATCAAACGTTTCGTCCATAAAGTCATCACGAGGGTAACCCCCCCGCCCCCCCCCCCCCTGGTGATGACTTTATAGTCATAAACGAGAACATTTTTATATGAATTTCACCCTGTTAATTGTACATAGTTAAAACTTCTTAGTGTTATATCTATTTAATTTCTTTTTCTTTTGGATCCTTTCATCACCTTGAGTAATTAAAGCAAGAATTAACTTTACATTATTTGAACGAATGGTTCTGGAGATATTTAGACTTGTTCGATATGCAAATTACTTCATTAACTTTACTCGCATAGACCTTTTTAATAAGTATACGTTATTTTCCGCACTGGCGTCAAACTCAGTCTTTTGAATTATATTATAAATACACAAAAGCCAAGAACATTAAACGAATTGAAAAAATTCGAAAGGTCGAGTTTCACGCGAAGTGTGAAAAATAATGTATAACATTTCCACATTAAAAAATACTGTATAATTTTGAGATTATACAAACAATATTGATAAGCGTAATTTCATAAGATGCATTGACATACAAAATTTTAGGTGATTCGGTTTCATAATCTCACTATTATTCCATATGTAAAAAAACCCACAAAGTCGCTGAAATAATTTGCATATCAAACACGAGAACTAAATGAGATAAGGAACAATTCGTTAAATATATTAATAGTCGTAACTATGTTAAGTTAATAAATTAAGAAATAATGAAAAAATTAATTGATTTCTTCATTACTTATTTATTTATATACTTAATATGATTAAGATTATATATATTTTAATATAATTTATTTATTAATTAATTAATTTATTTATTTATTTATTATTTATTATTTATTAATTTATTTTATTACGATATTGATTATTTTGTTATTTACTTATTCATTTATTTATTTATTTATTTGCTTATAGATATATTAGGCAGTTCTAAAGCCAATTTTTTTTAAATCTCTTCAAAAGTTTTTTCTCGCGAAGATTTCCGTTGCTATAACTGGAAATAAAACATCCAGACAGACATCCAGACAGACAGACAGACAGACAGACAGACAGACAGACAGACAGACAGACAGACAGACAGACAGACAGACAGACAGACAGACAGACAGACAGACAGACAGACAGACAGACAGACAGACAGACAGGCAGGCAGGCAGGCAGGCAGGCAGGCAGGCAGGCAGGCAGACAGACAGACAGACAGACAGACAGACAGACAGACAGATAGACAGACAGACCAAAAACGCTTACAATGGCAAGTTCGAATCTTTCAAACTAATTTTGTTGTTGCTATATTCTTACAAAAGAAAATAAATCACAAACGACAAAAAGTTTCAAACGCTTACAATAAAATGGCTTACTTCCCAACTTCAGCTGTCAACTGAAAATCCAGATTCTTACAGGACTCCAATATCACTAAACCCCTGGATTTCAATTGCTGTTTCTTAATCATTGATAACTAACTGAAGCACTGCCTGATTCCTAACAACTAGTTCAACACAGATTTTGTTGAGATATTAATCGCTTGACCTACAGCGGCTATTTTGTCACAAGTATTGTTTAATCGTAACTTTTATGCCTGCGGAAAATCAACATACTAAACCACGTGATCCACTAGCTAAAGAGCGCGAATATGAAACGAAAGATTGTGACGTCATTGCTTGAGCGAAAATTTCCAACAGTTCCAGACCCACACTTTGTAGACTACATTTTTATATTTTTTGTAAACACGTTGTAAAGACCATGTAAATATTTGTTTTCCCGTATAATAAACTTTTTATATAATAAATGGCGTAGTTGTAAATTGGATAATCCAAATTTACATAAAGGTTTCTTTTGATTCACTCAGGTAAAATGGCTTGAATCTCCTAAACAAACGGTTAACTTGAATTATATAAATAATACAAATTGAGACGATAGTTGATTTTCGGCCTGGAGAAGTTGCGTTCATCAACCCTTCCCATATATTTTTATGTTTGCTTCTGTAAAACAATAACCTGTCAAGCTGTAAGAAATTAAATGAACTAACTACGAATGTATAGGATCGAAAAACAAGAACAGAAATAATTAAGTTTTGGTTGGTTACCGAACCCAGGTACTACGTCAGTACTTAGTTCAAGATCACAGAGGTTGCCTAAGAAAACTGAGATACTGAGTTCGTTATTGTTACTTTATTGGTGTAAACTCTACGGTTCATTTTACAACACTAAAATCGGTTTCCCTACCGAGCCTGTCCACTATCCTAAATACTGCAACCTGTCCGCTGACCGCAGTACTTTCAATTATTTAAATCACATAACAGTTATCACAAAGGTGTCTAAAAACACTTCAATCGCGATTATAAATCAATCCTTTGCCACATTCGCGACCATTGATTAACTCTTATTTTCCCAACCACGCGTAAATCAAGTTAATATATATTAATGTGTGGCATTAACTTCATTTAGTTCACGATCACCTCGGTTTTCTTTGATGTACCGACAAGTTAATTGCCCCCGGCTAATATATATTAGCCGGGGGCAATTAACTTGATTTATGCGTGGTTGGGAAAATAAGCTTTAAATCCATGGTCACAAACGTGATAAAGGATTTATCATCGCGACCGAAGTGTTTTTAGACAATCTCTGTGATAACGAACTCAGTATCTCAGTTTAATATATTGAATAACTGACGTAGTTACCTCAATTAAGGTATACTTAACCTATACTTAAGGCGGTTTTCCACTAGGCGAAAAATGTCGCGCGAAACGACATTTTCTTTTGTCTCGCAAGCTCTCGAGTGGAACTAATTAGCCAAGACAAAAGAAAAATGTCGAGTCGGTCGACAAATGTCGCCTAGTGGAAAACCGCCTTAAGGCGTGGTTGGGAGTAATTAATATACCAAAGAAAACCGAGATGATCATGAACTAATGAATTTCAATAGAACATATCTGAAATCTGAATCTTATAAGTATTGCAACACTATACGCTATTCTGTTACGCCATTATAAATATCATATTATTACACGCTAGCACATTGGTTGTCGTTGCACGAAAATCAAGCACTGTTTGCGCGGACTGCGTAATAAACTTGATCTGTTTTTACAACAAACTGACGCGTACGACTACAAACTACAAAGATCCAGTTTAATAACAGCTTAGTTTTGTTTATATATATATATATGATTTCAAAGCTGTGATTATATAACTAATATTTCTTAAACTCCATACCATCTGGTGGTTTGCAATCGACCTTTTTGTTTCCTACCTCACCCCAATTTGTACTCAAGACAGTGCCGCCGGACTCGACAAAGGACTTGTTCATCGCTCTTTTCACTTCGTCGCTCCCTTCTCCGTAGATTTTTTGGAACAACGAATTCAAGGCAGCGTCACCTTCGAGTTTCTCCTCCTTCTCCTCATTTTCAATATCTGCCGCAAGTTTGTCCCAGTTGCGATGCACGTGACTTGATGTAGGGTACATGAGTGACGAGGCAGCAGGCTTGGCTGCTATATAGAAACATAATAATAAACAGTTATATAAATCCCAGATAACCTCTCTGCTGCATGGATAAGTCCTGGCCAGTGAACAGTGCTATATCCATGCTTTAAAAATCTAAACTTAAATTTCACCTGCTGAATAGCACTATCAGATACGTTCTAGTCGCAATTCAATGGTTAAAATTTAAATTTTAGGTAAGAAATTATTAATTATAAAGAAAGGAAAGGACAACGCAAGGTAAAATACGATAAATTACATGCACATAACAAGGCAAAATCAAGCAAGGGAATTTAACCGAGTACCGTGAGGCGAAAAACCGACAAAAAATACATAGGAATGGACATAAACAAAACAGAGAAGGGAACTCAGAAAGGAAAAATAAAAGCTTTCATGAAATAAAAAAGAAGTATATACATGCACATACTTTCGGTCGATGATGGGAACGTCGCAAAAAGAACTTCACTGTTGGCTTCTAGGCTGGACCATCTAATACATTCAACCTTCTTTAACTGCACTTCAATCTAAAATAATGGTAGGTAAAATGACGTAAAAACAGTATCATTGTAAATGCAACATCAGTCAACTATCAATGAAACATACAGTTGGAAGACTTTGACCAAAAGACCTCTTAAAGTTGCTATCTATTAGCCATTTCGGAATTGCGCTAGACACTTGGGGAAAGCGAGGTTAACAATGCATCATGGGGCCGTTTTGGGGGACGTGGACAAAGAACCGTCTCCCAAAACAGTTCCATGATGCCTGGTCAACCTTGCTATCCCCAGGTCTCTAGCGCAACTCTGAAATACATTTCTAATGTTTTCTAATGTATTGTCTTTTCTATCTTCCACAAATTCAACTGATTGCTAGTATTGTATACAAACCACGATGTTGTTAAATTTATAATTTTATGTTTGCTCGGCTAGTTAATATGATAATCACAATATATTCAGCTAGTTCACTATGGGCCAATCTATTCGGGAAATTTCGCGAATGTTAAAATGATTCAATAGTCAGCGTTTCAACGACTTTAAAAAACACAATCCGTTACAAACCTTGGTAGACATGACTTTAAATTTAGACTGCTTGGCAACAATTGGGTGGGCTAGACTGAGTGAAAGTGTGTAGTCACTTTCGTCTTGCAGTTTCACGCAAACTGACAACTAAAGAAAGACAAAAGAAAAAGAAAAAACATATATAATGGCATAACGAGACTAATTGAACTGATGTTGCATGCAACGACTTTAGTCCAGTATAACTATTGGACCTGAAAATCACATTGGAATAAATTCGGAATATCACTATGTCAGTTAGTAAAAAACTCAATGTTCCCTCGGCGGCAGAAAATTATATGTAACGTATCCAGCCTTTTTATCATTCAGTTGAAAATCTAGTTGAAAATAAAGTATCCCAGAACAGTAACCATAACTGTACTCTGGAAACGCGGCCGTTCTTACTACCTGCGCTAAACATCCCTAGAAGGGAGCGGCCTAAAAGCAAACGAACTGGACATAGAGAAATAGAGAGACAGACAGAGAAACAGAGGGAGAGAGAGACACAGACGGACGGACGGACAGACAGACTGACTGACTGACTGACTGACTGACTGACTGACTGACTGACTGACTGACTGACTGACTGACTGACTGACTGACTGACTGACTGACTGACTGACTGACTGACTGACTGACTGACTGACTGACTGACTGACTGACTGACTGACTGACTCACTGACTGACTGACTGACTGACTGACTCACTGACTGACTGACTGACTGACTGACTGACTGACTGACTGACTGACTGACTGACTGACTGACTGACTGACTGACTGACTGACTGACTGACTGACTGACTGACTGACTGACTGACTGACTGACTGACTGACTGACTGACTGACTGACTGACTGACTGACTGACTGACTGACTGACTGACTGACTGACTGACTGACTGACTGACTGACTGACTTAAATTCCCTTTTTCATAGCAACGTCACTTACTGTCGATTCCTGAATATCACATTTGACGTCGTCTGAGGTTCTGTTCTTCACCAAGATGGTGATAACAACACGTGCGTCAGTTTGATACCAATCGTACCTGAAACAAAGTGACACGAGAAGACATTTAGTCAGGACATCAGGAGACAAGACTTGGGTTCGAAGTCCTTTAAAAAGACATGCGACCATAGTAGCCGACTGCACCACTTGCTGCCTCCGACCCGTGTAGTTGCGCACATTATTATTATTATTATTATTATTATTATTATTATTATTATTATTATTATTATTATTATTATGAATTTTAATACGTGGCATCTCAGGTCAAAGATTTCAAAAGAAAAACACGACATGAAACCATTTCATGTTAGCTTTGTTTCAAGAATTTTGTCAATGATGGTAGTTGCAAATATTTTAAGAAGAAAAATCTACTTGTATTAAAATTCTTTGTTAAAAGACGTTTCCAACAAGGAATTTTAATAATTTAGCATTGGACGCAATAATTTTACTTTGGATAAAATGGAATTTTTCTAAACAGCCCCCCCCTTCAATGTTGTGGAACTCAAAACGTGTGCAATTTGCACTCAGTCACCTGCCATTACATTTAAATGTTCAGAGTATCAACATTGAAAAGGCGGGACGGGGGGATAGCAATTTATGCAAAAAAGAGGCAAAGCAATTAACATGGCATGATTCACTCGAGTCGTTTCAACTAATTTTGTCAATATTGTAGTTGTTGTAGAACATGTTTCTGAAAAAAAAGTTTCATTTCGCATTCATTTAAAGTTAAATTTCTAAACTTTATGTAAATTACATTAATACACACTATATCAATGCATCGACTAAAGTGGTTCTCTTATGAAAATATCGTTGGTAATGTTTCTGCATAATCTTAAAGATATTATGGTACTTGGTAATTGTGCGAAGTTTCATTTCGAAATTCTTAAAAACAAAGTTGTATTTTACGTGCGAAGTTTGTATTTTAGAGCGTCGCCAGTAAATTGGCCTGTGTTTGAGAAGAATGAGTTGAGGAGAGCTTATGACGTCATAACAAACAAAAGATCATTGTTGTTGTGAACAAAAGGGTCATTGTTGTTATTGAGTCTTTGACATCATAAGCTTCGACTCATTCTTCTCAAGCTCGGCCACTTTAACGGCAACGCGCAAGTAAGACGGAGTAGACAAAGTTTCAGCACAATCTACCTATTATTTCCGTAGATATTACTCCTTTACGGAATTAGTGGAGTAGATGACGTCATAAGGTATCCTATTCCAATATCTTTGGAACAAGATGAGAAATTGAAAAAGCGAAAAGGCTATTCTTCTTTATTTTAAAAACACTTCTAAATAAGATCAAAATTGAGATAGACAATTTTGGCGTCTTACTGCCCCTTTAACACTTTGAAGCCTGACGACGAGTCTTTAGTATTTGTCTGGCTAACACCAGACGATTTTATTCAGCACAGGCAGAGGTCCAGGCCTCAAAGTGTTAACAATTAGTCACCGAAGTTGAGGTGACTAAATCTTTTAGTATAATTACAGAGTAAAGACGAAACAAAAAATTTTGACGACTGTTTTTATCTTTAGCATCCTGGTAGTAGTAGTCAAGAGTAACGTCATCATACAAAATGGTCTATGATAATCACATACCTGGGCTTTGGAGCTACTTTGGGTAATACTGGTTCGCTTGGCTGGGATGTCTTCGGTATATTCACAGAGGCCTAACATATTCAATATCAAGAACAACTTTTTATTTTAAAGTATATAAAAATAGGTACGCCCACGCGTGCATGCATCTACTGCTCTGTCATAGCCTTGACTTATCAAATACTTGGTGCACAGCAATTACCCCGGCTTCGGTAGTTTGGCGGTAGTTGTCGTTTCATTCTATGTTCTGATTGGTTCAAAAAGCGTTCTTTTGTTAAGTTAACAAACTTAACAGCGCGATAGCATAGTATCTACTAGCGCATGCGCAGTAGATACACTATATACATATACATATACATATTTTAATTACTTCTTCCCACAAGGGCCTTTTCAAGAGCAATTTACATATTTGAAATTTTAACATGACCAAGTCGAAGGCATATTAAAGGCGCTCCAGGAGCCACCAAAGACCTACAATCTTGGACAATAATAGTTGTAACAGTCAACCCCTCCCCCCCGATTCAATGTTGTTATATGAAACTCCATTCCAACATTGTTTCATTTCGGTCAACATTGAATCGGGGGGAGGGGGTGTTACAACATTATTGTCCAAGATTGTCCTGGACTGATTTTTCTTAATATTGTATAAAATACAGCTAAAATTTGATCTCTATTTGTAAATTAAAGTCAATAAACAATGGTGAAGTTTGAGACTGTTTCGCGCAATTAGTAGAAAGATATTTGCATTTAAAAATGTATAGATTACGCTCTACTACGCAGGCTTCTCCGCCATATGTCTCTGCCTGAAGCCCTTTCTTTGTCACTCAATAATATCTACGTCACTAGTATTGCGAGAGAAAGTGCCGGAGAGTTGGTAACTTGGATAGGATAACTGTTGAAAGAGAGATGTATTAATAATATAACTATTGTTTAGATATGACGCTCATATTTCAGCCGTTGGGTTGATTGATATCCGAGCCCGCTTTACTGAATCTATATCTGACATTGTGATGATTGGGGAAAACTAAGCACGTATGGTGTATTTCATTTCATAATAGAACGTTTTATTTACGTTTAAAAATTATTTCCCCAGCTAATACTATCAATGAATTGTTAATGAGAATATAATTATTTTTATATTTAAGATATGCTTCAAAAACTAAGAAGACCCACCGCTACCTTGTCGTTGAAATTTGAGAAATTATCGTATTGCCGCACGCGGTTTAGACGAAGCGAAATCTGGAAGAGGTTGAAATCATTCAATAAATAAGTGTAAAGCTTAAGCCTCTTTTATAGAATGCTTGTAAAGCCACATTTATTCATAAGCAATTGGTTTAATTTCCCCTGCGCAACTATATACCGCCTTATGCAACGGTCTACCACGGTCTACCATGGGTTTCAAAGGGATTTACATGTATATTAATTTTGTTATATTGTAGTGGTAGACCGTGGTAGACCGTGGTAGACCGTTGGTGAATGGTTCAGATAACTATTTATTATATAAATTATAAAAACACAATGAATACCGACATAATTTTAAGATATAGTTTAATGTCCAATCGTCTTAGTGTTACTCTACATGTCAATACTTCAATCTCTGGCCTTTCCTTTCCTTAATATTTGTTATTCTTTTGCCCATTTAAGAGATTATGTTATTTATAATTTGGATGTCCAAACTACGGAGGGTATTTAATACTCGATATTGAAAATTTGATGCAAACTAATCTTTTAATGCTGTATCACTACCGTAACATTAAAAAACTAGTTGTTTTATCAAAATTAGGGAAATTGGGTCTTAGACAATCTTGGACAATAATAGTTGTAACAGTCAACCCCTCCCCCCCGATTCAATGTTGTTATATGAAACTCCATTCCAACATTGTTTCATTTCGGTCAACATTGAATCGGGGGGAGGGGGTGTTACAACATTATTGTCCAAGATTGTAGGTGTTGGTTTTGCGGAGGGAGGAAAAACGGAGAACACGGCGAAAAACCCTCGAAGTACAGGAGAGACCAACTAAACTCTACTCACATGAGTCTCAAGCTCGAGAACGGGGTTATTCCCAGTACTAACCCCGTCTAACCAGGCTTAACTTACTGCAGTGGTGAGAGGCAGAGCCCTAACAGCACACGTAACACTAAAGCAAAACAATAAAGTTTTGTCCAGAAATTTTATACAGTTCAAGAAATAAAAGCTTTTAAAATCCTCAGAGATCCATTTTCGAAGACGTTTTCTCATTTCAATCCGATACATTCCGATTTTTTTTCGATCTTTATGAAAGAAAAACCTTAGTTTTTGACCTACTCTATGCACGTCCTTTTAATTCGAACCGCCACAACAATAAAAAACAATCCAACTTCGTTCCCAACAGCGAACGGAGACAAGGCCCCTGGGAACGAGGTTGAAAAAAATCATGCATTATAGAATTTTTGAGCGATAAAAAGAAGCGTCTACAGAATGTGATGACAACTAACCCCCTGTTCAGACCAGGTGCCTGGGCACGGTGCCCGGGCACTAGTGTGAACGCGACTTTTTCGCGGTGCCCAACTCAAACTAATCAAAACCGGGCACCATGCGTTGAGGTAGTACCCGGGCACCGTGTCCCCCCCTCTCCAATATTAAAAGATTTTCCGCCTTCACTGCAATGGCCAGTCCAAGCCTGACACGTACTCATAAAAAGACATGTTTGACGTCATTTTATAATCATCCTCAAAAAACATACGCCTTACTTTTAAAAAGTAGAGTACTGCGTATATATATAGGCAGTGTTTTAGATAGAGCAAAGTCGAATGGTGGTAAACTGCCGAGATTAATACTGATGTTTCGAGCCGAGTCCTTCAGATCTTCATCTGAGTAAAATGTGACGAAGGGCACCGCTCGGCATAGTGGTTAGCGCACAGTGGTTACCGCACCGCGTGCCCTTCACCTTTGTGACCAAGGTTCGATTCCTGCTCTCAGCAGTTATCTGAATGAAAATTTCACCTTGGCCGCATGTGAGAAGAGTTTTCAGTTTGACTCTACCAAACACCACAGGTTTCCTCCGGGGACTCCAGTTTCCTCCTGTAGTAACATTGAACCAATGAGGGATGGCCCTTACTGGACCTCCATGAATAACAGTTTAGTTATAACTGATAGAGTTATCCAGTATATAGTTAGTTTAGTTGGTTTCGTTTAGTTTTAGAAACGTCGGTATTTCGTCATCAAAACTAATCTCGGCAGTTTACACATTTTGACTTTGTTCACTTTACTTTAAACTGTTTAGACATTAAAGTTTCCACTTTAGGGCAGTTTACCGCTCGCACCTTTGGCCCCTACGTGACGCCTTTCCAAGCACTGATCGACGAAATGTGCAAATTAGCGCGATGTGTCTGCCTCCTCCACAGGCTCTTCTTATAACTTTTAGGAAAATATTTGATAAAATTTCTCATGTTGAGCGAAGCTCGATCGCGTTTGTGAAGCCAGGGAACTAGCGTAGAGCACGCGCAATGGTTGATGGGAATGCCAGGTGAGAGAGGGGAGGAGCCTGCTAAATCCTGTGTCGAAAATTTGAAAATTTGTTCGAAACTGTAAAAAAGGGCTTAATTTAGGAAGTGGCGGAATCTCTTGGCGACAGTGGTCCTTCACTGGAACTAGAAGACTTTTGTGATGACTCGTGCAAAGATTTGGAAGTTTCCATGAGCGATCTGAGTCTTTACGACGGTAAGTGTTGATAGTGGCCATGCACGTTGTGAGTTGTTTACTTATTTTACTTGAAACATCAATCTTCTGTATTGTTATCTTCAGATGATCAACCAAGAATAAGGACGACGTTAGAAGGTAGTCCTACCGGAGGAAAACATCATCTCACGCCTTCTTCGAAACAAACCAACCTCGAACCAAGAACCGTCAAGAGGCCTTATCGGAATTTAAAAAAAATATCCATATATTTATAACATATGCTAATATAAAAATAAACCAAAAACAGATCATTCAAGCACGAAATATACGAAATATTTATGCGCTAACTTTTGATTTCCATTCGGGGAGAGAAGAGATGTATCTCAACGTTTCTTGGCCATGTACATGCCGCATGGTTAAAGTGGTTTTCGCCAAATCTTTTGCGGTGGCCTCCTTCTTACGAATTCTTCGAAAATGCAGACCTAGTCCGCTCTCTTCAATGAATGGCAACTTTTCGAGGCGCTTGGAACGCATCGTGGAAGGGCCTGTAAATATTCTCGCAAATTTCCGTTCGATCCGCCATTACAGAACACGCCATCTTGGCCGCAGGATTTGCCAGTCGCTTCTCCCCTTTCTCCCCTTCCCCTCCTTCCCTCGCGCCCCCTCAGCATGGGCCCCACTGATGGGCCCCCTCAATGACGACCCCAGATCCCACTCTTGAAAAGCGACTGGGGACGAGGCAGGCGATGTGTTTTAACAAAATGAACACAACAAGACGCATTTTAGTTTCTGTGGGGCTCTGGTGAAGCGAAATCCCAGCATTACGATCCCAGCGTTACTACACCCTTGAAAACACGAGAGGATGGCATATTGTATTGTATTGTTTCTCAAAAAACTTTATTAAAAACCTAGAATAAGTCGGGAAGACGCGCTTTAAACTACAATCGTTGCCAAAATTGTTGGCACGAAACACACAAAACACTGCGTAATCCATTGCTGCCCCCTTCCCCCCATTTTAATGTTGTCATTTAGTTAGTGAAGCATTATAGCCATAATCCTGGCAAAAATTTCACTCAGACAGACGCGTAAAAAGAAGTTAAGCGCATTAATTCCTAAAATTATGTACAAAAACATCGCCCCCCCCCCCCTCCCCCTGTTCAATGTTGCTTAGAAATGAAATGCAAAGTATGTTCAGTGCAAATTTTTATCAACATTGAATGGGGGGAAGGGGGAGATATTATTTAACGCAAGGTTTCCGAGTGATTTTGACCAGGATTGCAGCGCTTGGCAGTTAGTCCACCTGTCTCGACTAGGAAAACATTGGGATTGGTGGGGGGTGGGGGGTGGGGGGGTGGGAGGGGGGGGCTAATTTTAATGCCGACGCAGTTAAGTGACACGAGAGGGGAATGTCACGTGGTGGGGAGAGGGGGCAAGTGATTTTGGCAACGATTGTCTGAGATAATGGCTAGAAATTGGTGAAACACTTTTGCATATGTCTTGGAGAGTAATTTCACGGGGGGTGCCAACTAATTTTGGCAACGATTGTAAGTATATATTAAAGTATGAAATGTAGAGTGTTGTGAGTGTTGAGCAGATGACGTCACAACGGGCTACCGCTTTCAATAGATTGCAGGATCCAAAAATCAGTGGCGAACTTCGAGAATCAAGCCAAGTGCTCGTTTTTAAATAGATGGTAAGTTACATTAGGACTATAAGAACTATTTCGGGGGTGGGAGGGTACTGCCACTTTTAATAATCTTACCAAAATGCCTCCAATTCTCACCTAACGGTAAACTGCCGAGATTTCTAGCAACGAAATACTGACGTTTCGAGTGGAGTCCTTCATCAGCGCTCGAAACTTCAGGATATTTCGTTCCAAAAAAATCAGGGTAGTTTGTTTACCACCTTTTTGTTTTGCTTTATCCAAAACACTGCCTACGCTGCACTCTAATGTTTGAATGTTAATCATGCAGTAATGCTACAGTATAATATATACAATAAAAATGTACTCGCTGAGTGGCGCGTGCACTTGTTCTGGAGCGCAATCGAAATTAAACCAAACCTAATGAGATTCTTGCCCTTCATACGAACTTTGGTTAGTGCGACATTAAACTCTCTTGGAATAGAGGTCGACGAAGAAAGCAGTTCTTAAAACTCAACCAAAAATAGCAGAAAATTAAAATATACCTTGCTGGAATTTCTAACCCTTTCTGGAATGAATACAGATAAACCTACGGTGTTGATTCGGCCGGTGATTTTTACTGGAGTAAAATTTTACTCAGCGAAAATGTACGCTGTACTGTATATCCCTCTCCTATAGGAATAGTTCGACTGTATTACAATGTATTGGATAATCATACCTTATCATTTTCTGTTTCTTTAGCAACCATTTCTTCTGTTAAAAAAAGACAAAAAACAAACAACAAGAATTGGATTACAACATTACTTGCAATTATAAACTTCACTAATCCAAATTGTGTTTGTTTATTGGCCGACTAGTGGTCGAGGTGGTTGGGTAGATGATAGATGACTGGATGGATGGTTGTTATTTGGTTGACTGTCTGCAATATCTATTTCAAAGAGCTGATTTTATTCAAAAGTGACATTTATTCTGTCAATCTTTGTCAAACATTGTAGTCATTGATTTTGTATATATGCTATAGCTGAGTTTAGCCCGTTGGTTGGTTGGTTGGTTGGTTGGTTGGTTGGTTGGTTGGTTGGTTGGTTGGTTGGTTGGTTAGTTGACTGGTCAGTTGGTTAAATAGTCGATCGATTAATTGGTTGGTTGGTTGGTTGGTTGGTTGGTTGGTTGGTTGGTTGGTTGGTTGGTTGGTTGGTTGGTTGGTTGGATAGTTGGTCTGTCAGTTGTTTAATTGGTTGATCAGTTGTTTAGCCAGTGCGTAATGGTTGGTTGGTTGGTTGGTTGGTTGGTTGGTTGGTTGGTTGGTTGGTTGGTTGGTTGGTCAGCCAGTCAGTACCATTACTGAATTGGTTAACCCTTTCAGTACCAAGTACCAAGCACCTACTCTAGTATTTTACTCTGGCTAACGCAAGGTGATTTTACTCGTCAATAGGGAAACCCCTGGTACTCTTAGGGTTAACGAGTCATTTGGTCAGTCAGTGAATCATGAGTCATTTGATCAGTCAGTCAATCATAAGTCAGATGGTCAGTCAACTGGTAAGTTCTAAGTTGGTTGGTGCGTTGGTTGATCACTGATTGTTTATCAGTCCAGTTTGTTGGTTGGTCGATTGGCAGGCCCAGTTAGTTGTTAGTTGGTCGATCGTTTAAATGCTTTTGGAATTCACTACATTTCACTAATTATTTTTGTCTTGATTGTCGTTTCAGATTATAGTTTTGCCACAGTGAAAAATTTCTTGAAATCACTGTAGTATTGTTCCGTTCTAAATAATAGAAAGAGCGAACCCTTACGATTAATTTGAGTTTCACATTTTTCAATCCAATTCTCTATTTCTCGAGAACCTATACAAACAATGTAGCAATCATGAAACCCTCGTCACAAGTCGATATCAGCATATCGTAAGCAAGACAAAGTAATGGGTAGTAATATAACTCTGTTGCTATTATAGTACATGACTGTACACTACAAAAAAATAATTAATTACAACAATTTGCTAAGACTAATCTCTGTATACAAGCTAGCTCATGCAGTTATATAGCACTTTATTATAATTGAAACACCTTTCGCATTATATTCGCACAAGGCTTATTTCTATTGTATTTTTTGTGTGTGTTCATTTTAAAACTTTTTTCTTTCTACTTAAGGCCTGTACTGTACTGTACTGTACTGTACTGTACTGTACTGTACTGTACTGTACTGTACTGTGCTGTGCTGTGCTGTGCTGTGCTGTGCTGTGCTGTGCTGTGCTGTGCTGTACTGTACTGTACTGTACTGTACTGTACTGTACTGTACTGTACTGTACTGTACTGTACTGTACTGTACTGTACTGTACTGTACTGTACTGTACTGTACTGTACTGTACTGTACTGTACTTTCAATACGCACACATCTAGATAGCGAAATCAAAGTAAGAAGCATAACACAGGTTTCTATCAACTCATATCAGTTCACTATTTTTTGCCAAAGAAAACAAACAAACAGAAAACAAGAGGTGGAAAGTAAGGTTTTTGTTTTTCGAGTCAGGTTTGGCTTTGCTCAAAGAATTTCTGCGCCATTTGATATTTGGTACACGACACTTATTTACTGGTACCTATAGGGAGAACTGTGTTTTGCCTTGTGTGACAACAACGTATTTCGTAGCTACAAATCACACTGTTACCCTTGGTGTTTATTGTATGTTACCTATGTCGCGGGGAGCTGCAGCAATGTTCAACTTAAATTGTATAGTTCAGTACATTTCTAATAAGTTATAATTAGTTAACTAATTACCATCTAGAGTTGCAGCTTTGTCAAAGGCTTCTTTTGCACTGTTAAATTCTCTCAGGTGGAAAAAGGCTATGCTGCAAACAAATTGCCATTAATCACATCAAAGCACATAAAAACCTCTATGGTTCTTGAAAAACTAGTATATTAAAGCGTGGTGTGTTGTAATATGTTTGTAATGAGTTTTTAAGCATCAGTTAATGGTGTTTCTTTGCGTGCATTTTGTGTGTGGTTATACGCCATAAATTCAAATTATGGTACAAGTATATTACAACGGATTACACTTCTCTGAAGACGGTCAAACCAAGAATACAGACCGATTCCTCGTATTCTTTTAAACAATAGCATTTCATTACCTGGCTATTCCTGTCTGCAGCCTAACTTATTTAATCTAAACTTTAGTATTTTATATCTAAACTTTACATTAGATTTTGAGCATAGATTTTGAACTATTTAATTGTATTTAATACTTTAATTTTTATTTTTTATTTAGTCAATTTTAAAAGATGTTTTAAATATTTTTTTGCGTATAGCTACGTAAATAAACGTTGTAAAAAATGGTTTACTTTAAGAATTAGTCATACGTGTCGTACAGCATCTACTAGAGGGAAGTGAACAGAAATGGTATGTGAATAGAAATGGTATGTGTTAGGAAGTACAATTATATTTTTTAGCACCCTCTTCCCCACCGCAAAACATAAAAAATCTGAAACTGAAAATATTCATACCGGTAAACAAAGTTCGCAAATAATTCCATGCCCCTAAAACTATATGTATGTACTGTTGTCAAATAGTATGACCTTTACTGTATATATTATTTGCTACAACATTCGCCAGTTTGTTGTGCTTAACAAACATTCCACATTTTCTTAGGTTTTGCGTTAGTTTCTAAAACACCATCTGTTATTTTAGTATATATGTCTGAAGCTCAGAGTTTGCATGAGCATCATTTCCTCACTATTTTCGTTTGAGGATAAGCTATTGTCACTGTTGATAGGAAATCAAACTGAAACGCCTGCACTTGTATTTCTGCGATAATCACAACCACAAACGTTTGACAATATTCGTTTGGAAATTAGTCAAGTAAATATTGTAAAAAGTACATAAAATCCTGAATTATTTTTATCCTTTTCGGTAGTCTAAAAGTTGTTTACACTCTTTAAAAATACTGAATGAATTTTTTCTTTCTCTAAATATTTTCCATCCACTTAGTAGATACTTTCTTACTGAAACTAGAAGTCACTCAGGCGTTATTAAGGGATGTTCAAATGGAAACGAGATATCCCAGTAACCAAGCCACACTAGCTTACCAGATCTACGGCTACACATGTGTAAAATGCTAGACTGCACTCATACTATTAAGCAAAAAAAACAAAAACTTTGCGTGTCTCTTAGCCCATAATGGCTTTATCTGATAAACAATTACTATTTGTTATTTTTTAATTCAGGTAAATATTCAGTTAAAAGTTTCTCTTTGGTTAAGGCCTTCACTTGAAATGTTATACTGTACCTCCCTAAGAAGTATTTCAGCACTACAATATTTTAACATTTTCTATTTGCATATACAGCAAAAGTTTACCCTTTTCGAAGAAAAGCTTTGGCATTATCTGAGTCCAAGGTAATAGCAGATGTTGTATCAGAAATCGCATCTACAGAGCAAAAAAAATTACATTATATATATATATATAAAATGTACAGAATTTGCAGGACAGTTAAAAAATCCAAAATATTCCTACTGTACCTTGGTATTCTTCCATCTTTATAAAAGCAGCAGCTCTTTGTATATAATATTTTGGGTTACGGGAATTGAGCGCAATTGCTGCAGTAAATTTCTAATAAATATAAACAAGTCATTGCACAACATTAATGTTGTATAAAGTTTGGCAACCACCCAATTTTTAAAGAAATTTCCTACAGTAATGACAAATCAATAAGCTAATTTTAAAATAATTCTGAACATCCATTTTTTTCAAAAGAAAAAAAAATTCCAGAAAAAATAGTCCATCTGCAATTTGAATTGTTGGCATATCGATATCCTGTAGAATACGTTTAATGCTAAAAATATTTTGCATAGGGTCGCAAATTTTGAATTAAATTAACTTGGATGATAAAATAATATCACCCATTTTGAAACATCCTTCTTCCATGTACCATAGCAATGGACCATTTGCACGATGACGAAAGACGGCGTTGGGTGACTACAACTACAGTACCAGCTGAATGCTTTGCCAGTATTCTAGGGTTTCGGCTAAAACGGATGACTCAAAAGGACCCGTCTAGTTCTTTCGCATCTTTTCCAAAATATGTCGTCTAATGTATTTTTTTTCTTCCAAATTTTGTCGTCAAAAGTTTCAGTGGGTCTCAACATTTTAGAAATCTTTTCGACACCCAAACAACAACATAAACCCTAACCCTAATCTTAATCAGAAATCTGGTTTACCCTCTAGCTTTTTGGAAAAACATATTTGACGACATATTTTGGAAAAGCCGCGAAAGGACGGGACGGGTCCCCTGATCTATAAATGAACTGGATAGGGCATTCCCTATGGCCAGCAGTCAAACATTTCGTGGCAGTCACCGCCATCTTACGTAGTGGAACATATGACGCATTGCCGCCTTAGAACATGTTCCCAATCCCAAAGTTGACTGGCATAAGCAATCTTGACGTTAGCACGGTCAGATTATCCGGGGGTAGGAATATTAAGTACTCTGTGCTGGGGGAGTCGGAAAAGCCGTAAAGCAAACAACAGATGTTCGTTTAGTTTTCACTGTTTAACAACAAATACAGTCAAAAGATGGTAAGTATACACAACATGAGATATTGTTAAGGCATTAAGATTACTATAAAAGGTACAATTTAAGACTCCAAGTCTTCGTGGATTTTATAGTCTGTTTTTCAGTTTATATTATCGTGAAGTTTGTTCGTTGTCGGCACTGAAGAAAAACAACTTTACAGCTCAGTAACAAAAACAAATGTAAGAAAATAGCATCTTAAACTTTACTGACTACTTCTTGTGTCCTTACATTCGTTTAAATTTTCTTAAGATAACTCTTTTTGTCTGTTTTCAATCTATGAAAGCCACTGAAGTGGCAGCCATCTCACATGTACTGTACTCCTGTGTATAAAAACCACTATTTATGAGGAATTTCCTAGGAAATTTGGCCCCCTAGGAAATTTGGCCCCCCAGGGACATATTTCCTAGGAAATTTGGCCCCCTCGCCCCTTCACTTTTATACCTTGTAACGTACGATGTACACTCAGAAGTTGGTAAAGGCCTGGCCAAACGCTTTCAACATCGCATTCAACACCATTCAACATTGTTGAACGATGTTGAATAATGTTGAAAGCACGAGTGGCCAAATGAATTCAACATCGTTCAACATTCGTGAATGACAATTAATTGAACGCGGGCTGCTACAAAAGCTGGAATCGACAATATCCCGCATGGCGCATGTCTCTGTTCAACAAAGTTGAATGAAATGTGGCGAAATGCGTTCAACACCTTTCAACATTTTGAGAACAATAGAAATGTTGAGCGCGCGTTGAACGAAAATTTGACCATGTTCAAATTTCGTTCAACATCATTCAACAGGGGTGGCCAAACGCTTTCAACAACTTCTGAAACCAAGCTTCTAAAACATTCTGTCAGTATTTACAACTTGAAATTGAATATAGAAAGTTCAAATTATCTTTGGGAAGGAAGCATAATAAAGTAGATCGATTTTGCTTTGTCAACACTTTGGTATGTATTTGGTAATGCACACCGTACTATATATAAATATTTATAAATAATACTTATAAGAGGGTTTAATCAAATGATGCCAAGTAGCTGTGATATAACAATTTTTTAATTTAAAAAGCTATATTTGTCAAGCTCTTGTCGTATTATGACAAATATAGTTTTTTAAATTAAAAAAAATTAACACAGTTATAGCAACTTGGCTTTATTTGATTAAATCTTCAATATGCTACTGAGGGACAACTGGTTTCTCGGTTTCTGAGCGTACAGTACGTCGTACGGTATAAGGGGAAGCGATTTTCTTAATTAGTACGATATACATTATTAGGTACTTATTAAAGGTACCAAAGTGCTAACAAAGCAAAATCAGAGGCAAAATCGATCTTCCTTATTATGCTTCCCTCCCAAAGATAACCCAAACTTTCTATTCTATTCCAGTTCTAAATACTGACAGAAAGTTTTAGAAACTTTCAGAAGTAACTTCTCGGTTTTTGAGCACGACGTACGTTGGATGATAAAAGTAAAGCGTGTTCTTGAGGGGGACAAATTTCCGAAGAGGGGGACATATTTCCTAGGAAAATTCGCCTGGGGGGAAAAATTTTTTTGGGGAGGCAAATTTCCTGTGGGGTTGAGTAAAATACCTGACAGGTTGCTCTGGAATGACAGGTTTTGAAAAAATATTTAAAATTCTGTATATAATTTTTTCAAACTTTATAACCTATAACGTCTTACTACACAACTTAATTCAATTTTAATTTGTCTGAGTTCCATGGTGCAAAAGTTTGTTACAATCATATAGACTGATTCTTCAATATCAATTATGACATTTAAGACATACAGTGTACCTACAGTACTGTAACTCTATGACTATTCTTATGTTGTTAGAATAATTATTGTGGGACAGTAAACTCAAATGTGAGTGCTATACTGTAAGAAACAAGATTTCAGTTCAAAGATATAAAGTTTACACCATCATTCCACAACACGCTGGCAACTTGACTATGTAGCTTAGTCGGTAATAGAGCATCGAACTCGTAAACCAAAGGTCTCAGGCAGTTTTCTTATTAACTTTATAAGGAGAACAAAGAAGTTTAAATGAGGCTAAATGTAATTTAGGCAAGGTAAAAAAGGAGATAATGCTAGTCAGCGGTAACTCTATAATACGTGGGGATTATCTCAGCGCTCATCAAAGTCTCGTCAGCGTGGTCTGAGCTTGACTGGTTTTGCGCGCACTATCTATTTATTAGATATTTGGTCAGTGGTCACTCATTTATAATATGTGGGGATTATCTCAGCGCTCATCAGAGTCTTGTCAGCGTGGTCTGAGCTTGATTGGTTTTACGCGCGATGTTTATTGAGTTGATACTTTGGGATTTCTTCCTTTGCGCTGTGTTGACCCACCCACCCACTCCTGATAGAATGCAAGATAAGTATAATTATATATATTTCCACTGCTTTGACAGTGTGACTGGTGCCTGGAGGTGGGCTGTGGCGGGGTTGCCATGGTTACCTCTGATCAGGGGGAGGCATCCCCCTGTGGCTTGTAGCCTGTGGCTTGGCACCAATCCTCCAATAACGTCAATTGGCGATCTCTTTTTAGTGTAAAACTAAAGCTTTGGGATCTTTTGATAAACCAAACATCTACTGCACTTCAATAACTAGTCAGTCATCTTAGATTAGGGGTGGACCATTAAGAGGGAGTAAAAAATATGTGGCTGCATTAAGTGTGTTTAAGGTATGTAAACTTTGCAGTATGTTTACTTGATATATAATTTTACTACATGCAAGTATATGTACCTCACAATAACCCAGAACTTCAAAACATACACAGACCTTTAATACGTTGTAAGTTATCGAAAATAACATCAACACCTAATCTGAATGTTGTTTGTTAATAGTAGTGATACCCCCAACGGGAGTACAAAGGGTTGCCGCCTCATTAAATATTCAACTTATTATTTATGCATACGTCATCGTTCTCAGGCTCCTTAGAGACCTAACGTCATCGTTCTCAGGCTCCTTCAAGACCCTCTAACCTTAGTCTTATTAGTATTCATAGGAACTACTAGATGGATAATTTAACAGACTATGTTTTGTTAGAAAATAAGAATGAGGAACAGTAGGCCCAGACAGATAATTTAACAGACTATGTTTAGGTTGTTGAGGTTTCCGCGGGTCTGTCAAGTTTGAACTTGATGCTGCTGGTTCTGCAGCTGTTGTTGGAATGTCAGAAAACGATTGAGTTGATTAGAGTATAGGATGTTCTTTTCATCGGGTGTTAACTGTGGTGTTTGTACAATATCTCGCATTAGCTGTTCTGAGTGTATTGTACATAGTGTTGACGATTGGAGGTTGTTGATACGATTTCTTTAATCTGAATATATCTGCCTATGTTCTGCTACAGGACGGAGCTTATTTTCTTCAGATACAGTAAAACATTGGACTTGAGACAATGTTGGTCATTCGTCGTTGGTTTCAAATAACCGTGTGGGTGACTGATTGCTTCTCCACAGGTTTGCATAAACTCTTGAACATGTCCAGGATTCACTTGTCGTGCCAAAATAGAAATTTGTTGTTTCAGACTCAGACTTGGACTTGGAATGGTGTACATGTAAGTACTTGCAGGATTCAAAAGAGGTGAACTCAAAATTGTACGTGCTGAATTGTACAATACTTGCGATCTTGTCATTTGGACTCAGACTTGAATGGTTCAGACTTAAGCCCTAATCAAACGAGAACGCAAGTCATCGCAAGTTAGCTTACAATGACTTGCAATGCCACCAGTCAAATGTCGGCACAAGTCGTCGCAAGTTCTGCACTTTCACTTGTTTCGATGGCGATGGAGCATGAAAGACTTGTATCGACTTGTGTTTTGTGTTAAAACATTTTACAAGCTGAAGAAAACTTGCGATGAAATTTGATTTGAACAAGATCAAATTAGTTGCAAGCTAACACAAGTCACCGCAAGTACTACTACTATGTGTAGCTCTCTTAGTGAAAGTTGAGTGTCAGTCAACTAGATGTCTGATTGGCTGGCCTGGCCATGCACTGTTGCTTCATAACTGAGCAATAGTCAACTCAAAGTTTGATTGGCTAGGACTTGGTCACTGTTACTCCCTTAATATGGGCTGGTCTTGAACAGTGTAGCCCACGTAAATGTAAGCATTGTAGGTTGTGGGTATCTGACAAAGGATACTTGTAATATTTTAATTAAAAGTTTCAAGTAAACACTTCATTGGCATTAGTCAGCTTGTTTGTGTGCAAATCCAAATGTTCATTTCCTTGCTGTAAGTTACTTAATACATAGCACTCTGTACTTGCTTAGACAATTAAGTAATTCTCCCCTTGTACAATATTTTGAATAATATTAAATGAAATTTCTGACTATAACTTGCAACAGTCTGGATCCACCCCTGCATAAGCAATATCAATATTTCTTCTTCCTGATAGTTTCAAAACTGCAAGAAGACAACTGAATATAAGAAATAATTGCAAAATGAATCTCAATGTGTATGCCCCTTTCCCCAATCTCCATTTATTATATTGCATAATTCTTGGTATGGTAGGGGTTGGCCAGGAGTTTTGGGGTATATGGGGTTTTAAATCAGGTATATAGTATATTTACGTTGAAATTCAGGTATTTGGTATATTTAAATTTTGTGAATTTCTGGTATACAGTATACAAATTTCCAATAAATGTTGTGTAAAGTCCAGAAAATTGTTGAAATTTGTATAAATAGGAGTGCACTCATATTAGATTAAGTCTGTTTCATCTGTTAAACATCGCTGATATGGGCATGAAGGTATGGCAGGGGCGGATCTAGAGGGGTGCAAGCGTGGCTTGAGCCACAGTCAGATTTTCCTAATTATTCCAAATTAAATAATATAATTGATATTTCAAAAATAAAAAACTATTAATAACAAAAGGATAGTTGACGTAAGAACGACATTAGCCACCGTAAAAATACTAAACCAATTGTCAAAATAGCAGCGGATTTTTGCATCTTTGACAATCAGTTGCACCGCAATCGGTCTTAGGTAGTTAGAAGTCCGAGAATGTGTCGAGAGTGGCCGAAAAAGTTACCGAACGTGCTACAAATTCACTGAAGAAATTGGAGAACACTTCTGCTAAATTCAGCCACGGTCAGCGGAGTGATCTGCTAAATTCAGCCACGGTCAGCGGACTATTAATCAAACCAATCAGAGAGCCAGAATAGAGTGGCTGAATTTGGCGGGAGCCACGGTCAGCCACCCTTGCCATATCTTGTTACAATTATATTGCAAAATAATGCAATCAAATCGTCGGCTCCTGTAGTCGGTAGTGCACGTAAGTCTGTCTTGACCGGAGTTCTTCAGAATGATATTAAAGAATGGCTGCGCGTATGGAGGGACAATGATTGTGCCTGTGACAGATAGTCGAAATACTAAGTGGTAAGTTCACAAGAAAATTAAGGAAGAGATGTTGGTTTGTTTGGTTTCTTTATTTATAGTACGAGTTCCTCAGACGCTAGTTACTATATTAATAAGACTGTGGTGTTTATACTCAGACTATATAAATCTTTAAAGCATTGATCAATTTGAAGAACAAGCTTGAGATCAAACCGAGAGCCGCGACCTCTCTCTCTCTCATTACATTATTTATTAATATAATTCTCATCGACTGAAACACAGCATTTCTATCATGGTTCAACTTTGAAATATTATCTGCAAGACTCGCAGACTTGTCAGTCGCGGGACTTAACACTCTCTTAATCGTTTGACGTTTCGAACTATTATTTATAATTAGCTTACAGACAGTATAGAGCGACGATATTTACGAATCTATTTACTAACTCAGTTTACATCTTCTGGCTCTCATCAACTCCATTGTTGTTATTCTCGCTTTATCGAGGGAAAGAGTCCGAAAGACAGTATAAAATGTAAAGGGACTCCATTTCCTGATCTGGAGTCTGACAAATGCTAGCTGATACCTATAAATTGTTAATATTAATATTACACTAGCAGGGTTGCTTTGATTATTCTTGTTTCAAGTAAAAATTGGCTGGCATTAGACAGAATACTCAATAGAATTCTAACTAATGGCCAAAGGATACCCAGCTGCTTGACTGGTTAGTTTATATGTCACACAAAACTTGTTAAACATACATTACGATTCATCTTGGATCAATTACTCCTAAAGCATTTTATTGAATAATTAGAAGATCTTGGCTTGAACTTAAAGAGAAAAGAAAAATTTTGATTTGAGTAAAATTTATACAAAAGATCTCGGTGAAAAACATGTATAAAACGATCCTACAATATGACTCTAGATCTCTCTCAAAATGCAGGAAATGCGTTTTCAGAGACTCTAATTTTCAAAATTTTCCAGGGAGGCATGCCCCCGGACCCCCCTAGATTGTTGGCCACGGTCAGATTTGAGGCTAGATCCGCCCCTGTATGGCTAGGGTCTGTGGTATATGACATATCCATCGCATAAACCAAGTACTAAAGTACTAATGATGCTACTGTTGACCATTCATTCCAATGACATTAATTAGTTGACAATAGTGGTTCAGCATCATGAATTATGGAAATGGTGGGTTTCACTCAAGCAGTCATTTGAAAAGACTATGTTATCATTAATTATCATAAATATTGTTATTATTAGTTTATTATTGTACTAATATAAACATTTGAACATTTAAGTTAGCAGGGGCAGTGGTTGCATGTGGTTAGACTTTGCTTGGAGCCAGTCTAGAATGGAGAAGTAAGACAACTCCCTTCCCTCTACTAGTCTGAGGGTTCATCTTGGCAAGTGATAGTACCCTGCAACTGCCCTCCAACCTAGGGTTACAGGCAGACAAAAAGCTTGTTAATAAATAAATTGTGAAATACAGTAATAAATCCTTAAATTATGGCATATTGCTTGAATTACTAATTTTGGGTATTCAGTATTGACAGAGATTTCAGGTATTTTGTAAAATTTTGAGCATATTTTTTGAGTGTATTTATAGGTATTTTTGAGGTATTTAGTATACCACAACCCCTCCCTGGTGGTCAGAAGTATTCAGTGTATTCATCTATGGTGTAGAGTTGCACAGAGTGCATTCCGGCATACATGGAATGCACCCAAGCTGTCCCATCACTCATTATCCTATGCCATATCCTGGTAATCAATCATCATCACATTGCTGTGTCCTGGCAAGTTTCACTGGCAGCTAAAGCTTTGACCATAAAAAGGTGCTAGGAAAGTTACCAGGATAGCGGCATGAGACAATATAATGGCTAGGAGCCTAGGACGAATGCCCTAGAACGGATGAAGACAAAATAACCTTTTTTCTACAGAAAAAGGGTCACCCTGTCCCCATGCAAACAGACTATAAAATCCCTTTATTAATTATTTTCAAACATAACCATAACACTAACTACAAAAGAAGAACAAAAGTCAGCTTTATTTATTACTTCACTGTACCTGGACAGCAAGATTGAAGTCATCGTCGACAAAAGCTTCGTTTCCTTCGCTACAAAATCAACGCATTGGACGTCAGAAGACGGTTCAAATAACTTCAAAAATACTTCAAATCATTTAAATTTACCCAGTTACCTAAAAAGGTTATCAGCTGACATAGTATACAGTGAATTTTCGATGAAATTACTGGAATGCAACTGCTGTGAGGAAACCTGAAATTGGTAATTTTCATTTGCTTGTAGCAAATGTAGTTGTATATTTTGCCGAAACCGCGCGCTTTACCAGGCTCCGTCTCCGTCGTTCAACGCGGGCGCGCGAGGGGGGGAGGGGTATTTTTGTTAGGAAGTTGCGTGGCCTGGGAATCTGGGAACGAGGAAAACGCAATGGCCGCCTTGAGAAGCAGTTTGCAGAAAGACGTGTTTGATCCTGGCGAAGAGAAACTTTTCGCCTTCACCAATGTTAGTAGAGCTGGAAAAAAGAGAAAGCCGAGCTTTCTTTGTATTGCAGGTAAGTCGTGACGAAAGGAGTTTAACAGGTCTGCTGTAAATCGGTCGGGTTGGAAGCTTGGGTGACCAATGGACTGGCATAATAACTGCAAAATACTGTATTTACATAAAAATAAAATACTGTATTATTCTGAATGTCAATTTGATATTTACAAGGTTTTCGGATAAGGTTATCGTATAAGCTGAGTTTGTTTGTGTCAACTATGCAGCAACTTGTTACAAGCAATGGCACAGCAGGTTTTTTGTAACAATCTGTGACACTATATAGGCGTGTTGTTTCCAGGGGGGGGGGGGGGGGGGGAGAGGGTAGTAGACCCTTCATAAGGCCTTATTAGAATATGGGATAGGCTATAGCCCCACTATCTTTTCTCCTTTGCACTGCCGTTGCTTGTCATCCATTTTGTATCAGAACACATACCACATGCTCCAATTTGATGACAGAGACAATTACCCTGTGTACACATCACAAGTTCTTTCAATTGTGAGTTTGTAACAAGTTGTAATAAGGTTGCTTATACAGTAGAATTTACAACTTACTGTACTGTATGTGCTTATACAGCACAACCACAATATGTATGTGCTTTTACCTTCATATGCATGTACTGTGGTGATCCAGATAATCTCACTTTTCACTTTAGAGTATTAAACCTGTTATTGTAGTGTGATACTGTACTCACAATATATCAGTAGCCTGCATTGCATGCTCTTGGTGGAGGGTGAGGGTGAGGGCCTTGTTGGGGCCGGGACTGAAGCAGAGAGGGAGGGAACGGGGAAGGGAGGGGTGGAGGGAAAGTCCCTCTCCTCAGTCCCCCAACAAGGCCCTCCCCCGAGAGCCTGCAACACAGGGTAATATATCAGCTGCTGCATATCCAGGCATTTGGAGGACATGCGACATGTGCACACAAGGGTGCTTAGGTAGAACGTGGATGTTTTTAATAATGCCTGATGAAAATGCCTGTATTTATATGAATACTGTGAATGAAAGGTTTTCTGGGATGAATACTGATGTATATATTATACACTCTGGAGAGACCGTCATATTTGCATACAGTACATGTATTCAGATAATTTGTTCAGAATGGCATGCAATATAATTGAAGACTTTTTTGAATTTGAGTAAAGGGCTGCATGTTGTGAGTCAGAATAGGCACTGGGTAAAAATGTTTATATATGGTTCCACTCAGAGAGTTGATATTTCCATGCCAGATCTAGAACTTTTTAAAAGGGAGACTGCTACACTTTAAGATAAAATTGCAAATTTATTTGTCAGTGATTTGGGGCTTGAATGATAGTTTAATAATGCACATTATTATGGTACAGAGCTACAGTACCTATTCATTTATTCTTTAGCTATAGTAGTACATGTACATCACATGTAGTTGTTCAATTAACATAAATATTGTAGTGCTGCAGTAGTAATAATATGTTTTAATTATATATTGATCTTGGTGTAGATTACATGTTCAGTATATACATGTACATGTATGCAAATTCTTGGTGTTTCTTCTGACTATGGACTTGGGGATATTAAATTACTCCTCTTTTCCACCCCACCTCCCTCTTCCCACCTTTCTTGACATTACTGATTCTAATGTGTGTATAAAATACCTTATTCAAATTTTTCATTGGTTTATTGGTAATTGTACAGCAAAAGTAAGTTTTCTATATTTTTTCATGCTAGTATCCAATGAAAAACCAGTTCATGTCACCATATATAAAGTAAAGAAAACTGATAAAGAGAGCTACAAGAAGAGAACTTCATGGCTACTGAAAGACATGAAAACGGTTGATGGCAAAGATGCCTATACGGTTAGTGCACCTATTACTGTACAGTACATGTATTAGAAAGTTGAGCAAACATGATGGTTTCTTGAAAAATGGAAAAATTGAAATAGCATGCTCATGAATATTTCAGAACAGGCTTATATTGAAAATATCTACAAAAAATGTTCAGAAATTAGTGTTATAAAAGTTTAGGTGTCTACAGTGTATGTCATTTCAAGCATTTACAGATAATACACGGTGTACATGTAGGGATTTACAGGCAATCTGCTAAGAGTGTGAATATAAATGTGATTCATGCACTAGGCAAATAACTTGTCACAAAAAGAACAAGGGCAAAGAATGCACAGATGATTTCATTTCCCCCCTTTTTTATTTATTCATACTTGTTAGGGGTGGTGTGGGTAGGGGGTTGACTAGGAAATGAAATTGGAATCATAAAAATGTTGACATAATTGTATACTGTATAATTTATATGCTGTATTGCTTGTAATCTAATGTGCATGCCATATGGCCCATATTATGCAATCTTTTAAAATTGAACAAGTCAATTATTGAATTGAATTGAGAGTAACACTTGGACATGAGCCGCCTACTCACACACAGTTCATTCGAATTGGGTATAGCACTTTTGGAGAGGGTTTTTCAGAGCATCCAAAAAGAGTAGATGACAAACATCCTGTTCAGAGCGTTTCTGCTTTCACTCTCCAAATGTCATGCACCCTCCAGCTCTTGGAGCAGAGATTTGAGTACGATTCTAATGCGACAAGCGATGCATACTAATAAGACCTGAACAGAAACAAGAACATGCGTTTGTGTACGAATATACCGCAAATAAGCGTCACTGGACCAACGAACAAGGGCCTTCACTAGATGATTAGGAATACCAGCTTGAGCAGCCGTAGTAATGGAACCAATGCGGAAACTGTAAGCAATGTCGGGAGATACTGTACCTGCGGCCGAGACAATCAAACAAAACCAGGACTTGACTAGAGACAGTGGCAACAGAGACCTGTTTTGGCATATGCATGAAAAAAGGACTAAAAGGGGCTGTTTACATGGGAGCCGGGACGGGACAAGTATAAGGGGGACGGTACGTTTTCAACCCGAATTCATATGAGAATGTTTTCGGGCGGGACAATTGCGACCAGGACGTTTCACAACACAGCTAGAAAGTTGTAAAAACCGCAGAATAACAGAGAAATAAATAGAATTTGACGTATTTTAAAAAGCTGCTGACCTCCTACTAGCCGTTTTCACTCATTTTGTATCGAATAAACAACTTAAGAATCAAAATAAATACTCGAAACCGTATCTGTCATATCGTCCCGGTTAGGCGGGACAGAGCATTTATATGGCGAAAATTGTCCCTCTCAAGCTGGGATCCCGGTTGAGGAACACGGACCGGGATCAAATGAGATAAATAAAGGGGAAATAAACATAGTAGCGATTTCTTCTTCCCACAAGGGGATTTTCAAGAGCAATTTACTGTACATACTAAGTTTCAAGTGGCAGAGTCGAAGGCATATTAAAGGCGCACTGGCAGGCCAACTAAACGCTACTCATATGAGTTCCAAGCTCGAGAACGGGATTATTCCCAGACGGTCACCCATTCAAGTGCTAACCCCGTCCAACCGGGCTTAACGGCTTTATTTGGTGAGAGGCAGCGCCCTAACAGCACGTGCCACCTGTGCCACAAATGCTACGATGATAGGCCGATGCATCAACAGTGAAAATGGAAAAGCCTGAATTAGCCTGCGAGCAGGCTAAGCCTGAATGACCAAGGAAAGTAAAGCAGAACAGGACGAGTCTCATGCACAGGTATTTGTTAAAGATACATGTAAATTCAGGAACGGTTTGAAAGCCCTAGAGCAAGTAAACTACTGTAGCTCACCCAAAAGAAGGCAAAGAGAGCTGTGCAACATGTTGCCTAGAACACCACATACTGTAGTCGAACACTGAGGGCGAAAGCGAGGACCGAATAACGTGAAGGAAATCCTAAAGTTGAAAACGAGAAAGAGCGTCACCGGCGGATTGGTTTGCCCAGGCGTGTATTTGGCGGAGAAATTACAATTAAATAAAGTGGTGTATACAATGCATGGGCGTGTGTAAGGTTGCGAAAGAGGTGTAAATATCGATCTGACACGGTGTTTCAGAATTGAGAACATGCACGATACTCCGGTTCACACACAAGAACTGCACCTGCAACCGAGACAATGCGGACTCCAAAACATTGGCACGACGACGATAGAGGCAAGCTCCTTGCAGGAAGGCAATAGACGAGTGACAAAACAACGCGCCGCGAAGGTTTAAACCCACCGACCCGTGGTGTCAAGTGATAAATAAAGCAGGAAGCGAGTTGATGGTTGGAAGATGAAAGAAGCTGATCCCATTTCTCGAAAAAAAGTCCAGCACATTCCCAGGAAAACGAGTGTCGTGCCTTGCACTTGTCGTAATGATGTAAAGGCTCTTCCAGGATGCCATCACTTGACGTAGTTTTGGTTTGGTTTGGTTTGGTTTGCTTTAACAGCTTTATTGGATACTCTGTAGAACCTTTGCATTTACTCTCTTGCATGGAGGAAAAATGCCTTGAAACAATAAAATTTATGCCTTCTTAACAATCGTATGCTAAAACAACTTTTCACTCGTGACATTTTCAAACGTTTTCACTGTTGAACCGCGAAACTTTGCAGTCGTCTTCCAGATCGGCCGTTTTGACGTCATGTGCAAAGAGTTCATACACAACGGAAAGTTGGGAACGGGACTCAAGGACCCATGGCGTTTTCAGATCAGTGGCGCCTTCTTCTTGAAATCCTTGAAAAGACCTAAGACAAGGCGCTACTTACCAGGTTAGTATTTCTTGGGAATACAATATCTTTGAAGGGACTGACGTGGTTTGAGGGAAAGCAAAATTTGCTATGCCATGGAAAACCAACACAATTATACACGGGGTATCACGGCCGTATCGATGGCGCATTGGTTTGGAGACTATATACTGTATAGCGGAAGTTACGGTGGAAACGGAAGACGTTGGAGCTCTAGAAATACCGACGTGCGGCACAAAGACATAATTGTACCTAAATTTTTGTCGCCTACTGAAGAAAAATTAATATTTCTTGTTAGATGAGGCATACAGATAGAAAAAGACCCGGAGATCTTACTTTACGAACTACGATTGAACTAGGTGCTGTCAAATCTAGCTGGTTCGCATGCTTACTTAACGTCGGGCTATACCTCTTGCGAGTGCTATAAGCCAGTTTGGGGTTAATTATAGTTAATTATAACGAGATTCAGGATAAAATGTTGCTTATTCAAGCCCAATGGAGGAATAAAGTAAACACTGAAGCCGAATTGTTATGGTTTGAAAACTTGCTTTTGGTCGTAAGCTTAAGTTAAACGTTTGAATTATCATCATCAAGAAATACTGGAGATTGTCTACAAGAAGGGCAAGATTCTAATACCAGATAATCAATGAGCAAAAATTGACCTAACTAAAGGGCTAAACATTTGAAATCACGAAAGATACTCCGGTTTCAGCCCAATGTTATAATTAAACAAAATTTTTCCCCGACTCAGATTTTACGCACAGTCGAAACCCAACTGGTTTTATTGCTTACAGACTCTTACTGATGCCGTTTCTGATAAATCGGGGGTGCCACAAGAAGAACAATAACGACAAATTGACATAACTTTTTAATTGCATAAATGCATGGAAACTTAAATGCACAAGATTTGGTACAACAATCCATGAGGAGGATATATACTGTGTTTCAATTTAACACATGTATGCCGTACTAAGAGATGTGAACCAGCAATGGAGCCCAAGAGTGATTAACTTATCCCTGTTGCATGGTTATTTCAGAGGTAAATAAAGTTGGTTGGCCGTTAACAAAATATTGAAGACAAATTCGGAAAGGAAAGAGTCAATTCAAAATCATCATTTCCTATAATGACGACTTTGACAGTGTGGGGATGAATTTTTCTTCTCATGTTTTCCCGACTATATACAGTAGTTCCTTTACTTTATCTGTTTTAACAATTTTAGGAAACACCTGAGTTCGATTTGTTTTTTGATAAAAACTACAAGTGGATCGCCAGCAGTTTTTCTGACAAGAATGCGTTTATTGTGGCGTTATGGAAGGTGAGCTTTTGATTTCACTAGGTTCGAAAGTGGAATTGTGAATTGCTAATCACATGAAAGTTTTACCGATCAAAAATTATTATTTCACAGTTTGAGAGCAAAACAACTTTAATTTAGAGATGTGGTAATCACTGCAATTAACAAGAAAACTGAAAATTTTACTAACATGCTGTTCAAACGACTCTCAAAAATATAACATAATGTTAATAATGGCAAATATTATAGAGTTTTTATAAGGTTTTTGGTGACCTGAGTAACAGGCGGTTCTTTTTCTTCTGATGGTGGAGTTGAGGGAGAAGAAAATATAAGAAGGATCTGACACAAATTTAAACATATTCCCAAAATGTCTTTTTACCATTTGACTGCATGTGTAATATATTTGTCGCTGACACATATTATAATTATAATAGAATCTAAGTAACAAAATTTGAACCGCATTGAAGAATATTCCAAGTTTTAGTACAATATCTGCAAGAAACTGCAAGATACATGTAGCTATGCAAGCTTTTTTGTTGATTATCTCACACAGGACTACGGCCTAAACGGCTACGGGCAATCACTTCAGCGAGTAAACCGTGCTATTCCGTCGTTGAAGCACGTCCAAGATAATCAAATAAGATTAGCTTTGAGTGAATTGAGTTTGGGTGTTACATAAAGCGTTCAGAAATTCGGCTTCTTGTGGATCGGATGCAATTTACAAGCGAGTGCAGTTAAAAAGGTGTAAGGCCTGCGCTCAACGTCGCACAATAGACGAATTTAATTCAAACGAATTTAATTGTTTGAATTTTATTCGACGTAACTGCGACGTGCATAACTCGATTAAATTCGACACACGAATTGAATTCGTCTTGGCAATTTAATTCGTGTGAGTAAGACGGATAATACGACGATAATGCGTGTTCGAATTATCGTCGCGTCGAATTAAAGGTTTCTCTTCTGTCAGTCCATGACAATTCGGCGTCATGTTTTCAAGAAGCCGTTTTCAGGCTCCACGAGTCCAACTGTCCAAGTAAAAACAATTAAATTCGACTGAAATTCGACGTCTAACTCGACGTTGCATTTACGTCGCATTACCGACGAAGTTAATTCGAATTAAAGTGGCTCCCTACAGTAATTCCAAGAAGGGACTGGTAACGAGTAATGACGTCGGCACATGCGTAAATAGCAATCTTGTCGAGTTGATATTCTGTCACGTCAGCAGCCGTCCGAGCGATACAAATGCTCAAATATCACACATTTACTTCGGTAAAATTCTTTAAAATTTTGTGCATAAAGAAATAGGGAAAACTTAAACAACATACTTAGTTTTAAGAAAATTTCATAAGACAGAACTTTTTTTAATCCATTAAGTTTATAGCGAAAAATCTGTCTTGACAACCTTCCCTAATATTTTGCTGTGGTGTTCTATGTTGGGAAAACTGACCAGATGACAATTTTTAGAAATTTTGCCCAAAGAAATATCCGTCTAAATAGACGAAAACCGTGAATATTTGACAAATTTCAAACGCCATTATTACCATGGTAACAGCAGATTTTGGCACTATTCAACTAATAGTTCATAAGTGTGGTTTTCCTTCTGCAGTTCAGTATACAGAATAATTATGTAATAGTTATTTTACAGACAGCAACAACCATAGACTATGACTGAACCTAACACGCCATGAGAAAACTAAAACTCTGGGGAGCCACCTTAAATTCGTCTGAATTAAATTCGTCTATTGTGCGACGTTTAGCGCAGGCCTAAAGTAGCATGGTTTACTCGCTGAAGTTATATTGCCCGTAGGCCGTAGTTCTTTGTGAGGTAATCAACAAAAAAGCTCGCATAGCTATCTTGCAGTTTCTTCAATGCGATTTGAGAATAAACGTTTGTAGCAATTCCAGCGTGAACACAAAATAACTATATAAACTTGATTGCTAATTGACTCGGGCAAATAGCCAATGAAAATTGCAATGTTGTTCGTGAATATTGCAATGTTGCACTCAAGAGAACATCCAGTTTGGCTGTAAGTGTATTCTGATCAAATAGTGTTGTACATTGTAGACGGCTACATGTAGAGTGAGTTGTTCTAGAATCTTTCTACTTGTATACATGCATGTACTTCATAATTATCCACTGACTCTCATTTTAGGTTTGCACGAGATATTTACCTCAAAGAAAACCAGCATTTATTAATGTCAACCAGCAGAGTATCGAGGGTTAGTTTTCCTATGTGCATGTAATTGTATTTTTTGTAATTGTAATTGGGAGTCAAGGGGTTAAAAGATATTTTTGATTGAGGAATAAGGATTAATAATTTTGAAAAGTAGCGTTTTTTTTAATTCTTCGATATTACGTTGGAAGATCAGTCGAGAAGCAATGCATTGTGTACGTTGTTTACTAATGAGTGATTAGTAGTGTTTAGCAGAAATATAATTAATTTACAGTACATACAATGTACAACTTTTTTACAAACTTATCATTAACTACAATCATGACGTCTACATTTCTCATTATTTTTCAGAGACCTTACGATCAGGGGCTTCTTCTATGTCTTCTTCACAACAGGATGAAACTATTGAAGGTGATGTATTGTTTTTATGTACAGTATATTTAAAACACGAGCCGCAATGTTTTATTGGATTTAAAACACCGGCGATAGCCAAGTGGTTTAGCCCCAGTAAAACACGTACCGCCAGTTTTCTAAACTATTTAAAACGATCCGTTTCATTAATTTATTGCGTAATTATATTATCTAACTTTTTAAACAAAGTAAACAAGGTCATGTACAATTAAGTAAGTTTGGCTTGTCGTTGTAAATGCCCATAAAGATTTTCTATTGTCCAAAACAGCTTTTTGTACTGTGATATAACACCGTAACCTTAAAAAAATCTTTGCTTATTTCTGATTATTTTAATGAACTTGAAGATATTATTGAACGTTATTAGATGATTATCAACAGCTGGCACCTGGCGAGGAAAAAGACTTGGATGTGACGATGTCTAGATATGAATGCGCGATCAGTAACATTGAAGCATTCACAGAAAAACTTTCCAGAGATTTATCTTTATTAGATGGTGTAAGTGTAGATTCAAGCTTACCTCACCTAAGATTACACCAAAACATTTTCTTTTCATGAATTGTCTATGATTATATGAAATTTGGAAGATTTTTAATCTTAATCTGAGAATGTTGCAAAGAAAGCTAGATGAAGAATAGTTATGAGCTGTAACTTGTCAGGCTTAGGGGAGCCGGGACGGGACAAGTAAGCGGGACGCGACGTTTTTTATCCCAGGTTTATATGCGAATGTTTCAGGCGGGACAATTGCATGCAACTGGGACATTTCACAACACAGCTAGAAAAAGTTGTAAAAACCACAGAATAACAGATAAATAAATAAAATTTGACGTATTATAAAGAGCTGTTGTCCTCCTACTAGCCGTTATCACTCGTTTGTATCGAATATAAATAGCTTAAGAATCAAAGTAAATACTCGAAACGGTATCCGTCATATTATCGTCCCGGTTAGGCGGGACAGAGCATTTATATGGCGAAAATTGTCCCTCTCAAGCCGGGATACCGGTTTCCTCAACCAGGATCCCAGTTAGGCTGGCCGGGACAAAAACGTCCTGGCAAACACATTCTTCATATAAATGAAATGAGATAAATAAAGGGAAAATATAGTAGCGATGCGATCCCGCTTACTTAACGTCCCGCCCCGGCAAACGTCCCGTCCCGCCTTCCATGTAAACAGCCCCTTAATTGACTTTCATCTTACTGTTTTAGGCCAACATCTCATCAATTATGAGTTCTGAAAGTCAAGTGAAGAACATTATGGAGTGCATTGACGAAGGATTAAACGAACTTGATGAACTCGAAGAAAAGCTTGAGAGATACGACAAGCTTCTTCAGGTAATGATTTCTTTTTTATAGGCTTGTACCATATTTACGTTTTACCACTTTAACACCATTTGCCAAGCGGTGAGTTTGTTACTACAGATAGAGAAAGAACGCTTGGTTCCTCTTGTTTGTTTGTTTTATCAGGAAAGAACAATATTCCACTAAGAGCACACGCACTATTACCATAATTAGCACTACTACCTGTATGCAATTTAAATACAGTAATTTGACTAATTTCTGTTAGGATTTGCTGTTGTGTCGTTTCTACAATCTTCCACGCTTGCAACTAAGGTTTTAGTTCTATATTCGCAATGTTGACCGGTGCTTGACGAAACTTGTCCTATATTTCTCGGTAGATTTTGAATTGCCTGGGATGACAATATTACTGAAATATTTTAAGACTGTGGCGTCAGATCTCAATGGCCTCGGAACGAGTGGAGACTGTGCGAAAACACTGAATGTTCGGTATATATAATTGGCACCGGTCAGAGATCTCGATTATTGACGCTGACCAAAAGGATTTTGGCCTCTGAGGACGAGAATACGCGCTGATGATGGTGTCGATGATATTGGTAGTCATGGTGATGATGATGTTAACGACGCCTATTTTGTTTAATATTTTTTTTTAGAAAGCTCGCGACCACATGGAGAACATGGACGAGAAAAACAAACGCATGCAGTTAGAACGCGAAAATCACAAAAAGTTGTCAGACGAAGTACAGAGTTTAGTGGTAAGTACACATTATTTTTAATACTGTTCATAATCAATTGTCTACCTTTTGAAACCAGGATATACTTGTTTATATTCTGTGAGTCATATACACAATGTTTTCTTGCGATGTTGAAAAAAATACATCTGTAATCTATTTTGAGAAATCGTGACGATTTACTCTGATGATAGACTTTTAATAGTTCGAAATGTCAGTATTTCCCTAAACGTTACCATATCATCATATTTCACGTTTTCTATACATACTAGCGCTAACTAAGTCAAGCTTGATTTAAGCCCACTGTACAGTATTGTACAAGCCCACGATTGTTTACTCGCATCGACACTATTTGTCGTGACGTCAGACATCTATGTGTAAGTTTTAGTCCGTTTCCTGTTAGTACATGAGCAGCACCCCCAAATTGACCGTTGGTACCACTTGGGTCCCTAGTTTACATTTTTGGATGATAGCATTTCCAAGTTTTCTAATCCTAACCCCAACATGAGCCATTTTTGTCCATATATTGCAAAATATTTTCTAGACCCTAAATACATCGTAAAATAGAGAGTTCAGATCTATCTAACATGGCGGCATGCATGCATAAGTCAAAATAATGTACTAAATCGCCTTTTCTGGAAAAGGATAGAAGATGACACTTCGGTAAATGCTGTCACACGTATTCATTTACTACGCATTGCGACCTTTTCAAAAATGTATGTCACCCTTTGTCCCCTACAAACCGTCTGGCTCATACACTATGTTAGTCTAATTAGTATTTGCGACAATCATCTCTCGATGCGACATTTTTGGCGATTTTGAGAGTACCGTTTTTAAATACTGCATGTATGTCGGAACTACAGTATCGTGATTTAATAACAGCTTTAAGAAAAATACTGAGAACAACTTTCCTCTACTCGTAATGGTTAATCTGCCAATTTTGTTTATTTTAAGAACAACTTTCCTCTACTCGTAATGGTTAATCTGCCAATTTTGTTTATTTTAGCTCATCTTAAGATATTATATATATATATATATATATATATATATATATATATATATATATATATATATATATATATATATATACTAAACTAATAATAATAGACTGGATGCGTTTATACAAACATTTTACTTCAAGTTTCTGGAGGTGTTCCTCCGTCTTCAGAAAGTTTGTGGTGATTTAATTATTCACAGAGTGTCCCTACTGTATTAAAAATTAAAAATGCTAATGGGTCGATTAAAAGTGTAGAATATGGTTCGATTGTATTAAAATGCTAATGTTCGATTAAAGGTGTAGAATATAATACAATAGTTTCGTGATGCGTGGTGAATCTCTGTGTTAGTTCACGTTTTAAAATGTTTAAGGAGAAATAGGGACATGGTTAAAAGCCGTATTGAATACACGTGCCTGTTTTGTGGTGCACAGTTACTGTGCCTGACGCCGAGGAACGACCTTATAACTAATGCACATATCTACGATCACGAGAACGATCGATAGTGCTAAAACTTTGCAAAAACGATAGTGCAAAAACAAATCATTATCCTGTTTATTATTTTCACCACAGGACATTTTAGATGTACCCGAGGCTACTCTGAACTTATTGAAGAAGAAAAACTTGTCAAATTCGTCTGACATACGACAGTGCACGGAGGCTGCAAAGGTCGTTCGTGACGCAATGAGTGCAGAGCTAAATCCAGGTGTGTTTGCTATATTTTTGCTCCGTTACCTTGGTTGAATTTATTGTCCTTCCTTCCTTCCTTCCTTCCTTCCTTCCTTCCTTCCTTCCTTCCTTCCTTCCTTCCTTCCTTCCTTCCTTTCTTCCTTCCTTCCTTCCTTCTTCCTTCCTTCCTTCCTTCCTTCCTTCCTTCCTTCCTTCCTTCATTTTAATTATATATATATATATATATATATATATATATATATATGTTTGTATGTATGTATGTATGTTTGTTTGTTTGTTTGTTTGTTTGTTTGTTTGTTTGTTTGTTTGTTTGTTTGTTTGTTTGTTTGTTTGTTTGTTTGTTTGTTTGTTTATTTGAACTGTATTTTTTCTCCTGCTAGTAAATGTGATTGTATTTCTAAAAATGCAAATAAGTTTAAGGTTACAAGCTACTCACTATCTGTCATCCTAAACAATTTACTTGCGCAAACATTCGCTGATTTGGCACAATTGGAAACGATATTTTACTAAATATAAAATAACAATTAAAATGCAGTAAGTCTACTGTACATGCAGTAGATATATCACCTACTGTAGTACATTGTTAAAGTACCTTCCTCCCCACCTACCAATATCCACCTACCAACTTACCTGCCTGCTTACCTGCGTATTTGTTTGTCTGCCTGGATTCATGGATTGCTTCATATATTCATTCACGCTTCTAGCTCACCAAACGCAATATAGTCGGCGTATGTTTGTTTGCGTAACAGCTAAACTAAATAGTCAGTAGGTGTCGCTGTTGGTCTCAAACCGTCCAGCAGAAAACATAATGTTGCATACTGTTAGTTTACTCCTGTATGACATCACAATGTTAATTTTTCAATTCCTTATCACTAGGACTGGATAAAATTCATGCAGTAAAAGAACAAAGAGATCAATTTTGGGTTTTATGTCAGGAATTTGCCACACATCTGACATCTCATTTAAAATCAGTGTTTCAAAGTCATGTAAGTACGCACTTCTTATAACGATTTTAACAACAATCAAATCAAGCCATAAGACCCAGCTTGGCGGCTCACATGGGAACGAAGGCAGGTCAATCACTGGGTCAGATCCACTGCGGTGTCCCAGTGCAGTGACATGAGTTTTCCGTAAAAATCTATTTCCCGCGGACGAAGTTTCAAACAGTGTAAAAAAGTATAGTACTGCGCGGAAAACTGACCTTTCGAGCTGAGCAGCCACTGATCTCTATATAACTGGATTGAAGATTGCTCATTCGGCTCCAAAAATGAAGCCAGTGTGTGAGAATTGTTTTACGGCTTTTCCGACTCCCCCAGTAAACTCTTCCTTGCTCTTCCTACTGTTAAGCCCGCAAAGTACACTGGACCTGGAGTACCAATATGGCCGGCAGCGGCTTCAAAATATTTACCGCTGACCATAAAGGATGAGCAATCCAGTTGTATAGAGATCAGTGGTGGGAACCCTTCATCAGAGCGGAACCCTTCATAAAGGATTCCGCTCGAAACGTCAGTTTTCCGTTACTAAATACCTCTGAAGTTTCAAACAATTTGGCTCTTGTGAAAGCATGCAGAAAGGCAATAGATCAGATCTACCACTAGCCTCCCCCGCAGTCGTTCTTAGGGAGGCGGTAAACCCGCTCCCACTAACACCTGCTTGTCGGAGAGCAATACTGTGTTCTATAGCGATGGACCAATCAAATTTAACTTTCTAGAATCGGGAAAGCTGACCTTCACCGTGGCAGACTGTCTATCCGTGGCCGTGAGAAATAAAATTGTCTAGCATTACTAGTAAAATAATCTGGCGTAAATGAATTCGTCTAACTCGAACGACAACAACGAACGCAACAGTGTTAATTCACAGTGCGGATGAACCTTTCATGTGTCGCTAGTCGAGACGTCTGACGGCAACGGCCGAATTAATAAATTGTCTGACATAGCTGCTCAAGGTAAAAATATAGAGTCGTCTATAAGGACAACGCGACGTAAGGAGCAAGAGATGAGAGAAGTAGAGATACGCCAGTTTCCAGATATTAGAAGTCTGAGTGATAATAAAAGGATTGGAAAGAAATTTGCAGCGAGGTCACTCACTGAGCAGTTCTGTGCCGTCTCCGCCAGACAATGGTAAGCAACGAACCAAGGAATACATTTTAATGAATTAAACTGTGTAATATCACTAACTTTCACGAATAAAGCATGCGTCAACAAAAACCAGTTGAATTGTTTTCAATTTTCTTCTACCAATATAGGTGCAATGTGCATGAAAAATTTAAAATTTTCACGAATAGTAATAAATAATAGAGTATAAAGACGGTTACAGTCACACCACAGAATCTAAATATATAATTATCAACTTATATAGTGATTCCAAAGATTGACTAGCCTGGTTTAGATTGATGTGATAAAATACCTTTCGTGTATAAGCATGGCGAAAAGGCGAATAGAAAAAGCCTAGGGTCGAATCGGTTGAGAATCAGGCTACGTGCGTGCACGCTTGTTTAAATTAGGAATTTGAATATTGCTTGTGGTTGGGTAACATTACCTTTTAATAAGAGGTATGACCGTAGAAAATCAAGCTTTATTAGTTTGTTTTTTGTTCACTTATAAGTTTGTTAGTAACTAAGATAATACCCAATCACAAGCAAGATTCAAAATATGAATTTAGCTAAATTTCACTCGATTTGATCAGAGGCGCTCTTTCTGTACCTTTTTCGTTTTTCTCTTAATTCTTTCACGCACATTGTTGTCGTGATTCAACTTCGTCTCTTTGGCAGTTTTTGCTCAGTCTAATGCCAGACGATTTTTTTTCAGCAAGGGGAAACGTCTAGGAAAGGCACTCGTGAAAAAAGTTATTTTTAAAATCACAATGTTGTAAACACTTATAGTGACTAGTGATTGATGCATTCATTATCTTCATACGCTGATACAGGGACCGAGCCCAACCAATCAGAGTATCCAGCATTTTATTAATCTCGATAAAGACACTCCACTGCAGGACATGTTCTCGTTCTTTAAACGACTTATCACGCGATATTTTATTTCTCTAGGAAGACGAAACCGAAACACTTGTCAAACACTCGAGTGAACTAGTTATTCCAAGTCATCGTAAGATTCACAATGAGTTGGCACCTTATACTGACCTTATGTTGTGGCTCAAGGAAATCGACCACTCCAAATTTACGGAATTAATTCAGGTATTTGTTGCCATCTGATATTTTTTTCCTTTCGTCTGTTAAGTTTATCCGCTAATCTGTCTGTATATATTGTCTGTCTGTCTGTCTGTCTGTTTGTTCGTTTGTTTGTTTGTTTGTTTGTTTGTTTGTTTGTTTGTTTGTTTGTCTGTCTGTCTGTTCGTCTGTCTGTCTGTCTGTCCGTCTGTCTGTCCATCAATCTGTCTGCCATCTGTCTGTCCGTCCGTCTGACGTATGAGTGTTTGGAAGCCTGCCAGATAATAAAGTCTCTGGGTACCTGGACACAATATCAAAAGTGTTCTGGGAAAAGATACATGCATGTATAGCTCAGATGAAATAGTTTTTTTGTTGTTTTTTTTCTCATTAGATATACACCCAATGTTTTAGCAAGGTTTATGAGAAAGAAATCCGTGACTTCTTTGAAGTTTCGAAACAGAGATGTTCACCCAGAAGCGTTAAGGCGACTGGTAAGAATGTCGGCACCTAGACCAGCGATTTTTGCTGCAATAGACACTTCCCGAATTCGCTTCATTGTCCACGAAACAATAGCGCCTTTTTATACGGCCGGGCAAAATAAGCCGCGGCTTAAATAAACTGCGGACTAACTTCAACCCTGGGCGTATTTTAATCGTAGCTTATTGATTACATGACAGTTCATACGAGCTGTTCGCGACTTATTTAAGCCGCGGCTTATTTTTCCCCGTATAAAAGGCCATAGTGGCTCCAAGTCGAGGTTGGCAATGAGATCGTAATTCATTTACTGTTTACTTCATATCCAACCTTGATTTCAAACCGTTGTTCGTGCTTACTGAAGCAAATTCTGGAAGTGTCTATTTATATATATAATACTTTTTTGAAGTTCTTGTTCATTAAATTTTCTTTTGATTCTTCAAGTAATATATCAAGCACGAGAAAGTCTTTTTTACCACAGTATCCAAACACCGAGAATTGAGTTGAGAAACGGGGTGATAACCGAGTTTTAAACCGACGTCGAGGTATTTTGACACTGTGGTAAAGAACATGCAACTCCGAGTGCGTGATATAGCTTCTCAAACAAATCAGTACGTTAAAGTCGCGTTCATTGATAGATCTCCATGCCGTGGTAAAGAACTTCCGTCCGGACGTTCTTTACCACGGTATGGAGACTGGTCTTTGTCATGGTTTTGTCATGATACATGTACAGCTCAAACGAATTTGCCGCCATTGCCGATAAACGAGTTTGTTGAAGTCGACATTGACATGGAAAACCATGGGAACGTTTATACGATGTTTTGCACTAGTAATAGTGAATCCATATGAATCAGTATACTGTTAATTTTAATTAGGAGTCCATTCAACTCCAAAAGGAGTTATCCTGAACCTAAATTAGGTTCAGAATAACTCCTTTTGGAGTCAAACTGACTCTCTGAAATTAAGCATATATGCTTTTTCACTAGCCAGTGAGAGCTTACAGGTCTTCTTGATTCACGGAAATTTCATGGTATCTGTATAATAATATAAAATTAGTAAAAACATCTGGCCGCGCGATATATGTTGATAATCGCGTCATAAACAAAACTTGCCATAGACAAAAAATGAAATCTAAAATAAAGACGCGAGGTATTACGCCAGCATGTCGACTACGTTCTCGACAATCTTGTAAAGCTCGAAAACATCTCTTAATACGCGTGCTTTTCCGATTGCTTGCAAACGCACAGCTTTAACGGTTTTGTTGTGTAACTATATCAGTTTTCTTTGTGCATGGTTCATTAGGAAATCTCAGAGCTGGTTCGACTCTTTCCTTAAGTAGAGACGAAGTTTCTCATGGTAGTCCTATGCCATTGCGCATGTCCAGAAAGGAGAAGTTTGCAACCGACAGTCCTCAGCTTAACAGACGTTCGCCATCAGGATCTATAAGCTCCCAAGACTCCGTGCTTTCTGGAGAGAATTCTTCTGAAAGCCGCAATAGATTTGATAAGGTATTATTAAATAGACTAGTTAAAGGGAGTCTACAGTCCGTTCGGCACATGACCGGCGTGGAGTCCCCAAAACATGACATTCGTAGATAATTACATGAAGTACTCAGCTCAATGTAAATCGTTGGGAGCAACATGGCAGAAAACCAAGTGATTCGGCGAAGATATCTCTTCGGATTTCTTCTATTTCTTTCGAAAATGGTTTATTTTGGGTACAATTAGTGATGAAGAGGAAGCAAGAAAAGCTTACAATCTTGAATAAGGTATCAGTATTTTTTTGGTAAATAAAGATGTAAATATTTGTTTCCTACATGCGCAGAACGGACTGTAGGCCCCCTTTATACGCGTTATCGCCGGCACAATATACTTTTCTTTTGCAAACTGCAGTCGTTGCTTTCCCTATGTCCTTGCGTTCCGCAATCATACCCTAACTTAATTGCATACGGCGGGTTTACGAACATAAAGCGGGTTTACGGCCCTTTAGGCTGTACTCTTAAACGACCCATTAGCTGGTTTACTAGCCAGCCAACCTGACACATGCACTAGTGGCTTTTTAGCTGTTGTTCACTAAACCTAAACCAGAATAAAATTAAGAACTACAAAGAATGAAAAATGGAAGTTTAAAATCATGAAGGGTTTGACCTGCCGGACTCGGTTCTCTCGCTTTGCTACTACAATTCTCCCGCGTATGACCACCACACAAGACTGATGTATATAGATAATCAGTTAACTCTCATATAATAAACTTAAAGTTTGAACATATACAACTAAATTACTGGCTTGTAGTGCTTATATAGACGACACTTTGAGAACGTGAGGTATGACCGCTTGGAAGGCAACATCTTGTTCAATGATGAAATGATAATGAAGATAATATAGTCGTAATGCCGCTGGTTGGTATAATGGTGAAATAAAAAAAAGTCGGTTGCGACTGCAGCTGTTAGTAAAAAAATAGTCTTATACCTATTATTTTTTTGTAGATTTTTGACACCTTACTCTCAGAACTTGAGCCTGCTTGCCTGGCCGAACAGCAGTTTATCGAGAAATTTTTCCACATGCCTTTACCAAAAGATGATTCAGAGGTTAGTGTGTGCTGTGAAAGGCTGATGTAAATACCTAACTATACTGAACCAATGTGCTAAGTAAGGAACTAAAGACACTGACTATACAAGGTTGAGGCAGTGAACTCTATATATACCTGGAAGGCTGACTGCATTCAATCCCAGGACTAAAAAGTAAGGCAAAACATGGCGGCAATGGGGAATTTTTGGACGTCAGTTCTAGGTTTTCTAAAGGCTTCTACATTTATAAATGTATAATAAAACAATCATTGAATTCGGTTATCGCATGATATCAAGAATTATCAAGGCCTCTGTTTGTGTTATCCGCCTCAGCCTTCGGCTTCGGCAGATAACACAAACCTCGGCCTTGATAATTCTTGATATCATGCTCAACCTCATCCAATAATTGTATAATATCTTGAAGAGAAACCAGAAAACCTGACGGAAACTAAATAAAACGGCGTATGGTATTGTTAATTCATGTTTTCGCTTTAACCTAAATGATATACAGCTCCACGTATTCGTGCTTTCGCTTTGCTCGTCCTAACCGTATAAGTCGACTATTAATTTTACACTAACTTTTAAAGCTTATCTGGACTGGTGTTTTTTATTGACTATGTATATGCATTTCTTATACTCATGGGCCGGCTTTGCCGATTTTCTTGAAAATTTTCCAAATTTTCAACTGAAACGTCTCTTTAATAGTGTAATAAAAGTAGCGTGCTGCGTATAGGCAGTTTTGAAACAACAATCGAAAATTAATATAGTAAGGTTAGATTAGAAGTAATATTGGGCATTTCACTCGATTACATAGCATGTTCTAGGGATTTTTGGTGAAGGAAAATTCGAATGTAGAATATATACATTTTAAGACCAAACTGGGTCCAGTTGCGAAAAATGCAACTACACAGGCCTTCCGGCAGGAACTGAACCCACGACCTTGCGATACTGGGCCACGGAGGCCGTTGCCGAGAGCTTGATCGCGAGTTCTGTATACATTAAGGTGGTAATGCCAGGAGAGAACTGGGTTTATTAGAAGTAATATTGGGCATTTCACTCGATTACATAGCATGTTCTAGGGATTTTTGGTGAAGGAAAATTCGAGTGTAGAATATATACATTTTAAGACCAAACCGTCCAGTTACGAAAAATGCAACTACACAGGCCTTCCGACAGGAATTGAACCCACGACCTTGCGATTCTAGTGCAATCCACGGAGGCCGTTGCCGAGAGTAAGGTTAGATATACTGCCGAAACTGAGAACGTAGGAGTCTAACGTTTCGAGCGAAGGCCCTTCGTCAGAGAGAAACGTGAGAGCCTTCGGTTGAAACGTTAGACTCCTACGACTCGTTCTCTGTTTCGGCAGTATATCTAACCTTACTATATTTCGATTGTCGTCTCTTTAATACTTCTTTCGATTCTGTAATCCGATTCTACTGAATTGTTTTTATCTCAGACTTTTAATATATTATAAATGTAGTTTTTGAGCTGTTAACTTTTAATTCTGCTTGCAAAACATGTATGCAGAGGGAAGCAATTTAAAGACTTGCTAAAAATAATTCCTCTGAAAACCTCCTATAAACAATATATTTTTTACAACCAGAGTTTAATATGAAATCTAAGTTTTGCTTTCATACCTTCAACTTTCAAATCAGAAATCTGAAAGTAAACCGGTAGTCGCCCTAATGCATAAGTTGAGTGTTCTGTAATTATCTCGAGGGTTATTGTTTGTTTGCTGTATATCACTATTCAGGAGTGCTTATAGACCTTATTCAAAAATGGCCGCCGAATTAAAATTCTTTTATATACATATAAATTAGCCCTTATGAACTCGTTTTCATGTGTGAAATTCAAAAGAATTAACAAACAGAAACGCGTACTGACTTCTCACACTAGGCTAAGAGTAAAATAAATGACAGGCGACAAATGACAAGTTTGGAAGCTTGCAAGCACGGAAAATGTCCCGCATGGTTCGGCTGTATAACTGCAACGCAACAATTTTAGCCGTTGCTTTTCAATTATTTGCCCGTATATTGCCTCGGGCAACAACGTGGTCTAAATCTGTAGCCTGTAGGTATCTTTTGCCTGAGTATTACTTTTCTTTCTATTTCAGACTTCCAGTGTCTCTAGCGGCAGTTCTATTTTACTTAAAGACAATACTGACGGTGCTGCCATGTCTCGCAGTAAACGTTCTGGTGAACAAGGCGGTCTAGGCCTTTAGTAAGTAAACTTGTTATAACTGCTGTTTATGTAATGTTTAATAAACGAGCAGCAGTGTTTATCAGGTTTTCGACCTAATAAAACACGTGATGCTATACCCTGGTTCCAGAGGTTTTCTTCCGTAATTTTATAGCGGTGGACAGGAAAGGAGAGAAAACCTCTGGTAGGAAACGGTATACGAACCTCACTTTCATGTAATCCAGGCTATATTTGGTTACAAATTTCATAAGCTAATCAGATACAGGTTTAACCAATCATATCACCCTAGTAATAAGAAGCTTAGCGAATCAAAACTCTGTTTGAGAGTTATCCAATCAGAGACGGTGAACACTTTCTGCATGCTCACTGGCTAGAATTATATATTGGAGAGGTTTGATCAATCATCGTGCCGCTTCCTACCAGAGGTTTTCTCTCCTCTCTCTTACCGCTATAATTAAATTACGGGAGAGAAAACCTCTGGGACCAGGGTAACGTGATGCGAGTTTTTGAACGGCTTTTATCAAATTCATTAAACATTCATGAAGAAAATTCAAAAGAAAGTAATATTTAATGAATATCTGCATGTAAATCGCATACATATTCGACATGATTTACATAAACTTTTTCCTCAATTTACTTAGCTAAAATCACTCCAACTTGAAACTTTTTCCTCAATTTACTTAGCTAAAATCACTCCAACTTGAAAAATAGTTTGAGAACATGGCTATTTAAGTGCGTCCTTCAAAAACTCTTTAATAATTCACGAGGAAAACACAAAGGAAATCAGTACCATGTCCGTGGTTTTATACCTGATAAAACTTCTTGACGTCAGAAATAATACTAATGAACATACAATTTTATATAAAGAATACTAATGAACATAACATCCAATAACGAATCGTTTTTGAAGCCATTCAAAACACTCGCATCACGTGTTTTAAATATTACATAACAGGCTTATAAAACGTTTCGTTATTGATTGTTATGTTCATTAGTTCTTTATATAAAATTATATGTTCCGATTAGTATTCTTTATATAAAATTGTATGTTCATTAGTATTCTTTCTGACGTCAATACGTTTTATCAGGGATAAAGGTATAAAACCACCGACATGGTACTGATTTCCTTTGTGTTTTCCTCATGAATTATTAATGATTTTTTAAAGTCAATGAACTTCATTGGGAAAACAATAACAACAACAGAAACGAGACTGGATGATAGCGATATACCGAACAATAATCATGTGATTGACAAGTAAATATATCTGTGCGACCTGTCCAAAGATTGCTGTCCAAAATGTAGTTGCCCTACATCGCAAAATATTGGACTGCACGTGACGCTAATGTAGACATTTGATTGGACGATTATTTGTTAAGGTATAATAAAGCAATATATAGCGATAATGATAATAATACTGCATGGACCTGTAGATGGCCGAAATAACCAGAGACAAAACAGGACACGACTTGAATGGATGGATGGATGGAAAGCTCGATAAAACTACTTGCTAGCTAGAATCCTCGTAGATTGTAAGAATGGTGATGGACGCGATATTGTGGTCGACAATGTTCTTACCGGCAGTAAAAAGTGTTGATACAAAAACGTGTTAATAATAAGCGGCTCTTGGTAACGCATCCTATACGTGTATCTATTTAGATTATAATTAAAAAGTAAAATTACACAAATAAATAGGAATTTTAATAAATAATGTAAAATTAAGGAAAGAGACCTGTTTTAAAAACTTTTTCCGCAACTGATGACAAAGAAATTTACTTCTTAACTTCTTGTTGTTGTTGTTGATGGTGTTGTTGTTGTTATTGGAATTTTTCGTTTTCTTTGATTTGCTTCTAGCAAGATCGTTGCCGACCTGTTTAGCGGACTAGATCCTGAACTGCAGAGTTTTATACACTTCGGAGACAAATTAGATAGTTTGTAAGTAACTGACCTGTTTGTTGTGGAATATTGTTGTGGTACGTATAGCTTAATAATATACATGAAAAAACTTCTCAATTCTGATTGGCTGAGAGGAGTGCAATTTTAGTGTAATTCAGTGCAGAAAAATGAAATACAGTGCAAATTTTGTAATTTTTTAAATTTGCACAAAAATCATTTTTTACTAGAAAGATTCTCTTTATGATAATTTTTCATGTATATTATTAATAAGTAATAGCATGGTTTCGAGTGCAATTTGAAAAAAACACGCACTCATGAGTTTTTCAAAGACCTCAAATAGCAATTTTGATAGTATTTGAAAAACTCACTCGTGCATGTTTTTTCAAAATTGCACTCGAAACCATGCTATTACCTATACAAATAGAGGGACTACAATTGGATTCTTAAATCCTTATTTAGAAATTCCGTTGTTTAATCTATTGATTTCCCAACTCACGACAGCAAAAGTTTCCAGATCTTGTTTCCCGTCATTTTTTGGAATCTTGAATCTCGTCCATCATTGTTATCCCGTGCGTCCCAATAAACATATTGTGAAACCAAATTCATTGTTGTGCAAATCTTTCAAGAAACCCAGGTGTTAAAGGTCAACTATACCTTTTGAGGTTATATTTTTTTCCTTTGCAAAAAGTGAAGAAAAAATTAATTTGGAGCAAAAGCTCAGGACTTACTGGGGGAGATTCTAAGTACCTCTTGATGCACGACCGAGTGTTTAGAACAATGAGTACTACATAGTCGGTGATGTCATACCGATAAGTTGCATTTCGCCTTTTTTGTTTCTAAACGTTCATTCTCAAAAAAGGTATCGGATGAAGAGCATTAGTTTTCTCTAGATTGGGATAGTTGCTGCAGCCAGCAACAACGCACCTGGTTGGCATGTTGACAATGTTCTAGCATTTTAGTGATTTTACCGAAGAGAGCTCTATCTTATCGGTATGACGTCACAAGTGTGCTAGTACCAGGCTACCTTTAATGCGGTCGTCGTTTAAATATGGTTCAGACAAGTGGCCAAAACTCGGTCTTTGACAGAACATAGCAACAGAACCGAGTGACCGATTTTAATTTTTTCTTTGGTTTTAAATTAAACGTTTTCGAATGTAACGGAAAATAAGATAACCACACTAGGGATAGTTGACCTTCAAATGAATTATATAAATAATTGGTTCAACGCATAGTAACTAAGTTAGGTTACTTTTACACTGTCATTAATCAAGCTAATTTACGGTTTAAAATTTTAAATACATGTTAAAACGGAAAACGACCAGTTAGTAGAATGATCTACGGACCCATTGTGCTTACTACTATATCTACTTTTCACATACCATGCATCTAAACCATAAATTGACCTGAATATTTGCATTGTGTAAACGTGGCCTTAGAAGTAATTTTATTTGGTAACTCGATTTATTCGGTAAATTAGGTTTTTAAAATAGGGTCCTCAACTGACTTGAAAATTGGCAATAGCTGGCTGACTGGTCGTAGTACAGTCAGGCTGGCTGCATGCTGGCCATAGTCCGACTTGTTGGCTATATATAGTCTGCCTGGTTTGTTTTGGGTTTTTTATTTATTTATTTTATTTTATTTTGTTTATATTTATTACTTATACAGCAATACAATGTACATGCTCGTGCGGATCGGAGATTACGTGATGGCTCACCAGTCGTCTGGCATTCACATATCATTCCTCAGTCATCAACTGGCGCAGTCTCTTATCATTGTTAAGAGGTTGTTTGATAAGTTTATTGTAAGTGTCTTTTTTCAATATATACATGTACTGTCTAAGGTACGCATGTAAAGTACATTAATCGAAAATGTTGAAAAGGTTGGTGCATGTACTACTAGAATATTTATAAAGGAAGTTTGAACTAATATTTCGAGCGAATGCCCTTTATCAGAAATAGAAGTATTCCTGCACTTCCCACGCAGCACACTAGTTTTTGTAAAGTAAATGGTTTGAACCTAAAAGTGGTAATATAGTCTTGAGAAAGACTGTTAGTGGTGGTCGAGTCTGGTTATGTTTGAACTCATGTATGATGTCCGCCTAACGGGAGATGTATACGCTTAATATGAGGTGTCATAACATTATAAATGCTTTAAGCTTTAACCCAGTTTGGTCAGATTTTGACCCGGACACGGTGTTCGCGTATACGAATGGTGTTCAATAAGTACGTGTTTATGGTTTACATATAGTAATATGTTTATACATTTACATGCAGTACTATGTTTTTGTATTAAACTCTGTTTTTTGTGTTTTCTTCATATTGTAAAGATGGCTCTTGGTAAACAGGTAGAAGAAACAAAAGTTCCAAAGAAAAGCAGATGTGGTATTCTGCCGTTTGTTTCAAAATTCGAGGTAGGCTGACAGGGCGAAGCACGAATATATAGTATATATAAGGATACGAAATTTAAAATGGAAAACTGTGTTTACACCCCGAAACTCTATACATCAGAAAGACAACTAATCGGAGTGCTTGAAATTGCGACCTATACGGTCGACTATGAAATTTATTGTTTTGCTCGTAATATTTTTCAGTCAGTCGTCTGAATTCTACTAACAGTAATAAAATACATACTACTTTTCATTCCAAATGTTTTTGTTCTGATGCAAATAAAAAACTACAGCATCAATTCATGAAATACTGACATTCAAGGCCTGGCACGCATGTCGTAGAGAACATGACGGCTGTTTATCTTACCATCCATTACCAGAAATATGGGACAAGATGGCGACGCGCGTGCGCACAATACGCATTATGGCTGCGAAAAATCAACTAGGAATAACACAGAGAATACACAAGAATGACAATTATACCCAATTATATTATATTCCTAAGTTGCGGACCTCGATATGTCTTGAGCAATGACTGAGCTACCTTTATCGGCTAAAAAGATTCCCCTACCTCGACGTCTAGATATTTCCCCAGCTCGACGTATTTTCCGTCCAGATTCGTTGCTTTTTCTATATGTACGCCATATTAATCTTAGGAAAGTGGTTCTAGATTTTGACCAAATAGACAGACAACATTACGGGCGATGCAAAGTGCGGACCTCGCGATGAATTCGGAAGACTTCACTCTATTGATACGGCTCGGAAAAGTTCTCCTGTATCTACGACAAAATACTTCCAAAAGCCTTTGAATATCATGCTTTTCGAACGCTTTTGAGCGGTCCGCGGGTGGTATTTAAGACGAAGGTCTTCGGTTTCAGATATAGACAAAACGACCATTAAAAGACTTATACTCGCTGAACTCTCGCGAAGCAGCCATATGTTTCTTGTTCACAAGACAGGACACAAAACAAAACTAGTTCCCAGACCATTTCCTTTCAATAACAGAGCCAATATTGTCAATATATTGCGAATATTGTGCATATTACGCAATGTATCAATATGAGATTGAATGCTATTATTAAGCGATTAGCCGCTGCCCGAACGCAGCCGCAAAATGTCCCATATTTCTGGTAATGCTATTTTTTGCGAATATGTATGTCAATCTAGTATATAGGTTATAGTTATAAGGTTAGATATACTGCCGAAACAGAGAACGTAGGAGTCTAACGTTCCAAGCGAAGGCCCTTCGTCAGAGCAGAGAGAAGCTCTGACGAAAGACCTTCGCTCGAAACGTTAGACCTCTACGTTCTCTGTTTCTGCAGTATATCAAATCTTACTATATTTCGATTGTTGTTTCAACACTGCCTGTGCAGCACGCTATATTTTTATTTTACTGTTTAGTATATAGGTTAGTTACAAATGCAACAAATAAAGCTAGCTAGACATGAATGTCTTAAAAGCTCTGACTCGTGCCCGGGTTTCTTTCATTATTCCCCTAATTCACCGTTGAAAAAAATACAAACTTTAATTTCCCGTTACGACTTCAAACTCCCCCTAAGACTGGCACAGTAAAAAGACGATACTGTCGACTCAGCTGTCTCGCTCTCGCTCAGATTAATTTGCTTTCTCGATGAAATTTTTTTCTGATTTGCGGCTAAATATTGGAACTAATCGCAAAAATTCAATCAACTTTTTTTTAGTCCTGCAAACGCCGGTTATCTTGGAGAAGCTGAAAGGGGGACTTGATTTTATTAAATTTTTGGCGTTATTTGTCAGCGAACAGACTACATTTTACCTGTCAACTTGTGTCTAAAATGTAGCATTTTTAACGTTTTTAGAAGTTCGCGGAAACGGCTGAGTCAATATTCAAAAATTCGGACCGGCGTAATGATTTGGATAAGTCCTATCGATACCTTGTGGGTGTGGTGTTTAAGAACATTGAACGCGCCGCGGTAGAAAATCAAAAAACACCAGCTGATGTAATTCAGTTTGGTAAGTGCTCGTTGTTTCTTTTTATAAAATAATTTAGTAGATCAGTTACTGTGTCTCCTGCAGATTCCATGAATAGAGACATTTCCATCATGCAACATGGTTATGACGTCAGGGTAAATGTCAAATATTATTTAATTCTACTGATGGGACACAGACAGCGGTGCCGCGTGTACCTGAGACTTGTTTACAATAAGTTGTGTTTGAAGTTAGTGTTTTATATAACTTTTCCACAGAAAAAATGCAGAGAAAATTGAAAGAAATGAAACGTATAGCAGAACGGATATTACATGCATTTTTGCGTTACAAATGGTCGAATTTTCAATAAAATTTTAGAGGACCCCTGTTGTTTTTCAACGCCCTATAACCACACTAGCGACCACTGGGGTACACAATTCGATATTTCAAGCCACAGTGCTATTCTTGGGGGCCAACTCTTTGGCCCCACCTGAAGAACAACAGCCCCACGCCACTGATGCGTACCATCTACCATCACGTTTTTCCTTTTGTTAATTTTCATTAATTTTCTTTTTAGAAAACTATCATCATCTTTATGGTACGTGTTTTTAACTATTTATTTGCATGATTACTGTATTTTCAGTCTTATGTGATTTTGGGGATTAATCCGCAAGGGAGCCTCGCAACGAAACTTCTACCTAGAAAACGAACCGCAACAATGCGTTACTAGTAATATGCTTCTAAAGCGATTACATGTAAGATGTAGTTAACATCACGTTAACTACATATAGTTTTTTAAAATAGGTTGCGTCTTACGCACACTGTGATTGGTCAATTACCATGTTTATGTCAGGCTATGCAAACACGGTTGTGACGTCACGGCACATTTCTTAGCCTTAGAATTTCATAAAAGAAATAGAAAGTGGAGGCCCTGTGTTTATATAACGTGATCCAAACACTCGATTGAGTTTGGGAGAATTCGAAAGTACTTATGTAAACCCCTGAACCTACGGCTCGGGTTCACATAAACTTTTGCATTCTCCCACCTCATTCTCGTGTTTGCATCAGGTTATATAAACACGAGCGGCCATTTTCTATTTCTTAAATGTTTTGACGAACTGTTTACAGGAGTTTTGTCTCGGTTAAAAATTGCAAGTCTGGACGGCGAACGAAAACAAGCGAAAGTTCAGTATACCGAACACATGAATTCTTACGCGACTACGATGTTCGGACGACCAATGGAAAAGCTAAATGTAAGTACTGAAAGTAGACATATAACGCATACTAATTGCACATAAACACTTCACGACACACACACATACACACACACACACACACACACACACACACACACACACACACACACACAACACACACACACACACACACACACACACACACACACACACACACACACACACACACAAGGGTGAATGAAATGCGTATAGCATGTGATGATGCTGGGAGTGTTCCAGGTTTTGGTGTTAGTGCGGCCGTCTCAGGGATATATAATCGCCGTTGGTTACATCCCTAATGTTGATTTCCTAGATGTATTTAATCCAAAATAACAAAGTGTAATCTATCCCAATACTAATCCTATATCTATCTATCTATCTATCTATCTATCTATCTATCTATCTATCTGTCTGTCTGTCTGTCTGTCTGTCTGTCTGTCTGTCTGTCTGTCTGTCTGTCTGTCTGTCTGTCTGTCTGTCTGTCTGTCTGTCTGTCTGTCTGTCTGTCTGTCTGTCTGTCTGTCTGTCTGTCTGTCTGTCTGTCTGTCTGTCTATATATATATATATATATATATATATATATATATATATATATATATATAACCGTGACCGGTGTCACAGGAAATTTGTCTCTTCCAAAAATTTGTCCCCCCCCCCCCCCGGCCCAAATTTCCTAGGAAATTTGTCCCTCCAGGGTGTATGGTGCTGATTCCTGTACTGGTGTTGACGTTGGTGTTGATGTTGGTACTGGTGCTGGTGCTGGTCTGGTACTTCATTGATACTGGTCTAGTGGTACTGATATTGATCCACTGAGACTGATACACTGATGCTGATGCTGTTATTGATGTTGTTATTGAGCAACCTGGTCCTGATCACTGACCTGTATATAACTGGACCGCTTGCTCCTATTATCTTTGAGTTACGAAAAGTGTGGCCATTTGAACGTGGCGTCAAATGGCGAATTTGAGTCCTTCTGCTCATGGTAGACAACGCTGACCGCGATTTTGACTGGATTACAGACGCAGGCTTTATAAAATATCCCGTGAAAATGAAGAAAAAAATTAAAAATCCTTGACTCGCTGATTGAAAGGCTAAAAAACGTACAGAAATAAATACACAAAGCAGTTTCATTGTTAATTCCTGTCGGTTACTCGGTTTTGTAGTTGCATATATTTAATTGTTTTTGTTGCCGAAACGAAGAAGGGACAACTGAACTGACAACTGAATACCAGGTCGGCAATTCAACGGCTTGTATTTTACTATTTTCGTAGGCTTTCGGCACATTTTAGTACTTTTCGAAAAGGATTTAATGAGCTTACTGTTGTAAAACATCAGTATTTCTCGTTGTAAAACATATCACCAAATGTCCAAATCTTGCGAACAATTCTGTCCTTATGTTGAAATGTTCCAGTGAGATTGAAATCTGAACCAGAAGGGCCAGTGAAAGCAAGCAAATACGAAGTAAACATAACTGTTAAGATTAAAACTTAAACCCGAAACATCAATCATATACTGAAAAACGTACGATGTAAAACATTTATTTTGTATTCCAACAGACTACACTGAAAGTTTTAACTGCACTTACTATAAGCTGGTGTTCTCCAGGTGTCACTAGTTGCCAACAACGGAGCGTAAAAACATATTAAACTGGCCATTTTAGATCAATTTTCAAACAGAGAAACATTTTTTTTACGAAAAGAACATAACATATAGCATAAAACGCCTACAGACTAGTGTCAAGCACTGGTCAGTGGCTTCTCCCATGAGCAGAAGGACTCAAATTCGCCATTTGACGCCATGTTCAAATGGCCACACTTTTTTGGCAAGAGTAAGCGGTCCAGTTATATACAGGTCAGTGGTCTTGATGCTGGTTTTGATACTGCATGGTACTGATGGGTGCTGGTGCAGGTGCTGACGTTGATCCTGACATTGGTGCTAAAACTGGTAATGTTGTTGGCACTGGACTACTGGTGTAGGTGCTAATATTGATGTTTATACTGGTAATGCTGGGGCAGGTAGTTATAGCTAGCACTAGTAATGAAAGATTGAATAACTATATTTAATGAGGGTAAACACCATTCTAACGCATGATTAACGAAGGTGGCCCTCAGAATGAATGTTATGCGCTTCGTTCATTGCTTAGACTTTCTTCGATGGAATTGAAGAAAAGTTATCAAGTGGTGTTAAAGCAGAAGAAATAGGTTACCAACTGGCTTTTAGTAAACAGGAACTGAGGAAGGCAATCAAGGAATACCCAGAGAGGGAGGTAAGACCAACTACCTGCGCAATATATGCTATTGACGGCAATTCTACATCTTTACAGTTCCAAACCATGTATAGGGCAATAAGAAAATTGTTTGTTTTGTTTAGAAGCATTTGAACAAAAACGAAACCTTAAAAGAGACTTGGCTGTTGCCTTGTGCTTGTATAAGAGCATTTGTGTACGGCGCTGTTTGTTGCAATTCCTATATTTTTTAACACTTTTAAAATATTTTTTTTAAATTTCCTAAACAAAGTCATGGGTCAGCGTACTTTTACATTTAACAATTAGAGAACCGAAAGATCAAGTGATTAGATAGACAAAGAGGCGCAATGGAGTTAATAATAATAATAATAATAATAATAATAATAATAATAATAATAATAATAATAATAATAATACTAATAATAATAATAATAATAATAATAATAATAATAATAATAATAGTAATAATAATAGTAATAATAATAATAATAATATTTTAATATTTATACAGCGCTTAAATTATGTTAAATATTCAACAATGATATACAATGTCGGTGAACAAAAATAATAACGACATGAAAACGTTTCACAGAACACTGCAATCAAGATTCAATGGTATATACAGATAACTAGGCTACAGCATAAAAGACTCCTTAAAATTAAGAAATATATTAGCAGTAAGAAATATCATATTGGGGGTTTAAAAGTTATATCAAAAGCTTTCTTAAGAAGAAATGTCTTCAATTGAGACTTGAAGCAATTAATAGTTTCACTTTGTCGGATGTGATAGGGCAGCGAGTTCCAAATTGACGGAGCAGCATGGGCAAATGCTCTGTCCCCAAGAGTCTTGGCTTTAGTTTCCAGAATAAGAAGCAGGCACTGATTATCTGATCTTAATTGATAACGGCTGATGGTTTTGGTTGACAGCAATCCGTTGTATAGCTAGGCGCCATACCATGGAGAGCTTTGTAAACAAGGAGTGCAATCTTGTAATCAACTCAAAACTTTACAGGCAGCCAATGAAGGTGCATCAGAACCGGAGTAATGTGAGCAATTCGAGGTGTAAAGCATGTCACCCTTGCAGCGGCATTGAGAACCTTCTGCAGACGCTGAAACTGATATTGAGGAATTCCAAACAAAAGAGAATTGCAGTATTCCAAATGCGATATCACAAAAGCGTGTACGAGTCTTAGTCGATCGATTCGATGGAGAGAAATTTCCTTATCTATCGTATGTTGACTATAACTCATAGAAATCTAGGCAGCGTTTTCTAATTGTTTTAGGCTAAACTTGGCAACTAATGCCCGTTTCAAATGTCTAACTTTCCATGCATGTGTTTAATCTAATAAAAGTTTTGGTTTAGTAAAATTCTTTGTTTACGTTCATTTCGATTATATTCAACACATGAAGTAAAGTAAAGTAAAGTAAAGTAAAGTAAAGTAAAGTAAAGTAAAGTAAAGTAAAGTAAAGTAAAGTAAAGTAAAGTAAAGTAAAGTAAAGTAAAGTAAAGTAAAGTAAAGTAAAACAAAGCAAAGTAAAGCAAAGCAAAGCAAGGCAAACAACGTAACGTAGTTTAACGTAACGTAAATATTTTCAACAAATGTGTCTTCTGAATAATTATTTGCCACAAAACCAAATCAATTCAGCATGTACTTTTTAGGTTATCGAGTATTATAGCCTTCGAAATTACAAAATAAGAAAAGACCAGGAATGAATAATTACTAGTGACGCATGCAAATGGCGCTGACTAATATTTTGAAATTTATTATTATCCATAGTTAAACACTTGCACACGTCATCGGCATTCAAACCGTGCGCTAAAATTATTTAAAACATATGTACCCATAACAAAGTTGAGAGCTTATCGCTCGAAGACTATAATCAGCAGATTTACTTCAAATTTTTAGTAAACGCTCCTAGCATGCTTCATTAATGTGAGAGAAAACACGTTTGTAAATTTCTAACTCCATAGACACTTTTCTCACTCTTTTCCTCTATATCTTTTCCGCTTCGCTTCCTTCAGATAAGAAAGGGCTTGGAACAGCTATACAAAAAAGTTGAGAAACATTTAACTGAAGAAGAAAATTTACTTCAGGTAATCATATAGAGTTAAATTCGCTGATTAACTCTTTCTTGTCCGAATTGGTCTTTAGTATTTTATTCTGGCTAACGCCAGACGATTTTATTCACCTCTGGGGAAGCCCCCGGACAGGAATGAGTTATAAACTATCTCTTTAACTCTTTCTTGTCTGAATTGGTCTTTAGTATTTTATTCTGGCTAACGCCAGACGATTTTATTTACCTCTGGGGAAGCCCCCGGACAGGAATGAGTTATAAACTATCTCTTTAACTCTTTCTTGTCTGAATTGGTCTTTAGTATTTTATTCTGGCTAACGCCAGACGATTTTATTCACCTCTGGGGAAGCCCCCGGACAGGAATGAGTTAAGCAGCTTTGGCACTGATGACGAATATTTATTGTTATCGTGCATGTATAAGTACTGAGATTTCCGTGTAATTGTGACGCAGTGTCATTAATTATCAATTATTGGACGAGTCTGAGCAAAATATCATGATTTGTCAGTGGCGAGCTGTCAGTTGTCGATGCCGAAGGCAGAGGCAAAGAACTGGGTGCGAGACACTGACATATCATGATATTTTGCGATAGACGACTTCAATAATTAATTTATCATTCATAAAATAGTTAAAAATTTGAAATGCCTTCCTTTTAAAAATCTTCCTTTTAAATATCTCTTTCCTGAAGTATATTGTCGTTATGCACGCTTCCAAATACTCTCGATCACTTCCTCGGATTCTCGGACAGCTGAGATCGAAAACTAGCCGCCATTACCGCCATGTTTACGAAAATTATTTGCAGTCAGCAGCGCTATCGCTAGTGCGCATGCTCCGAAATTATTTGCAGCAGAAAATTATTTGCACTCAGTTATTTGCAAGTGAATTAACCAATCAGAATGCAGGATAGAGACGAAATGAATGATAGATATAGTTATCATTCATTCCGTCTCTATCCCGCATTCTGATTGGTTCACCTGCAAATTATTTTCTGCTGCAAATAATTTTCGGAGCATGCGCACTGGCGATACCGCTGCTGACTGCAAATAATTTTCGTAAACATGGTGATGATGGTGGCTTGTTTTCCTCAGTGAACTCGATGTTAAAATCTGATACCTGGAACACTAACGTCCAGTCATTCGTGGGGCAAAAAGTGAGGCAAAGTTCTAGGCCCCTGCGCGGTTTCCAGGTAGGTTTCAGTCTCCCACAAAATGTTTTTACACGGCCACCGGTCTTCAGCGAACCGCGAAGGCTCGAAAAGGTTTGAAAAATTATTTATTGAATCATTTTATCACACTTTGCTGAACGTGCATTTTAAATTTTAATTGGTTGTGCTATGCTGCCGAACTAATTATGCAGTAATTGTTTATTTGTTGCTATAGTAAAAGTCATTGTCTTCACAAATCGTACACGAAGTTTGTCAGTCAAGAAATTAAATCAAACTTTTCGTTATAATATACATGTAAACTCTATATTAGAATTTCGTTACTCCGAAGAGGATACAAAAAATCAATTAGTACCAGTTTCATGTGTCGTTTTGTTTAAAAAGCATTCCGCATTCGTACCGAAAACAACAACTAAGTTGTCAGTTATTTCTTAAAATGTCATATCATTAGTTACAAAAGGCCGTTTAACAAAACCGAACAAAAAATTAAAGGAGCAGAAATAAGAAAATGACATTAGATGTATATTATGAAATATCAAGTACCAATACGTCTTCAAACTCGTACAAGAATAGCTTTTTCAGCTTTCTCACTCTTGTTCTCACCTTTTCAGCTGGCTTTTTTCATCCTAGCCAGCAAAGGACGTCTGTTTTCTCAGCCTATTTTCATCCCTAGCTTAATTTACTGTATAGTTTTGGACTGCTATACAGTGAATATAACAACAACAGCACTGCACAATAATGGGAAACCAATAAATACGCGTTGAATCCGACAAAATAATCTGATAAATAATTTTTTCAAACCTTTTTTCAAGCCTTCGCAGTTCGCTCTAGACGGGAGGCCGTGTAAAAACATTTTGTGGGAAACTGAAACCTACCTGCAAACCGCGTAGGGACCTGGAACTTTTTGCCTCACCTTTTGGTTTACGCGTTAGCGTTCCAGGTATCAGATTTTAACTTACATCGAGTTCACTGGTTTTCCTCAGCTGTCCGAGGAAGTAATCGAGAGTATTTGGCAAGGGAGCACGTTAGAATGTGATAGTTCTCGTAAATAAACTAAGCTTTACTTACCTAAAGTTGTTGACGTTTTGTGCGAGTCGCCATGTTCGATAAAACCGCTGACGATATGAGCCCCCGACGAGCGAGCCGAATACTCTCCGAAGATACGCGAGGGCGAAGCGGGAAGGGAAAAGAGAAGGGGAGTGCAACTACCGAGCACGTGATGGCTTTCAGCCAATAAAATGGTTCATTTAGAAATAGCTTTTCTCCGTATGCTCGTAGCAACCTTTCTCGTAGCAGTAGATACAAGATCGAGCCAAATACACTAAAATGATCATATTCTACGACTCGTTAAGTAACTACTAACTACCCTATTAAAGTTCTTGTAAGAATTTTATTAAAAATATATAATGAATAGTTTTAACACAAAAGGATCAGTACTCGTACTGGTCGATCGTTCCACAAACTCGTCTCCTCTTCTTCTCGCACGAACTCACCGGCGAAGGAAATAAATGAAACAAAAACTTCCCAAAAGTTGAACGATTCAGTTGGTTGACCTTGCAATCTAACTCCTTTTGTATATGTTGTGGGCTTCGTCAGTATTGAGATCATATCCTGGAGCGTCGACAAACAAACCCGCGATGGCGCGATTCTGACAATAAAAATTCAAAATGACTTATAACTTTATATATTCATGAAAGCCAACGGTTTTCTCATCAGAGTCCAAATTGATAAATCATTCAACGAAAACAACTTACGTCCTGCTGTGAATCGTCCTGCCGTCCAATCTGTTGTCTCGGTATTCGTATATAATTGTTGTAAATAGCAACACTCTTTGTGCATAGCAACACTCTATGTGCATAGCAACGTGCTACGAGCATTGTCGAAAGAAATCTCGTAGTTGCACTCCCCTTCTCTTTTCCCTTCCCGCTCCGCCCTCGCGTATCTTCGGAGAGTATTCGGCTCGCTCGTCGGGGGCTCATATCGTCAGCGGTTTTATCGAACTCGGCGACTCGCACAGCTTAGTTTATTTACGAGAACTATCACATTCTAACGTGCTCCCTTGGTATTTGGAAGCATCCATAACAACAATATACCGTTCAGAAAAGAAATATTTAAAATGAAGGTTTAGTGAGATAAAAAGCAAGACTCGTGCCAACAAAAAGTAAGTTTAACAAAGATTTTAGTATGCCAAAGACAGAGAGAATTAAGAATTGCGATCTCTAATTTCAGGTGTTTCAAATTTTTAAATATTTTGTGAATGATAAATCAATTATTGAACTCGTCTATCGCAAATTCGGTATCGGCAAATAACTAGTAGTTCGCCGCTGACAAATCATGATATTTTATTATTTTGCTCAGCCTCGTCCAATAATTGATAATTATTTGTATTGATGTTGGTGTGTTTCTTTTATTTAGGTGGTGTGGCGTTCGATGCAGGAGAAATTTATTCAACAGTACAAGTACTTCGACGAGTTGATAAATCGTTGCTATTCGGGGTCGATGATAACGCTAGACTTTTCCACAGAAAATCTTTTCACAATCTTTTCCGATATTGCACAATCGCACTGATTCTTGTGCTCTCAAGTCTCAATTTGTTTACTCTGTTGATATCAATGCCGTACGTGGTAGGGTGTAAAAAGTTAGGGGTCAGTTTAGAGTGCCGAAGGTGTGCAAAAATTTAGAGGATTAAAAAAATTGGAGATTTAGAGTACCTGAAGTGCCATTGCCTGCATTTTGGAGAAAAAAATTATAGAATTCTAAAGATTAGATGTTATATATTTGAATTTAAGCTAGATGAACCAACTCTTAAGAACTTGGTCTAATTTTTTTAATTTTTATTGGATGCTTTATATTGGATAATGCTTTAAAGTGTCTATAAAGTGAAAATCGTTGGCATTTTTAATTTTTCAATTAACAGGGGAGCATGGTAGTCACTGAAAAATTTTAAGGTGGCTCGACAGTCTAAATCATGAGAAATTACGTATTTGCTTGATAAAAAGGTTTTGCACCGTCTCATGAGCTTCGTTTTAGTTCATTGCATAGCCCTAGTAGTGGGGGCTTGAGTATTCAAAAGATTTATACTTATAATGCTTGCGTATCTAGAGAAATTGTATTTGTGGTAAGCGACAGATTTTATGCAAATTAGGTTTTCTGCATTTACTGGAAACATGATTTCTTCACTTAGGTAAACTTTGAGGGCATAAAACTTCATGCAATGAACCAAAATGAAGCTCATGAGACCTGTGCAAAACTTTTCATGGGGGTAAACGATAATTTCTCGTGATTTAGACTGTCGAGCCACCTTAAGAGAATCTGATGTATAGTCTTCGGCGCTATCAACTCTCAAAAATTATTGTGGATAGTTTGTTTTTTGAGAAATTTATGCTTCTTGGTAACAATGCCTTATGACGTACGCTAACGGACATTATTGCAGGTCTTTAGTATTTTATTCTGGCTAACGCCAGACGATTCTATTCACTTCTGGGAAAGCCCTCGGACAGGAATGAGTTCATGCTGAAATCTATTGGGGTCATATGCATAGTTGTTCATTTCCTACGTCATCAGACATGTTACCGAAACCCCATTCTTACTCCAAAACGAACTAGCTATGGCAAAGTAATTTATCGCGATCAGATTTTCTACAAATTTTTAGTCAATGCCCCTACCAGCTGTTCATTAAATTAAACAAAAATGCCAACGAATTTTTCCACTAAAAAGACAATTTAACGGTATACCTTCAAACTTTGAGGTGAGAATGCACTCTGATTTATCATTTACAAGCCCAAAGTATTGAAATAAAAAAAAACTTTTGAAGTTGCTAACATAAATCATTGCCCACCGTCTTTGAAAAGAAATGAAAGAATCCATCATACTTGGGGAGCACGGGTGGCGTGTGCTGTTAGGGCGCTGCCTGTCACCAATAGTTAAGCCCAGTTGGACGGGGTTAGTACTTGGATGGGTGACCGTCCGGGAATAACCACGTTCTCGAGCTTGGAATCCATCTTAGTAGAGTTTAGTTGGTCTCTTCTGTGCTTCGAGGGTTTTTCGCCGGGATCTCCGGTCCCCCCCCCCCCCCCTCCATAAATAACCTCCATAAATAACACCTAGGTCTTTAAATCTTCACCAGGGCCCTCATTGATACCAGCAACTATGCGAAGAGGTTATATATACCCTGTTAAAATAAAGAAATTATTATTATGTTACTTTTAAGTAAAAAATTAAAAATAATTAAGTCTGAAATTCGATATTTGTGGGCGTTTTTTATTCTTGATTGAATCGCTGCGACGTCACATCATCCAGGGTAAACAAAGAGGATACCGTCTTTCTCGTGGCCAAATTAACCCTTTCATGCGCATTTTTGTGAAACAACTTTATCTTTTTACTCTGTCTAAAGCCAGATGATTTTACTCGTCAAGGGAAGTCGTCTCGGAAAGCCATGCGTGAAAGGGTTAAAGCGGTATATGTTTTTGAAAGCAGTTAATTGGACGTGGTATTGCAAGGTGACACAATAGTAGGATTGTCTTGTCGAAATTAGAGCCGTTTTTAACACAGGAGTTGTTTTTGTTACTTTGTTCGCTGGGTAGTCAAAAATTTTCTGTATTTAAAGCATATTTTCGCGAGTTACCATATTGGACAAACTATATAGAAATTCAAACTACAGTCAGAACTCTACTTTGGAATACCTCTATTAAGGGAGACAACTAAGGGGCCGTTCATATGAGGCGGGCTAGCGCGGTTATTGGGGTTGATTTTATGTCACGAAAAGCTTATTACGTTTATTTAAAAAATGCAAAATGACATAGCAAAGCAAAATATATTAGTTTGGTTTTTCTGTAGGTATAGCACATGGGGTATTATAATTCTTTTTTGTAGTCAAAGAAAGATTTTTGTGACATAAAATTAGCCAGATAATTGGGCCCGCCCGTCCCGCCCGAACAGCCCCTAAGAGGTAATAGATACTTCCGTTCTGGCGAAACATCCATATACTGTAATGTCGTAAATCTGTTTGTTTCACCTCTAAATAGGCATTTCTATTAATAAAGTGTTTATGAAATGAAAATTTGGCCATAACTTTGCACACTTGATAAATCTAAACTACATGGCACAAATTATGTTGCTAGGGCAACACACTAGTTTCCAGGTCCTATTTACCTAACAATAAAATTATCAGTTTTGTGATATAAACATCGACCTATTTGATGGAAAACTTATATTTTCTATTGCCAATAGATCGTTTTCATCTGACGTCGCGGTGGCCATATTGGTGTACCAAAACAATGAAATGGCGGCCATATTGGTGTACGGTATGGGAATATGTTATTTTCTGCGGTTCGCAGAATAGCAGAAAATAGTTGTTTTCACGGTTTATGAAACTTGAGACAGTTGCCATGGCAATTGGCGCCATAGGGGTCACATGGTTTTGTTTAACGCCATTCTAGTCTGGAGTTGCTCCAATACACAAGTAAAATTTTTTAAACATTTAGGTTAATTGTTATGCGTACATCATCATGAGGATTATATTTAACAATTAGACAACGAGCCCGAGTTTTCTATGAGCGAATAGTCAACGAGGCGAAGCCGAGTTGACTATCGCTCATAGAAAACGAGGGCGAGTTGTCTAATTGTTTTAGTATAAATTTACCAGCAAAAGTTAAATAAATTCTCGACCATAACATATTCTTTGAGGCTCGTTTAATACATTTTTTTAACTGCCAACAACAAACGTTCAACCGTCATTTCGGACATCTCCTTGCCCGTACAGTAACTGATGGAAAAGTAAAGTTTTCTTGCATAATTTAGCATGAATTTTCACGTACAATATTGAAACAATATATATCCACTCATTTGATTTGTAAAAGTGACAAAAAGTTGAAAAGAAACATTCAATTTAGCATATAGTTTACATCACGAAATCTTGTCAACAGCAAGCGTAATTTTGAAATGTGTTTTGTTTGCAGTTATTTCGTTTTAAACGAACACAGATAAACAATTTAACGCTCTTACCATTAATAATTTCCATTCTAAACCTTTTGTAGCCGTTTTTGTTATCTGTAGAACGTATTGCTTCGCCTAAACGTTCAATTTCTTCTTTCATTTGCATACTCCATTATAATTTCGGCGCCATTGTTGCTTAACAGAACAACCGCTGACTCTAATGATCATTGTTCGTGTTATACTACGCATTTTGTGATTGGTCAATTTTTTTAAAAGAATGACTTTCATTGGTTTATCCAAGAGGTTTATATCACCAATTATAAACTCCGGCAATAGCCAATGAAATTCGAGGATTTGCATTATAAACTTGTAAATTTATACTAAATGTTGTTAGTTAACGTTTTTAGGTAAATCAATCTTACTCCCTCGAGATTGTCGTTTAGAGCCTGAATCTGCATTCGGGAGGGACCAGGTTTCCCCATAGGGATTTTTCCTGGCGGGCAGCAGGCTTGTTTGTTGTTTTGTTATTATATACATTACTTTAATGACGAAAACATTTGGCAATTGGATAGCCACCTAATGTATAAATTAATGTAGTTTGCGTTGTGTATGTAGAGAAAAACGGTAAATAAAGTGAAGGTAGTCGGGTGCAACAGCCAGCAACCTTATTTGACATGTGGAAATTGTTTTGTATCAATTCTTTGGGTTGGGGAATAGGGTAAACTAGCTCTTTCTTATTCAAATATTTCGTATAGTTTCACCACCCCAATGGGGCCACCGATCACGTGAGTGAAAACGAGCTATAGCTTATAAAATGCAACGAAAAACCATAAACGAAAAACGATAATTGACATGGCAGAAAATGAAGGTCTTTCTTACAACAAGAGCACCTGTAAACTAATGTATTGCCATGGCAACATAATAATTTGTGTTAGTCATCTACAGTTACAGCATAAGTGACACGCGTTAAAGTGTCCCTAACCACCCCCCCCCCCCCCCACCCCCAAAAAAAAACAAAAAAACAAAAAAAAACAAAAAAACAAACAAACAAAAAAAACCGTTTTTAGCTATGTAAAATCATGGCATAATTTCTAGTGTTTCTGCGAAAACAAAATTTAATTTCTTAAAATTTTTTGAAATTGGCAAAACTGCGATCTTAGCTGGCACCACGCTGGCACAGGTACTCGTATTTTGTGACGTCACGCGAGGTGGCGCCTTCAAGGCTTCATGCTATAAATTTCGATATCTATATATATATATATATATATATATTTGCATTTGCTGCATGTATCGTTAGAAAGCTTGTGAAAAGATGGTGTTTAGTTGTGTTGCTGCCAATTGTACGAATAAAGCTAGTCTCAAGGATGGTGTAAGTCTTCACACCATTCCATATTTCAACGATGACCAGTCTGACGCTATTGAAGCGAAGAAAAAGTTGGGTTGATTCTGAGTTCGTGAAGACAAAACGTGTCTTCGAACCTTCGAAAACTTCAACACTTTGCTTAGATCATTTCAAGCCTGAGGAACTCGAGAGAAGATCGATATTGCGTGTTAAACAAACCGAACTATCAAAAATTAAAGCCTGATCATCTCGGAATTTGTGTATTTTCAAGCATTCATGGCCAAAGACCAGAGTGTAAAACCATTCGCTTATTTCCACAGAATCATTTAGTATTTTCGTTAGCTTTTCCTCGACCTCTAGCCGTTCCTGTTCTTCTCTGTTGTAATTTTCCAACCAGTGTTCGTCGGCCAAAGGTTCTTCGGCATATGCTAAGCCGGAGTTTAATACCTTCCTCTCGGCTTGAATATTCATGCTGATTTTCGTCGACATTGATTTGTGCATCCTCTATTTATACACCATATCCCCAAATAAAGTTTACGCCATAGTTATAGTTCCGACACCAGATCTTTAGGTTCGATGGCTATATAGACCCGACATTGACATATTAAACGCGTGCGAAATACAGTTTACTTTGAAGTTAGTGCTTGTCGAATCTTTTCAACAACCAGCGCAAGGCCCAACATTATTTAGTCTTTCGAGTTTTGAGCAAAGGGTTATATACAGTGTGTATAAAAAAAAGACCTTAGAAAATGAATTAGTATTCTTTTAAAACAACCTATAGTAGTAGTTTGAATGCCCTAAAAGCGCTGCGTTATAAATTAACAGCATATAAGTTAAACAGGAAGAGAAAATTTTAAATACTTTCACCATGCATGCATGCATACACTTCAAGTTATCTTAATTTCCCAGGTGTATAAGACCGTATTTTTTACGCATCCATGGCTCAGAGGTGTTTAGGGATTTCAAACTACTGCAACAGGTCGTTTGAACAGAATACTAATTAGGCATTGTCGTTGACATTCAGTCTCTTAAAATTAGTCCCTTTGGCTATGTGCACACGGTAACGTTTCCGAGCGTTTTTGTATTGTTTCAAGTAATGAGCTGATTGTTCTCGATTCCCTTGAGAACAGTAAACAATACGAAAACGCTCGGAAACGTTACCCTGTGCACATAGTCTCAGGCCACGCCACACGTATGCGTTTTCATAGCGTTTTTATATTGTTCTCGGTCCGCAGGGGAGCAGAAAACAATAGTCTATTACCTGAAACAATATGAAAACGCTAGGAAAATGTATACGTGTGGATGGGGTCTAAAGTTTAAAAGATAGTTTCGATATTTAATAGAACCTAGTCTGACTCAAAGCAGAAACTGAAAAATCTAAATTCGCTGTCGGAAATTTCGCCACGTTTGAAAAGAGTAGAAAGATATGTCTGTAAAGAGTTAAGTCTTGTAAAAGTTGGATCAGAGAACACCTTCTTAAACTTATCAGGATTATCAAAGAGAGAGCTAACTGAATTAATATAATCTGACCGCTTTAAAATAACTATGCCATTACCCTTGTCAGGTTTAAGAATGGCGAAATTGACACTTAGATTCCTAAGAATATTAATTCGCTTACGGTCGACAAAAAACTGTTTCAAATCTAAATCAATATAATTATAAGTAAACGAACGTAAAGAGTTCTTGACCTTATCTTTAACGAAATTACCATTCTTGAATTGGTCGAGTCGATCCAACTGGTCCCACTTGGACTACGCCATGGCTTAGCGACACGACCGAACGACTTAGAAATGATGTGCGTTGCCGAAGACGTTTGGGACCAGTTGGATCGACTCGACCAATTCAAGAATGGTAATTTCGTTAAAGATAAGGTCAAGAACTCTTTACGTTCGTTTACTTATAATTATATTGATTTAGATTTGAAACAGTTTTTTGTCGACCGTAAGCGAATTAATATTCTTAGGAATCTAAGTGTTAATTTCGCTATTCTTAAACCTGACAAGGGTAATGGCATAGTTATTTTAAAGCGGTCAGATTATATTAATTCAGTTAGCTCTCTCTTTGATAATCCTGATAAGTTTAAGAAGGTGTTCTCTGATCCAACTTTTACAAGACTTAACTCTTTACAGACATATCTTTCTACTCTTTTCAAACGTGGCGAAATTTCCGACAGCGAATTTAGATTTTTACGGCCAAAAGCTGCACATTTCGGACGAGCACATGGACTCCCAAAAATTTACAAAACTTTTGATCACATTCCTAAATTTCGGCCGATTATTGACACGACAAACACTCCTCATTATAATGTCGGCAAGTTTCTTTCCAATTTATTAAACCCTTTGACTCTGAATGATTATACACTTCGTGACACATTTCAGGCAGTTGATGCCATTAAAGCTGTCCCTACACAACTTTTCTCTGAAGGTTACCGCTATGTTTCGTTTGATGTTGTGTCTCGTTTTACCAACGTTCCTTTAAAGAAAACAGTTGACATTATTTTAAATCGTATTTTCGTTGATAACCAAGTTCAAACCACTTTTACTAAGCGCACCTTAAAAAAACTGATTTTAGATTCTTGTACCAAAACCACTTTTCTTTTAATAATCAATTATATGAACAAGTAGATGGTGTTTCTATGGGTTCGTCGTTAGGTCCGGTTCTTGCAAATATAATACTTACTGAATTTGAAAATATTATTGTTTCGGAATTAATCCAATCAGGCATAATAAAATTTTACCGACGCTATGTTGACGACACTTTGGCACTTATCAAGCCAAGTGATATTCCTTTTGTGCTATCTAAATTTAACAGTATATGATATAATGTAAAACATATAGAAAACATAGGTCCGCAATACGTCCATGCATCTCGGACTGCTGGTCTAGTTCAACGACTCAATGATATAATTATACGCGTGTACACAAGAACATATTAAAAATAAGTAGGCAAGACGTGTACATGCGCTTACTATAATTTTAAACAACGTATAATTATTGCAATAAAACAAACTACAGACAAAAGAAGATATAAAGATTATAAACAGGTCCTTTTAAAAAATCATGTAATGTGAAAAAGCTTCCTGATTAAATATTATTATTATTATTATTATTATTATTATTATTATTATTATTATTATTATTATTATTACTATTATTATTATTATTATTATTATTATTATTATTATTATTATAACATTATAAACAGTGACTGACAAACTTAATTTGAGAAAAATATAATTAATAAATACATTTTATAAGGATTTTACAAGAGTTAATGTCTAAAAAAATTGAAGGGGTATGTAATAATTTAGTTTTTCATGTTTACATATTCTCTGATAAATCAAAATGTTAACACTGTTATTTCAGTATTGCAATGATTTACAGTATTGAGCCCATCAGAAGCTTTATTCAATTCTTAGCCACATCAATTACAAGGTCTGGTCACACTGACTATAGGCTAGCCAGTAGACACGACTCACAGAGTTCTAACTTAGCCCCATACTGTCAGAAAAGTCTGGTTGAACTTTCGCTGCTTAAAATGAAGTCTTGAGGACAACATGATGTAAATTGAAAATATTTCACCAAGTTTTCTATACCCTCAACTGAAGCTAAAAGTACAAGTTCCATATGAACAAGGCATTGATTCCATTTACGTTTCTTGAGTGAGAGTCCAAACTTTTGAATACTTCCGGGAGAGGTCTAAATATTGCAACAGTATGGACACCATTTGTAAACAAACAACTGCTATAAATTAATAAATAACTTGAAAATATTTTTAGATATTAATTATTTTATAGATTAATAACATGTTCATGTGACACAAAAGGCTCATTGTTAGCTGTCAAAAATACATCACCAGAAAACGATCGACTCACTGTATTGCAATTGATAATTTTTACTATCAGTTGAAACCATCTCAGGCACATCAGTTAACAATAATAAGGCCTGCGCTAAACGTCGCACAATAGACGAATTTAATTCAGACGAATTTAATTCGAATTAACTTCGTCGGTAATGCGACGTAAATGCGACGTAGAGTTAAACGTCGAATTTCAGTCGAATTTAATTGTTTTTACTTGGGCGGGTTGAGCCTGAAAACGATTCTTTGAAAACATGGCGGCGAATTGTCACAAACAGAAGAAAAACATTTAATTTGTCATGTAACTAGATTGTCGTCGCATTATCCGTCTGACTCATGAGGCCTGGTTCATACGTCGCATAAATTATGCCATGGTAACATATTTTTTGTGCCCATGATCAGATTTTTGTTTACTTCGCATGCGTATTGGACGTTTTTGACGCGATCTAGCGGGATTTTACTTGCTCATCACTGAATTAAATTCGTCGCATGAAACGAATTAGAGTTTACGTCGACTAGTCGACGAAGCTAACTATGAATTAAATTCGTCTGAATTAAATGCGACGTATGAACCAGGCCTCAGACGAACTTAATTGCTTAATTCGTGTGTCGAATTTAATCGAGTTATACGTCGCAGTTTCGTCGAATAAAATTCAAACAATTAAATTTGTCTGAATTAAATTCGTGTGTTGTGCGACGTTTAGCGCAAACAGACCTAAATCTCCATTTAATAATATATTACTATTCATATAAAAGGATATGTTTGCACGTTCATGTGCAAAACAATGATTCCGCTCCATAGACGTAGAGTTTTGTTTTTGTCCGGGGGCCTGAACAGGGCCTTTAAGGATTTTCCCGTGGGGGTGTTCACAAAAAGGGACTCTTCTAGGAGTCCGGGGCATGCCCCCTGGAAATTTTTGAAATTTAGAGTCTCGGAAATGCCATTTCCTGCATTCTGAGGGGTGATTTTTAAGAACACTGAAGGTCATAAAATGTCATAAAAACTAGTTAAAATACAACACATTTCAACAATGTTTCGATGTTGTGTTTACTGGGTTGTCTTATGTGTACATGGGTGCTTTTGCCTGACAGGAATGAGGCTGTAATACAGTTACTTTACCCTAACCAGTAACCTATAATTGGTGAATGGTTGATTGATGAGTCAGTTGCTGCAAAATTTCTGGGGGGAGGAGGGGGAGGCGGCGGGGGCTGAGCCCCCTCCCCCATTAAGATTTCTCGGGGGGCTAAAGCCCCTCAGCCCCCCATACTCTACGCCTATGTTCCGCTCTATATATTTGAACGTGATATCGACACGTAAATAGCGCATGATCTTACTGTTGGTCAGTGCAAACACAATGGCTCCAATAAACAAAAAAACAAGTAGCACTTATCCTGGCAAAAACCTGCACCAAACGTTATTTTTGAGGAAGTGATGTTCGACCTCGTGAGGATAACAAAATGGCGCCCAATCGGCAAACTTTCGTTACTTTCCGTAACATGTTCGTTTGTGACGTTATTGCCATAAACCCTGCCACAAGATTTTCGATAGCATTACGTCTTCGGACTACCGTCCGAGACGCAAAAACCCGTAGTGTTTATTAGTGCCGGCATATCTAATTACAGTCTGCGTTCATTGCTTGCGTCACCCGTGGCTTGGTATATGGCGCATTAACCAGCATATTTCGTATTTTTTTGTCTCAGGTCGTTGGTCCAAAGCAGATGTTCGCCCTTGGATTCGTTTCTCGCACAGGGTTCACGATGTGAAATACAACGCTGCAACTGATGACTTCACTGTGGTAGTGAAGAACTCTGCTGAAGATCGCATGCTTCCAGCTGAGAAGTTTGATTATGTCATCGTTGCCACTGGACATTTTTCTGTGCCCCACGTGCCAAGTTTTGTCGGATTAAACCAATTCCCCGGCCGAGTACTGCACGCTCACAATTTCCGTGACGCGAACGAGTTCAAAGGCAAAAATTTGCTGTTAATTGGCGCTAGCTACTCTGCGGAAGACATCGCGCTGCAGTGTGTAAAGTATGGTACTGCGAGCGTCATCTGCTGCTACCGAACCAAACCAATGGGATTCAAGTGGCCCCCTCAGATCACAGAAAGACCTGTGTTGACAAAAGTTGAAGGCAAAATCGCTCACTTCAAGGACGGCAGTAAAGCAGAAGTAGATGCTATTATTCTTTGCACGGGATATCTCTACTCTTACCCGTTTCTGAGAGATGACCTACGCCTTAAAAGTGCTAATGTGATGTACCCCGAGGGTCTTTACAAGAACACCCTTTGGATTAAGGGAGGAAACAACAAGGTGATGTACATTGCAGCTCAAAACCAATTCTACACCTACACCTTGTTTGATGCACAAGCGAAATGGTGTGCGAGTTACATCATGGGAGAAGTTAAACTCCCCAGTCAGGAAGCCATGGAAAAAGAGGTCAAAACATTTGTTGCAAGGTATGGTGCATGTTTGTTTTTATTAAAGGTGCCCTCCACTCCGTTCTGCGCATGTACGAAACTAATGTTTACATCTTTATTTACGAAAAAACAATACTGATGCATTCTTGTTCGATAGAGATTGTAAGCTTTTCTTGCTTCCTCTTCATCACTGGTACTCAAAACAAAACATTTTTAGAAGAAATCCGATGAGATATCCTCACCGAATCGCTTGGTTTTCTGCATGCCATGTTGCTCCAAAGTCCAAACAGTTTATATTGTGCTATTCATGTAATTTAAATGCAGCTCGCTATTATTATTGTTGTTACTCGAATGCTTAAGCTTTGACATGCACGGGAGGCGAATGCATTATAAAGGAATTGCCCCGCGTAACCCCAATTTTATACGAGCAAAGGGAGTTACGTGGAAACAAAAAAAAACATAATTACAATTTTTTCAAGTTATTAACTGGGAAGTTATAGTGACATCACAAGCTCAGTAAAGATGATGAAACTGAGTACCGAAAACGAGTTCTCTACTGCATGGTAACTGAATTTCCTCGGGATGCTTTTAAAAGTGTTGAGGCTCAGTACGGGAGACAGCTGAATCAAGAAGTGCTCTGTGAAGAACGTATCCTGTGCGCCTCTTAACTAGGCGTTCGCACGGACAACGGACGCACGAACAGACCAACCTAAATCAATGTTTTTGTGACTAACAACACACCGATTCAGATTTAGCATTTTGTCAATTTCACTATAAACGTTTTCGTTAGGTTCTCAAGTTTTGTTTCTGTCGTTGCTATAAATGAATTTATTTCAAACCATCTATATAATGAATATAGAAAGCTGTTTGATGATTGTGTCACCGGTATATATAGTTGTATATAAATGACCGCCTGTCCCCAAATCAAGTCAAACAAAGCTAATAAAGACACGTACTCATATAAAAATTGGACCGGATGACTAAGAAAATCTCTCGTATAGTTGTTTGTCGACTTAACCGCAAAATGGGATTATCTGCGTGCGTAGCCTAACCCACACAACCATGAACAACCTTGCAATTTGTCTGTACGTGCATGCGCTATATGAGGGAAAGGACTCAAACAACAATGGCATCTTTTGAAGAACATGTTTCTACTCCACTCGTGTTTCTATAACTTGATGGGAACATGAAAAATGTTTTCTTAATAATCCCAATGACTTACAAATTTCTTTGCATAGGTTTTCAGTTCGCGTGTAAATCGTCTTGTTCAGTCATGGCGCAGAAACTGGCTTGCCGCTTTCTGCGAGTATACTTGCATATAATTAAAAATACTCGCATTGCTTATTTTTTGGTTGTAGCAAGCCTGTTTCTGCAATGACTGGACAATCTCGTATCCAGAGCGATCCTTTTCATCACCACCAAGTATATATTGGAGGCTCTGGGAAACTCCGATGAAATTTGTCATCGGATTGGTTAAATTTCAAATATTGTGCACCTGGCCAACTTGTTATACACGACAACCCCAAATACAAGTGAACACTTAACTAGCCAGCGTTGCAGGCTCTTGAGGGAAGGAGAGGCCTTGTTTGTGGACTGAGGCAGAGAGGAGATGGGAGGGAAGGGGGATGGAAGGAGGGAAACTGCAATGCAAGCATAGTCAATCGAGATATGGTCTGGAAACTCGGCAAACTTCAAAGCGCCTATAATGAGCTGTGATTTTATGTTGAACCGTACCTTACACCGTGCACATCTTTTGTATTAGGTTTATTAATATTTAAATAGCACGGTTGAGTGATTGAACTGAAACGTTGCTATTGGACAATTCGTTCATTATACTAAAATACAATGTGTTCAGTGACCGTGCACCGTGCACAAAACTGCATAAAGGCGAACAAAAAGATAGACCAAAGACTTAGCTGAGTTTCCAGACCATATCTCGATTGACTATGATGCAAGTTAGGTGAACACATACAATAATTCAAAACAGGAAAAATCGCGACCATTTACAAGTTAAAACTATTGTTGTCGCTTCGTCGCCAAACAAATGTCCATCGTCTGACTCGTCTCGTAATTCTTCGCAGTTTCGTGTCAGTACTGTAAAATATTAGAGAGTACAAGGTCGACGTAGTTTAGCCAAAATTCCTGACAGAAAGTACAATTCCTTACCTGAGCGGCTGAGCCGCCGACGCGGACATATAAAGCACTCTCGTTAAATCGTCGGTAAGACCTAATATGAACGAGTTTTCTGATTGGCTATAAGTAACCAATCACATTGTCAATTATCAATTTGTTCCCATATTAGGGTTAGGGAAAGGTTAGGTGTTTGGTTGGGGTTAGGTTATCTAAACCAATCAGAAGCGTTCTTAGTATAGGTACTGTAGGTGATGACCCCAAATCGTCCAGTTGACGATTTAGAGAAAAGCGAAGAAAGGCTATTTCTATTGTAACGCTTTGTCGAGAGCTTTGTAAGGCATGTTTGGTCTTCAGGAAAAGTTTTGTCAGGAAACACCAGCTTAATATTTATTTGCTAAGCTTTCGGCCTGATGACTCTGGCCTTCATCAGAGCAATATAACAACAAGCTGTTGGCTAACGTCATTTATAAACTACAGTACAACTGATCACGCAAGCACACAATGGCGTATCACGTTAGTTTTAACTAATTAATTATGAGAAACAAAATCAATCCGAATAGGGTACACCACGTGTTGTTCAATGACTGTCCCTCCTGAGAGATTATTATCTCTATATCGTGTAAAGTATTGCTTGTCACTGACTAAGAATGACGACTCTTCCCACTTAACACGGTGGTCATACTCCCAAGTGTGTTTAGCAACCGCAGATTTATCATATTGGGCTTTTATGCAACATGTCTTGTGCTCCTTAATTCAGGCGAGTTGAGAGATTCCTTCCCATTTCTCCGATGTGTATCAAGCCACACTCACAAGGAATGTGATACACTCCGGGATTTGAATAGCTACCCACCTCATCTTTATGTATAAAAAGTAACTTGAACAATTTGTGTTGACTACTGTGAAATACCTTCATACCAGCGCGATTAGAATCCTCTCAATCCTGTGGGATGCTGGTCCGATGTATGGAAGACAAACTGGACTGAAGGTGGTGACAAACAGTTGTAGTTTATAAATGACGTTAGCCAACAGCTTGTTGTTATATTGCTATTAGCAAATAAATATTGAAGTTTGGTGTTTCCACAAAGCGTATCTTGAATACTATTATCGCCATGCAAACTTTCAAAGATTTAATCACGTTGGATCTTTTTTATCCGTAACCAAATATTTTCGATTCCCTGGTCTTCCAACTAGCAAACGATCGTCGATGAGTAACAAATTATAAGGAACTGAGAACCACAGGACGAAAAACCCAATTTTGGAGTTTCCTGGAGCCTCCATTCCTTGGTGGCCTGGTGACCAAAAGGATCGCAGGCTCTGGGTACGAGGTTGCTCTACGCATTGCAAGATCAGCACCCTCGCCCCAGGCTTTGCCTTTGTCATAGGGATATAATGTCATAATGGTTATAATGATTAATGGTTTGTTCACTCGGCTACGTTTACACGGTACCAGACGAATTCGAAACCGGTCTTGAATTCGTCCTATTTCGCCGTGTAAACAGGCGGAACCGCACGAGTTCGAGACCGGTTCCGCATTCGTCCGGTATCGTGTAAACAGGGTCTTAAAGGTTCATGCCCATGGATGACATTTTGTCGTTATTTCAGAGACAAGGCGCTAAAAGATGGTCACGAAGGAATTGACTTCCAAACCGCGGTCGTTGCTGACATAAGCAAAGATGCAAACTATGGCTACGATTTGGACAGAAGCTACATGCTCCATACATGGGAACACCATAAGCATGAAGATATCTTAACATACCGAGACCAAAGCTTTACCAGCAAGTTCACTGGTTCTAAATCTCCAGTCCACCATAGCACATTCATGGACGCGTTGGACGATTCACTGGAATGTTACCTTAACGCCAAATGCTGACAGAGATGACTTTTAGATAACGACATAATTTGTGCTACATTGTACTCGTGATTTATCTGAAGGACTATGTTGAGATTTGAAATTAGCAATACAATTCATTAAATTTTCAAAATTTTACATGTGAGAGTCCTGTTGTCGTTCAGCCTTAACTGTTGAATGGAACGTATGTTGGGAATTAAGGCGGATTTCCATTGTGTTACACTGTTCTGCAATTGAATACACTGTAACCTTCTACTAAAGGACACCCCCGAGATAAGGGAAGTGACCCCTTAATGTTGGTGTCCCTTGAATGGATTTTAAATGGGAAAAAACTTACTTAAATAGAAATATACAAGACATTCTCTGATCAAAAATTTTAATAGTAACGAGCTTTCGGCTGTCAGTCTACAGCCTTCGACGGGTCAAAGAAAAAAGGGAAATTAAATCTCTATATTATATACAAGCGGAAAAACTAAAAACAGTGTAAAGTGTCAAAAACAAAGAAGCGGAACTCTGATTAAAGTGACTAATAAAAATGACTAAAACCAATTACAAATAGATTAAAAAATGTCACAATAAACGCCTGTATGGGATATGTAAAATATATAAGTGTTAAATTTATATATTATTGCTTCTTAAATAAAATAGCAAATTGTCCTGGAAGAGGTTTTGAATTATTGTCAGCTTCTTTTGTTATTCCTGTGTGCCATGATTCTATGATTCGAAAATTGCCTCTGTCAACAATTCGTCCGTTTTTAAAGTCTATGACATGGTCATTGGAGCTATATTGGAGAAACAGGAAGAAGCTTCCAAAATAGGAAAAAGGAACATTTGAGAAATGTAAAGTTGTGTAAAAAAGGATCTAATGTAGCTAAGCACGTTTGGGACTTTAAAAACGGACGAATTGTTGACAGAGGCAATTTTCGAACACGACGAACACTAGAATCATGGCAAACAGGAATAACAAAAGAAGCTGACAATAATTCAAAACCTCTTCCAGGACAATATGCTACTTTATTTAAGAAGCAATAATATATAAATGTAACACTTATATATTTTATATATCCCATATAGGCGTTTATTCTGACATTTTAAAATCCATTTGTAATTGGTTTTAGTCACTTTTATTAGTCACTTTAATCAGAGTTCCGCTTCTTTGTTTTTGACACTTTACACTGTTTTTTAGTTTTTCCGCTTGTATATATATTTAATTTCCTTTTTTCTTTAACCCGTCGAAGGCTGTAGACTGACAGCCGAAAGCTCGTTACTATTAAAATTTTTGATCAGAGAACGTCTTGTATATTTCTATTTAAGTATGTTTAAACCTGATCATGTTTAAACCTGATCGCGGTTCTTATATCTTTTCGGAAAAAACTTGAATGAATTAACCACTAAACCAAATTACCTGATTTATTGACTTGGAATGCAGCCAATAATTTTAGCGACCATAAAATATATGTTTCAAAATTGTAACAATGTTTAACTTGCGCGTTAAAGTGGCCCTAACCCCAAAATCAATTTTCAGCTCATCGAATGTGCTCTTTATTTGTGCTCTCAATTTGGATAAATTGTCCGGTTTTTATGGCGTGTTGAATTTGGCTTTTGGTGGCCCAGTGCCGTCGGAATTTTTTATAACCAGGAGCCTGGGTCTAGCACGTTTTTTTGACGTCACGCAAGGTGGTTGGTATATAGCTTTGACCGACGTTGCTTCGATTATCTGAGCTACTCTGATTTACATATTATTCGATCGATTCGACCGGCGCTCGACAAACTTCACATTCTTAAAGTTCTCAGTATTATCTAGCAATGAATCAGATTCTGAAATCTGTTATCAATCTGATGACTCAGACAATGACGATGAAAGAGACATTGGTCTTTAGTTTTGGTTCGACGGCTATAGATCCGACATTGACATAACTCGTGCGCAATAGTTTATTTCTCACTTCCTCGTCGCTGGTCCAACATTATCACTCAGTTAGTCTTAGACCATCGAGACATCGTAGCATAAACACTTGCATGGGAAGGCTGACACAGTGCAGCGATTATAGAAATATAGAAACGGGAAGATTAATGCAGTTACCGACTTCGCTAATATTATACTCTTGCACATTATGGTTTTCGTATATTAAGGCATTTTTCTCCTTTGGGTTCGGACAAATTTTTTTATCACGAGGAAGAAAGGACACGTATTTGGAGAAAAAAGTTGCAGTTGTTTAGCCACAAAATGTTGGGAAAAACGGAATTTGCGAGTTCGATGGAGCGAACCGTCCCTAAGTCGCTCAAATCTGTAGAGTTTCGTTTTCTGCTTTGAGCCAGACTAGGTTCTGTTAAATATCGAAACTATCTTTTAAACTTTAGACCCCATCATATGGACCCCATCCACACGTATACGTTTTCCTAGCGTTTTCATATTGTTTCAGGTAATAGACCATTGTTTTCTGCTCCCCTGCGGACCGAGAACAATATAAAAACGCTATGAAAACCAAGCGCTTTTAGGGCATTCAAACTACTACCTCTCTCCTCCGCAGAGGCTTTATATTACATGACGCATGACGGAATATTAAGGAACGCAGGCGGAACGCAGGCGGAAAACGAAGGGAGGAGAAAGGCGTCCCTCATGCGTCATGTAATATAAAGCCTCTGCGGAGGAGAGAGAACTACTACTATATATAGGTTGTTTTGAAAGAATACTAATTCATTTTCTGAGGTCCTTTTTTTTTTATACACACTGTATATAACCCTTTGTTCAAAACTCAAATTGAAAGGATTCTACAAGCACTAAGTTCAAAATAAACTGTATTTCGCATGCGTTTAACCTAAAGATCTGGTCTGATAGCTACACACCTAAAAACGCACGCTCTGTTACAGCATCCAACAGCACTGATATCAGGTCTGTTACATTATGATTCCATCAGGTCTGAACATCCTGCTACATTATCCTAATGTAGTGACCCCAGTGGCGTCGGAGTGACACTAAAAGTGGGCGGGGGCCCAAATGGGGGCATGCTCCCCCGGGAAATTTTGAAATCTAGAGTCTCTGAAATGCCATTTCCCTGCATTTTAGGACAAGGATTTACAGAATTCTAAAGGTCGAAAACGTCACAAAATACTCAAAAGACAACACTTTTCCGGACATTGAATATCTGCATTCAAATTTCATTGTTATATCTTTATTCAAAGTCATGGGTTAGCTATGGTTAGTGATTTTGTTAATCATAACTATTACTGGCCTTGTTTATTACTGGTCTTGTTAAAAAGTGTGTATTCTGCCCCCCCCCCCCCAAAAAAAAAGTGGGGGGCCAGGCCCCCCGGTCCCCCGCTTCCGACGCCCCTGAGCGACCCTTGTTACGATGTCAGGCATGATACAGCGCTGATGCCATATACCATCAGACTGTAACAGCCATGATAGATCGCGTGGAAACGTGACGTGCCCGCGCGTGATCCACGACCCGTTCTCGAAACTCGCGTGGATAATTATTCCACGCGTGGATAAACAAAATGCCGGTACAAAAATTCCTAGCCTCCTCCGCAGGCAACTCTGTGTCTTCCCAGATGTGTGAGCTGATTTATCCAAGCATAATATTTAGCCGACACGAGCTGGCATAGGGGTACTGTGTCTGCTGTGATTATATGGCAGAGCGAAGTCTGGAGACGAAGGACAAGGAGGGAATGAAAAAATAAGGGAGGAGTTGCCTGCCTAGCCTCCTCCGCAGGCAACTCTGTGTCTTCCCAGATGTGTGAACTGATTTATCCGAGCATAATATTTAGCTGACACGAGCTGGCATAGGGGTACCTGTGTCTGCTGTGATTATATGGCAGAGCCCCTAGTGTCCCCTTCTGCGTTGTTCAATCCCTTCTCAAATCCTATCTATCGCCCACAGTTCCCCATTTTCCCAGACACGGTCGCCGGAAAACACAGAGTTGCCTGCGGAGGAGGCTAATTTTTTACCAAAAATCCCAAGGTTCACAGCTTCATTTACTTACTATTTCCCAGGTCTCTATCGCCGTTTGAGTATGCATGTTCCAAATTTTTTTCGTTGGCATCGACATCATGTTTCACATATATAGTAATCTGAGTCCACTGTATCAGTGATACTTCATTTGAATAGAGTACTTCATCTTCTCTAAATCAAACGCATACATAAAGAACGCAGGGGCTGGCTAAGGCTGGTGGAGTATGATCACTGAGTATGATCTAATGATCACGTAAATTTAAAAAAAATACAATTAACATTGAAATCAGCTTTTTAAAACCGAAACTGTTTGCTCTGGAAAAATCCCAAGAAAAATCCCAAGGTTGAATCCCTGAGAAAAAAATCCCAAAAAAATCCCAACTCCTACAAAAAATCCCAAGATCTTGGGATAAAATCCCAAGGTTGGCAACACTGTTTCAAAACGTGGCGCGATGAGATGAGATGACGCTATCCCAAGCATCAATGCGCACTCGCTAGCTGCGCGGTTTCGTATCAATACGAAAACGTGTGTTAAAATATAAACACACCTTGACGTGTGTTATTTAACCCATCTTTTTAGAGTGTATATGTAGTTAATTTATTATTGAGTCGGTTTTCTTTGTTCTTTCGAGGGCTTTATATCGCATAAAGCCCTTGAATACTAATTAGATAAGAAATGAAGGAAAAAACTAGGAAAATCTTTGTCCAAGGTAGAAAAAAACAACAAACTTTGTTGGAAAACCTCCTCAATAATAAATTAAGTCAGATAAATCCCTCGAACGTCGAGATTTATGCGATATAAAGCCCTCGGACGCTTCGCGTCCTCGGGTCTTTAATTATCTATTACTTAAACAGTTGTAGTTAAAATAACTAGGAGGAAGTAACTACATAAACTGTAGCTAGTTAAAATTACTACAACCTAGTTAGTAGTTAAACAGTTGTAGTTAAAATAACTAAGAGAAAGTAACTACATATATAAACTGTAGTTAAAATTACTACAACCTAGTTAAACAGTTGTAGTTAAAATAACTAGGAGGAAGTAACTACATAAACTGTAGTTAAAATTACTACAACCTAGTTAAACAGTTGTAGTTAAAATAACTAAGAGAAAGTAACTACATAAACTGTAGTTAAAATTACTACAACCTAGTTAAACAGTTGTAGTTAAAATAACTAAGAGAAAGTAACTACATAAACTGTAGTTAAAATTATTACAACCTAGTTAAACAGTTGTAGTTAAAATAACTAGGAGGAAGTAACTACATAACCTGTAGTTAATATTACTACGCTATTAGTTATTTTAACTAATAAGCTGTGGTTAAAATAACCATGATTTATTAACTACATCTCGATAGTTAAAATCACTACGGTAATAGTTGTTTTAACCACACAATTGTGGTTAAAATAACTAAGATAAAGTAACTACACTCGAAATAGTTAAAATTACTACAATGCTGTAGTTATTTTAACTATCATAAAATAACAGTGTAAGTAAGTAAGTAAGTAAGTAAGTAAGTAAGTAAGTAAGTAAGTAAGTAAGTAAGTAAGTAAGTAAGTAAGTAAGTAAGTAAGTAAGTAAGTAAGTAAGTAAGTAAGTAAGTAAGTAAGTAAGTAAGTAAGTAAGTAAGTAAGTATATAGGGCATATTAGATAGTCGGGCTGAGTATTGATGTACCCTACAATGAAGAAGGCGAATATTTTTAGAGAGGTAATTTCGACAGAATCTCTTTAGCCATCCGAAATAGGCTTGAACAAAGTTCGCGTGTATCAGTGGCTCAAAATAGCATAGCAGCCAATTGGTCAAATGTGTCTATGGTATATATATATATATATATATATATATATATATATATATATATATATATATATATATATATATATATGATAAGAGAGGGTAAGATTTTGTCATTCAAACAGTTTGAGTCATAAGGCCGCTAAGTTATTTTGAGCGGCTGGTGCACGCGAGCTTTGCATGTTCAATCCTATTTCGAAGGGCTTATGAGATCAATTCTGTCGAACTGATTACCTCTATAAAAGTATTCGCCTTCATTATTCTATAGGGTATCAATGGTTAGCCCGACTATCAGCACAAGTGGCGCAGTGGGTTAAGCGACTGTAAGTCAAAGCAAGTTAAGCCCAAGCGGCAGGGGTTAGTACTTGGGTGGGTGACCACTTGGGAAGTGGGAAAGTTCATTTTTCTTTTTCGATACGCTCATTTTTAACTCTGATATCAAGGAGTTCATTTAACTCCAAATTGTGCGAGTTAATTTAACTCCGAAAGTGGAGTTTAGTTAACCCCCCAAAACGGATTATTCTAGACTAATTTTTTTAACCCCTCATTTGGAGTTAAATTTACTCCTTGAAAATAACAAGATTTATATAATGCGAATTGTATGTATACAGATTACAGGTCCAGCCATCCACTTAAAAATATAATAAAATTTTGATCTTTTTCATAGTGCAGCTTTGAAAACTTGAAATACACATATTAAAGGGGGTGACAAGGGGCCACAAACAGAAATTTCCTAAGGGCCCTGGATGAGGGCGTTGCCCGTTAATGAATAATGAGTTAAAGTTTTGCTAGATAACAATGTTACCGATTATTTTGGTGATACTGCAACAGGATTATATTTTAGCTGAAAAAATATTACCATATTAATTTGGTTGCTAATTCAATTATTTAATGGTAATAATAATAATAGTAATTTGTTCATACTAGATGTACTGTATCTATTGTAGAAGCCATGGGTACAGTTTGTGTCAATTGAATATCCTAGGACACTTGTCTTTAGAAATCTTGAATATATACATACTGCATGTTTCCTTTCACGGGATATCAATGTAGTTGGTATAAGAGCTGGGGTGGCTTAAGTATTCTTAAAGGACATCAGGAAACATGTTAAAATGTTAAAATGACATCAACTGTAAATTATGTTGTTATAGGAATATAGTTGGCAAGAGCTGGGATGCAGCCTTATTCGTCGTTAGGGAACATCAGAGTACATTGGAATTATACTAACTGTGATATGTTATTGTAGGAATGGTTGGCAAGAGTTGGGGTGGCTTTAATGGTCTTCAGGTGGCATCAAGGAATCCTGATGGATTAAAAGCTATAATCTCTGTATGCTCAACAGATGACCGATATGACGACAATTGTCATTTCAAGCAAGGATGTCTTGTCCCATCAGAAATGTTATCATGGTCGTGTTTCATGCTCATGTGGAACACAGCTCCAACTGACCCTCAGTTTGTTGGATCAAAGTAAGTTTTCTCACTTTGCACAAGACAGATTTTTCTATCAGAGATTAGCCTGAGGATTAGGATGAAGAGAGTCGAATAGTCTCCCCAGTTAGCTGTAATATATAAAGGTAAATACATTAACACTTAAATAAAGTTATTCATTCATTCATTCATTCATTCATTCATTCATTCATTCATTCATTCATTCATTCATTCATTCATTCATTCATTCATTCATTCATTCATTCATTCATTCATTCATTCATTCATTCATTCATTCATTCATTCATTCATTCATTCATTCTTGATCTAGGTGGAAGGATATTTGGTTGGAACGTTTGCAGATAGAAGAGCCGTGGATCAACCGCTGGCTTAGTCATCAAACTGGAGATGAGTACTGGAAGCACGCTTCAATCTGTGAAGATTACTCCAAGGTAGAATTCGTTGAATGAACAGTTTTCAGTTTATCAATGTATTGTTTTCTATTTTATTCACTAAAATACATTAGTTAATTCTACAAGCATTGCTAAAGGTGAGGTAAGACGGGCAACATTTTTCTTCAACTTGCAACACAACTTTGTTGCGCAAAGTTGCGTTGCAAGTTGAAAAGCGTTGTTGCACGTATTATTCCACTCACCTTAAACATTATCACGAAACAATGATTTTGTTGCAAGTTGAAAAAAATTGCTTAAAAAGGTAAACTCCAACTATACTTGCTGCAACATTCTGATTTAACTTGCAACAAAATCATTGTTGCGTGACAATGTTTAAGGTGGGTGGTAATATGTGCAACAACGCTATTCAACTTGCAACGCAACAATGTTGTAGAAATTTGTTGCTCGTATTACTTCACCTTAAGTTACAAATACCTATAGTCAGAATAATTTTCATACACTGTAACATGCAATGTGGCGCTGATGGACAAGAGTTACATGTAACAGTTTCTGAGTGTTCAAGCGTTATGAACATCTACCAAATATGCTACATTAATTTATGCTAACTTTGTATATGTACCACATGCACTACGTATTTATGTATCACTTTTAACAGCACTTAACTGTATATCTCATATGCAAACACTGCAGTATTGTCTGACCATGAATTTGCAATAGTTCAATTAGTTCAATGGGCCAGAGCGTGAAACTGCATGGTCATTACAGTCAAAATGGAAATACCTTCCCACTTCCGCTTCTGTAGTTGGTTGTGTATTACTGTATTTCTGTAGCCGCTACTGAGGCACGAGGAAAGTCTAGCGATAAAAGTCGCAATTCTTAACGTATATTCGTCTGTTGGTATCGATTTGGGATAACCATCTATTGTATTTTGATTATTAAATGCCATTTAAAGCTATATTATACTATTTTTGTACAGTTTTCAACAAAGAGTTTTCTCAGGCTTCGGTAGCAGCTATAGAAATACAGTAATACGCAACGAACTACAGAAGAAGAAGTGGGAAGGTATTTCCATTTTGACTGTAAAAGGTTGCAGGTTTGATCCCTATTTGGAGCTCAGAAACATTTCCTGGGTATTTGATCTTGACGAGCGTTTATCAAACATACTTTGGTATATTCCATTTCCATTTCGCAATTAACATTGCGTACAGTCCGAAAAGGCCATGTTCAAATCAGAATTTTTTATTCAAACAATTGAATCAAATCAGATGTTCAATTGTTCATTGATTCACGTTGCAATTTTGAAAATGTGTGAAAGTTTCTGTAATGTCGTATCTCACAACCTAACGTACAGTAGGGCCCATGGTAACGCAAGGTCTTAAAACGCAACGTAAAGGCCGGCGACGTTACGTAAGGTCTCACAACGTTACATACAGTATAAAGGACTCACAACGTAACGTTAGGTGTCACGATGTAGCGTAAGGTCTTACAACCGAACGTAGCGTAAGATCTCACAATGTAGCATTATGTCTCAACATAACATAACGTAACGTAACGTAACGTAATGTAACGTAAGTAACGTAACGTAACGTAACGTAACGTAACGTAACGTAACGTAACGTAACATAACATAACATAACGTATCACAATGCAACGTAATGTCTCAAAAATCCCAAAACGTAAAGTCTCACAACGTAAAGTCTTCCAATACAACGTATAATGTCTTTCAGCGCAGCGAAACAGTTTTTAACAGAATAGTAGGTTTTATGTTTTACAACCAAAGTAACACATTAAAGCGACAGATAACGTCTTACAACGGATATTAAGCAACACAGCTTTGTATATATTTAAAAAAGACACCACAGACGTGTACTGTAGATATATAAAAGGTGTGCCGTTCATATTTCCGTGCCATAACTGATCAGTTTAAACACTCGTAAATCTATTTACGCGTGCGAATCACCGCACCCGTGCAGTTTTCCTTATAAAAAGGCCTGGTTAATGACGACAGTATAAATCCCATGTTTTTTGCGATATATTTTTGTTATAGATACAATGTGCCGTGTACCTCATTGGTGGATGGGCCGATGCTTACTGCACCACCATCTTCCGTATGGCAGAGAAATTCTCTTGTGATTGGAAAGCTCTTATTGGTCCATGGCCTCATCAATTCCCAGATGACTGTAACCCTGGTCCGAGGATTGGCTATCTGCAAGAGAGCTTACGATTCTGGGATTATCAACTTAAAGGCATTGAGAATAGTATAAATAAGGAGCCAAGATTTCGTGTCTACCTTCAAAAAGTAAGTTTCACTGTATATCAGCACTGTTTTTTCTAACTTAAGTACTGTCCTTTTGAGCCAAAGTTCTAAGCCGGCTAACTGTAATCAGTCTAACTCAAATGTAAAATAGTGACAAGTTAAGGTTGAAGTATTGTGGGTCTACAGTAAGTATAGGTCTAAGCCTCTAAGTGTAGATCTTCACTGTAAATACCGTAAGTTTATGTAACAGAGGTCTACATGCATATAGGTCTACTGCAAACACAGTAGCTGTAGGTCTAAGTATGTCTATATAGGCTGATGTAATATAAGAAATTGTACTAGCTTTGAAAGCGTGAAATCAAATCTTGCTTATTTTTGTAAAATTTTTTTGTTATTTTAAGGTAGCCCAGCATCCCCTGTAATTCTAGACCGGCCTGGTCGCTGGGTTGCTGAAGATCAGTGGCCATCTTATAATGTTGTTGCCAAGAAGTTTGAATTAACGTTTAGTGGAGTATTGCAAGAATTGAAATCTGTCTCAGGTACGGAGATTGTTGAGAAATTTTATGTTCATGCATGTATACAGTATGATATGAGTAAATACTTATTAAAGTGCAGATGAAACGAAAATTAAGTCAGTCTTTTTGAAAGAACACTTAAAATGATAGAGTAACATCCTTTGCAGTTTTTCGTTTCCTTGCTTCGTTCTAAAGATATTTCAGTTTGTTCGATATGCAAATTAAACATTTTGAAGTCATGATGTGCATAATGAGTTATCGAAAAACGTTATATAGCTTTGCTATTATCAAACCAAATTAATTCAAAGGAAGTATGTGGGTGTGTTTTGTCAAGAACACTAAACATGTAGATTTTCAGGTAATTATATTTGACAATATCAAAGATATATAACTTTTTTCCATAACTCATTATGCACGTCATGACGTCAAAATGTTTAATTTGCGTGTCAAACAAACTGAAATATATCAAGAACGAAGCAAGGAAACGAAAAACTGCAAAAGATGTTTATCTATCATTTTAAGTGTTCTTTCAAATAAGACTGACTTAATTTTCGCTTCATTTGCACTTTAACCAAGTGCGTGGTATGTACTGGAAAGTATTTGTCTGTACTAGAAAGTATTTGTCTGTACTGGAAAGTATTTTCTGTCCTGGAAAGTATTTGCATGTCTGTACTGGAAAGTATTTGTCTGCACTAGAAAGTATTTGTCTGTATTGGAAAGTATTTGTCTAGCTGTACTGGAATTTGTCTAAAAAATCCACCAAAGTATAGGAGAGAACTAACTCTACTCACATGTGCCCCAAACTCAGAGAGGCGTTCATCCATCCAAGTACCACTAACCCCGTCAGACTGCGCTTAGCTAACTTTGGTCCTCAGTTGTGAAAAGCAGTGCTATGGCACAAGCTATTTGTGCTTTCCACCTATATATATGCTTGTAACAACGGTGGTACTGTACTGTACTGTACTGTACTGTACTGTACTGTACTGTACTGTACTGTACTGTACTGTACTGTACTGTACTGTACTGTACTGTACTGTACTGTACTGTACTGTACTGTACTGTACTGTACTGTACTGTACTGTACTGTACTGTACTGTACTGTACTGTACTGTACTGTACTGTACTGTACTGTACTGTACTGTACTGTACTGTACTGTACTGTACTGTACTGTACTGTACTGTACTGTACTGTACTGTACTGTACTGTACTGTACTGTACTGTACTGTAGTACTGTACTGTACTGTACTGTACTGTACTGTACTGTACTGTGCTGTGCTGTGCTGTGCTGTGCTGTGCTGTGCTGTGCTGTACTGTACTGTGCTGTACTGTACTGTACTGTACTGTACTGTACTGTACTGTACTGTACTGTACATGTATAAATCTATGTTTTTATGTTTCTATAGTTTGCTGTTTGATTTCGTTATTATTTGGATTCTTTTCTTAGCTTCAAGTAACACGACAAGTCTTGAATTACGCTCACCATCTTCTATTGGCGCTGCAGCGGGAGACCTAATGCCCTCTGGTGCCCCTGGAGAGTTTGCTCAAGACCAGGGGTGGCAGGATGAACAGTGTAGGTGTTGGCATGGTGATGTACTGGAAAAACCTGTTGATATTTTAGGCTCAGCCTGCCTGGAGCTAGAAGTAAGTAGTGATAAACCGCTGGCTATTCTGTGTGCCAGACTCGTTGATATCCATCCCGATGGGAAATCCACACTTATTTCTACAGGTAGGAATCGTTGACGTACGGTATATTGAACTGGACTTTTGGTGACCTACTCTATATCAAAGACTGAACAAGAGTGATTACTGACATACAGTATATACACATGTTCAATTTTGGTGTAATGTAAGAGACGTTTGGAAGTTTCTCAGCACCAGACATGCAGGGATTGACTTTCAACCTTCTTAGACGCTTATATAGTAAATTCATGGTCACATATATGTGCTTTCTATAGTGGTAGCGTTTGCATATGAGATGTAGCTAAAGTGACATTATTAAGTGCAATTCTCTTTTCTTCAGGTGTTCTCAACCTAACCCACCGCAATGGTCATTCAGTAGACCTGGTAGAAGGTCTTCAACCCAACAAACATTATAACATTGAGATGAACTTTGATAAGATTGGCTACACAATTCTTGAAGGACATACCATTAGACTAGCTCTGTCTCAGTCCTATTGGCCAAACCTGATCTGGCCTCCGCCATTCATTCCTAGTCTTCTTCTCCACTTCTCATCCACTCCTGTCCTAACTTTACCGATAAGGAACTCTGGAAAAAAACTGCAAGAAAAAGACCGTACATTGGCTGATCTTGGACAACCAGTCTTCTCCCCTCCAGTGCCGACGACTGAACTGAGGAAGCCTTCAACTACTTAGATTTACAGTATAAATGGCTAAGAAGTATGCACGAAAAGTAGCGGTAAGTAGAATAAGTCATTAAAATGCCCAATCACGGTGTATGTTTTCTAATGTTTACGATCTTTCTATATATCGTAACTTTTAATTCCGTGAGGAAATCACGACAGGGCTTTCAACTTGGGGGAGGGGGGAATTGTGTCAGCGCTCATGTATGTACCTGCCCGCACGATTCTTTTGAAAGCCCTGCAGAGGGAAATTGTGATAGAGTCAGTCAAACAATAAATAAATGTATATCTTTTATTCACAAAATAACACCCTTCCTTCTAGCTCGCGCTCTCACGACAACGACAACCCTCGTGTACATTCTCCTTCCAGCCAATCACAACAGGGGGTGTGTCACTCTATCACACTTCCCCCTCCTTCAGGAAATAAAATTTGTAAATTTTATTTTAACAATAATGTCAACTGTCCGAAGAGACTTAGTTAAAAGGTTTATAAAGTTAACTCATAGAAACGGAATTACAAACATCCATTGCTTTCGCATTCTTCTCCCTTAGGTCGTTGTTTTTCTTCTTCGTGTTCTTAGCAGGTTTCTCCAAAAGATGGAATTTCTTCGCCCTGCTTGCTCAACTGTTCCTCTTTTGTAGACAAGGCTTGTTTGGAACTACCGTCTTCTTCTTCGGCCTGGACAAGCTTGGCTTGGAGCTCAGTGAGCTGTTGAGAAGCGTCATCAGATTGTTTCTGTAACTCGGCTAGCTGGATAGTATCCTTCTGCTCACCACTAGCCAATTCTAGTTGTTCCACAAGAAGCATTTTCTCGTCAATGTGTTTGTTCTGCTCGCTTTTTAGTTTAACACTGTACATTTTCTCCAACTCCGTCTTTTTCGACGCTTTGTCTTCGAGACGTTTTTGCAATGCTTCGTTGTCCTTTTGCAGAGCTTTTATCTTCTGATTTGCAGTGTTTTCAGTGTTTGTATGTTTAGCCTTCTCTTGAAGAAGTTCTTCCATGATCTCCTCTGTCTTTAAAGCCAAACTATCTGCTCTGGTATGTTCTTTCTGGTAAGCAACTTCTTTTTCACTCAACTGCTTTTTAAGAACGTCCAATGGATCAGGCCCATCACCACTTGTTTCCCACTGCTCACTAGTTTTTTGCTTGTCCAAAAGTACATCAACAAGTTTCTGGATTTCATTATTGGTGAGATTGACCAAATCCAACCTTTCAATCAGTAATTGAACATTCAGGGATTCTGTGGGCAAATTCTTGTCTTTTGCAGCCGATTTCTTTGATGAGTTTGTGGATGGTGCAGCTTGAACAGAAATTTCTTGGTGTGGCAGAATCACCTCTTCAACATCCATAGGTGGTTCATCTTCGTAATTGGGTTGAGATTTGGCCTGTTGAACGATTTCTTCCAGAACCATTTCTTCAACCACCGGTTTCTTCTTCTGTATCTCTTGCTCTTTTTGTACTGCATCAGCACTGTGGTGCTTACCCTGACTGTGGAGGGCCTTCGAATTTCTACGCTTTTTGTTCGCGACAAAAAGGTCATTGTTTGGTGAAAAAAATTCTTCTGGGAATTGAATGCCGGTGTCTTCCGCCTGTGTTGTAGGTTTTGTAGAGGATGGCGATGGCTCAGTTATTTGGTTGTCTTCTTGGGAAGAAATTTCCTCCAGCGATTTGGGTTTAACTTGACAAACCATTTCGCGTACGAGTTCCACTGCCTCTTGCTTTTCATTACGACGGGTTTGCGCTCTGGTAAAAACGCCGAAAGCGGCCTCCGCCTGAATGGTTAGTTCGAGTAAGTTACCGATATCACGGCCTAGGAGGACTGGTCGAGGTAAATTGGGGCAAACGCCGGCGGTTAAGGTGTAACTGTTGTTCTTAACGACAATGTTAATTTCCGCTGTCGGGTAGGTTTCAACGTTCCCATGTGCACAACAAAGTTTGACTGTCCTTTCCCAATTGAGTTTCTCTTTGGCGACCAATTCAGCATGAACCAACGTTTTGGAGCAACCCGTATCTAAAAGAATCTCTACATCTTGACCTTCGACAGTTCCTGTGCAGCGAAACTCGTTTTCCGGCAGAGATCTAAAAATATCATTGTTTGTTTTGTTCCGTATTGTCTGTGCGAAGTAACTTGATCCATTGCTAGGGTTATGCTTGGCTGGGCACTGTGTAGAAATGTGTCCGAGTTGTTGGCATGAAAAACAACGGATGTCCTTTGATTTGGTCTGAAAATCCCTCGGTCCTAGTGTTTTGCTGTGCGTTGGTGGTTCTGTGTTTCGACGAGGTAGCGGTGTTTCGGGACATTCGCGAGCAAAGTGACCAGGTTGTTTACATAGATAACATCTTGGAGGTTCGCTAGCCGGTGTCGCTTTCCTTGCTAGGAGATAATTGTCTGCCAATTCGGCTGCCTCGGCTGGTGACTTCGGTTTCTGTTCTCTAACCCAAACTTGTAGAGTTGTGGGGAATGAGTTTAAAACTTGTTCGAGGATCAAGGTATCGACCAAGTTCGGGACCTGACAAGTGTCTGAATGGGTCCACTTCGTAAACAAATCACGGATTCGCACTTGAAACTCGGTAAAGCTCTCGTTTGGCTTTGGACGCGCTGTACGGAAGCGTTGCCGATACGTTTCCTCGTTGATATCGTAGCGTTTCAGGATAGCGGCTTTTACCTTGTGATAGTCGGTTGAATCCTCTTTTGCCATGTTCGCAAACGCTGCTTGAGCTGGTCCGATAAGCAAGGGAGCTAATTTCAAAGCCCACATGTCGTCTTTCCACTTATAAGCCGTCGCGACTCTTTCAAACATTGTCAAGAAGTTCTCAATGTCATCATTGTGAACCATGCGCTTCAAATTGGGCTCACGGCTAGACAACTCAGGTCGGAAAGTAGTGAACCATTCTCGCCGTTCGTTTTCCAAGCGCTCTTCCCATTGTCGTTTCTCGTCGTTTTCGCGTTGGTCTCGTTCAACACGGTTGCGAAGTTCGATTTCCTCTTTGCGTCGTTGCTCCTCATCACGATTTTTATCGATCTGTTCCTGTCTTTGCCACATGGTTGAGAAGAGTTCGTGAAAGCGTTGTAAATCCGCTTCTTGGCGCCGTTGTTCAGCTTCGCGTTCTTGCTTCCTTTCTTCAGCCATCATCTTCATAAAGTCAAGTAAGTCGTTTGAAGACGAATCCTGATGGCCTTGTACTGAGCTAGCATCATCGGGGGAATTTTCCCGTCGACTTCGAAGGCTCTGTGCCATGATATACGGTTTAATAAACTTGTTTACTCGCTCGTAGGCTATTGCCAGACGATGAGACTATACCAGTTCACTTGAGCGGTGTAATCAAATGGGTTCGCGACTTACTGGGGTTTTCCTTCAGTGCAACTCCGACACCGCTGCCACCAAATGTGATAGAGTCAGTCAAACAATAAATAAATGTATATCTTTTATTCACAAAATAACACCCTTCCTTGTAGCTCGCGCTCTCACGACAACGACAACCCTCGTGTACATTCTCCTTCCAGCCAATCACAACAGGGGGTGTGTCACTCTATCACAGAAATCTTATCCGAGAAAATATGAACAAAATCCGATTCCGTCGATTCTTCATCGGCTGACTACCTAACATGGTTATACTAGGACTCTGGGGTTGAGCCTGCAAATATGTAACAATTATTCACCGAAGTGGAGGTGAATAGTACTGGAATATCTCAATATCCACACTATTCACCGACACTGAGGTGAATAATTGTTTTAGCATATACCTCATAAATGAAATAACAAGTTTAACATTCTTATATTTTTCGGTATTTTCATACAAGACACCCGCTTCTAGCAACTTAGCATACTCGATATTTGTCGACAAAATAGTTTTTACAACTTTTAAATATATTAATGGCCAGAAAATTGTAAAGAAACATACCTGTGGACACTCCTCTACTTAATGTTGTTGACTTTTCTCGTTATTCTACTACATGTCGTTTATCACAAAGTCTTCTGCTTCGGTAAACAAAGCTAAACTTAGCCGCCATTTTGTTTATCCCACGGGTGAATAGTGCAGGATATCCCGAGCTAGAGGAACCAATCAGATTGCGCGAAAAGCACCATTCACCTGCGAGGTATATGCTAATGACAGTTATTCGTGTTTGCCAAAATGCTGTTGTCCGAAAACCTTAAAGGTGATAAACTGCTGAAATTTTAGAGAACGAAATACTGACGTTTTGAGCCAAATTCTTTCTTCAGAGTAGCCATGGAGTAATAATAAGGCAGAGTGTTGCGTACGTGATGAACTGCTGAGATTTTAGGGAACAAACCCATGATGTTTCGAGCCAAAGTTCTTCGTCAGCCGGAATACATCGTTGATTGTAGTTGAGAATATCTCTGTTAGTCCTAGATAGTTTAGCTTCTACCAGGACTGTCTATTTTTTTCCACAAGAGACTGAGTACGAACTAGAGCAGAAGATAAAAAGACAAGAATTAGGAGTCGCGATCAAGCAACGTCTCTCTATTTTTACGATCATAACTATTTTTTATTCTATGCAGATATTTTATAAATGATATGGTAAACAATTCATACAAGAGTGTATTTGAAGAGGATTTTGGAAAACTCTTCGAACGGATTCCAAACTTGTCTTTGGACGATCAATTAAAAAAGTTCATGATATCAAAGAAAACGATCCGTTGTCTGCTACGGTAACTATAGAAACAGGCCAAATGGTGGCGAGAGAGCGAGGCCGTTTCTGGCCGGAAGTGAGGAGCTGTTTGATACGCATGTGCAAACAAAGAGCTGCTTGTCAGCGGATGAGAAGTATTTTTACATTGATAGTGAAGTGACAGCTTGGAGTGGAGAGGAATTGGTGTTTGAAAAGAAATGGAAGAAGAGTATTGAACGTTACCACGTTTAATTAATAGGAGTATACCAGCAGTATGTTTTAGACCGTACATGGGAGAACATAAAAACAAGAACTTATAACCAGGGACAGTTTCATTGCCGCAAAATCTCATTTTGGAAGTTGATTTTCAAGAAACAAGAAACAAGAAACATTGATTACTTGGTTGGATAAAGTAATTATTATTTACTACTTATTGACCTCGCTTGTTCGGTCTATACTAGTGAAATATCGGAGCGAGCGCAGCGAAGCGAGGTCCGTGCAGGAAAAGGAGGTCCGATATTTCACTAGTTCATTATATAACTACAAGTGTTGTAAACGTTTTGTGAAAACTTGACAAAGTGTTAAGCTCTTATTCGCCACCATCTTTCTTGCGAACTAAACCAAGCGTGTAAGCTCCAAAACGAAACCTAGCTTACTCTGACCAACTGAGACACGCATAGAGTCGATAGACACACGAACAAATCAATATGAACCAGAAATATAATAACTTTCATTGTATAAACCCAAGTTTCTCGATTCTATTTCAACTTGTACGTACGTATGATCTACGTTTCTATGGTTCTAAACAAATAATAAGAAGAAAACTTCGTAACAATCGTTCCTTCGTGTCCACAAGCAAAATGTCAATGAAATACAAATTTACAATGGTTTACCTCGTATTTTGGCCACTAATCCCGTGCTGAAAAGAACACCAGAGCACATGGAACCAAAACTTCCCTTGCCACATCCGGGCATTTAGAATAAATTATAACATTGTATCTCGATATCCTACAATAACCGTCTCGATCCTACACCAGCCCCGAACGACCTACTATACTGTCGTTCAAAAAATAAACAAAAGGATCGAGAATCCCAGTACAAATAATTCTCAATGTTCACTTGCGCAAGTTATAGTTTCATACTATTTCAGTTTTCTCTTCTTTCACGAACTTCCAAACAAAGTCACTACCAAGCTTGTTTGACAAAGTAAGATTGCACGAATAATAAGTTTAACATTAACATCAACAGTTTATAAAGTTCACGGTTCCTTCAATCAAGTTCTAGTCCGATTCAGACCTTTCCAAAAGGCACAATTTCCTCGCGTCACGTTGATATCTACTCTGGTTCGCTGTACGGATCACCACTTGTCTGACATGGCCATTACTATCTGGGAATGACTCTTCGACTACAGCGAGAGGCCACTGACCTCGTGAAGCATCTTCCTTGACCATCAATACGATATCACCTTTCGTTAGGTTTCTTCTGGGAGACAGCCATTTCTGTCTCTCTTGTAGACTTGGAAGGTACTCTCTCAACCATCTTGCCCAAAACTCGTCTGCTAACTTCTGTGCTTGCTTCCATTTCTCTCGAAGGTGGTGGGTTGATGATGAGGTGTTCGCTGAATTGCTTCGATTCCGATAACTAAGAAGCAAGGTATTGGGTGTCAGAGCTGACAAATCGCGAGGGTCATCGCATTCTCGAGTAAGAGGTCGATCATTGATAATTTTCTCGACTTCACACATCACGGTTAGCAGAGTTTCGTCATCAACAAGTCGGTGTCCAATCAAAGCACGCATGTTCTTTCGGATCGTTCTAATCATGCGTTCCCACACTCCGCCAGTATGGCTTGCACGTGGTGGAGAGAAATGCCACTGAATACCTTTCTCCCGAAGCCGATCCAATATCTTTGCTTGATTTCAAGTCTGCAACATTTTCTTAACTTCGATTTCTGCTCCACGGGGGTGGGGTGTGGTGGGTGGGAGGGAGGGGGGGGGGGGCACGCCTGCTAACGAATCTGCACACCGCTTGAATAAAGGAATCCGTTGAGAGATCATGGGCGACTTCGATGTGTATTGCTCTTACAGCTAGGCAAGTGAAAACACAGCCATAGCGTTTTACAGTTCCTCTAACTCTATACTTGACTTTAAGAGGGCCGAAATAATCGATTCCCACGGATGAAAATGGAGGTCCACTTGGTGTCACTCGTGCTGCTGGGAGTGGGGCCATTATCTGTTCACTGGGGCGTTGGTTCCGACGACGACATGGTACGCAATCGTTGATGGTCTTCTTTACCGTGCTTGGTCCCTTTACGGTCCAATACTTTTGCCGAATTGCTGCTAGGGTCTGACTGGTCCCAGCGTGACCTTCTTTCTTGTGATAGTAACGTACGATCAGCTCCGTGACATGATGACTTGTTGGAAGAATGGCAGGATGCTTGGACTGTTGTGATATTGGTGACTTATCCAAACGTCCACCAACTCTCACGATATCGTCGCAAATAACTGGACTTAGTTTAACAAATATTTCACCGGCGGT
>OZ035997.1:34818814-34823814 GCA_964035015.1 Corallium rubrum
TAGTCTTCTTCTTTAAGCTTAGTAAAAAAGTCTGGGCGAGCGCCACAGGGCATAACCTACAACGGCGCTGCGACTACTGCACTTGCTGTTGCATGTTTGCCGTAAAACAGGCATAATAACCAGGCATAGTGTCACGTTGTTCAGCAACAGCCGCGCAACTTTCGCAACATATTTTCTCCACCCTTTACGAATGAAACTATTATTAAAGTGCATAACAGCAGCAGCGGTCGTCCTCGTAGTTTGTCAAGGTATTCTGGTAGTGGGGTGTGTCGTACGATTTTGATTTTAATATTAATGAGCAGAGAGCCGTTTTCGTTAGCTTTACGCGCAATCTGTCGCATTTTTTTTATTATTATTTTTATTTTTTTTAATATTTTTTTATATATGCAAACCGCCAATCGAAATAAAAAAACCCCAAACAAAACAAAACAAACAAAACAAAACAAAAACGACACGACATATTTAACTGTCGACCTGACATTGTTGTTCTCTTCTCCTCGACCAACATTCATCATCAACACCGACTTCCTCACGTTGTTAGAGAAATTACCATTTTCTTAGTTAGCGCCTCACATATCTCGAAAAACTCGTCGTGTCAAAAATCAACAAACATAAATCAGAAGATGATGGTGAAGGAGGATGTAAAAGCACAAACAAAAAAACAACCCAAAAAAAAGAATTAGCAAATCAAAAGCAGGTTGCATCTGCAAACGTTCAATACAAAAGTTTGCTGTGCAGTTAGTTACTTTCGCAGTAACCAACGACGCGGTGATGATCCTTCCGCAGGTTTCACCTACGGAAACTTTGTTACGACTTTTACTTCCTCTTAAATGACAAGTTTGACCAACTCTCGGCGGCCGCCTTCGAACCAGAATCGCGGCTGATCCGGATTCACTAAACCATTCAATCGGTAGAGAGGGCGGTGTGTACAAAGGGCAGGATGTGGATCAATGCAAGATGATGACTCGCGCTTACTAGGAATTCCTCGTTCAAGATCAAAATTGCAATGCCCTTATCACGACGATGATTCCGGAAGATTACCCACACCGATGAAGGAGCAACTTGACATCGTCAGTTGTAAACGCGTGAACAACACAAGGGCATCGTTTTCCTGACTTGGTTGAACAACAGTCTAAGAAAGTGAGGACGATTTCGGAAATCGACTGACTATTTAGCAGGTCAAAGGTCTCGTTCGTTAACGGAATTAACCAGACAACATATTTCCACGAATACGGCCATGCACCACCATCCATAGAATCGAGAAAGAGCTTCAATCTGTCAATCCCATATGGACCTGGTAGGTTTCCGTGTTGAGTCAAATTAAGCTGCAGGCTCCCACTCCTGTCAATTCCTTTAAGTTTCAGCTTTGCACCAAACCCAAAACTTTGGTTTCTTAACAACGGGGTCATCATCTTCGCTGACTTTAGTCGGCATCGTTTATGGTTAGAACTAGGACGGTATCTTGATCCTCTGTTCTTTCGATCAACGAAAACTTTCGTTCTGCAAATGCTCTGCATTAGTCTGTCTTCGTAGATCAAGAATTTCACTGACAGCGAAATTACGAATGCCCCAACTGTCTCTGTTATTACTGTCTCAAAACCAACAAAATAGACTTGTTCACTATTATTCCATGCTTATTGTATTCGTTTGAACACTCTAATTTCTTCAAAGTAAATCGCAAACCTGCACACCCACCAAGAAGCACACGGTCTTCGCGAAGAAGGACAACGCAGTAATCTGCGGATGACCAACTGCTGTTAAGAATACATTTTTAAACTGCAACAACTTTAGTATACGCTATTGGATGCTGGAGTACAGTTGCACCAGACTCTGTTCTCCAATTGTTCCTCGTTAAGAGGTTTAAGTTGTATCATTCCAATTACAAGACTTGAAAAGCCCTGTATTGTTATTTTTATCACTGTCTCCTGTGTCAGGATTACCCACGCATATGCTGTTTCCTCTGATGTGGTATGTAGGTTTTCAGGCTCAATCGAACCCTGATTTCAATCACCCGTTGCAACCATGGTAAGCCACTACATTACCATCGACAGTTGATAGGGCAGAAATTTGAATGAACATCGCAAGAGGCCATGCGATTCCCACAGTTATTTAGAATCACCAACAAACCAGGCGTAATACCCGCATCGGTTTTAAATCTAATCAATCCCTTTCCCAGAAGTCGGGACTTTTCGCATGTATTAGCTCTAGAATTGTTACGGTTATCCAAGTAAAGGTACAATATACAAGTGCTCGTACTTAGACGTGCATCCGCAGTTTATCTTTGAGACGTGCAGCGCGTTACTGGTAGATCAACCAGTTAAAGCTCCGCCTGATAAGAACGGAGAAAATATAAAACCCTCTTCTCCGTCACTTTCGTTTTATTTCTCTCTGACGCGCACACGCACAAAAGTGGTCAATATCAACTGACCACGCCCAAACCTAAATTTGCCCTGCCTCCTATTAGTAAGAGCGCCAGGGCACCTACAACGGCGTGCTGTACAGTCGTTGCACGCGTGTATTTGCCATTAAAAAAGGCATATATGCGCAACTCCAGAATCGCAGCTTCAAAAAATGCACGTTGTCTTTCAGCAACAATAGCAATCGAAACCCTCCGAAACTTTGACGATTGAATTCAACAGAAATGTGGGTCAAGGTATGCTTTTCCGGTAGTGGGGTGTGTCGTACCGACTTGATTACTAACGAGCAGAAAAGCCGTTTTCGGCAAGGTTGCTACCTACTGCAGCAATCTGTCGCATTTTTTTTATTATTATTTTTTTTTTTTAATATTTTTTTATTGCGTAAAATTGCCAATCGAAATAAAACCCCAAACAAAACAAAACAAAGACACGACATATTTAACCGACCGGACATTATTGTCCACTCCTCGACCAACATTCATCATCAACATCCTCGAACGTTGTTGGGGAGAAATTACGTACCATTTTTATTAGTGCATCTCACATAATCTCGTCGTCCAAAAACAACAAACATAAATCAGAAGATGATATGAGAGGATGCTGTAATAAACAAAAAAACAACAACAAACCCAAAAATAGAATTAGCAAACACAGCAGGTTGTGTATCTGCAAACGTTCAATACAGTACTGCTGTGCAGCTAGTTACTGCAACAACGACGCGGTGATGATCCTTCCGCAGGTTCACCTACGGAAACCTTGTTACGACTTTTACTCCTCTAAATGATTTGCGTCGTCAAATTTTTCGAACCCAACAGGATCCGAAGGTCTCACTAAACCGTCCAATCGGTAGTAGCGACGGGCGGTGTGTACAAAGGCAGGGACAACGCAAAGATGATGACTCGCGCTTATACTAGAATTCCTCGTTCAAGATCAAAATTGCAATGATCTATTTCATCACGACGATGATTCCGAAGATTACTCCACACCCATGGAGCAATTTGACATCGTCACGCGTGTGGTCCAGAACAAAATACAGACCTGTTATTGCCTTGACTCTGGTTAACACCAACAGTCCTCTAAGAATCGAGGATCGATCTGGAAATCGACTGACTTATTTAGCAGGTCAAGGTCTCGTTCGTGCTCAACGGAATTAACCAGACACGAAGAACGAATCCATGCACAATATGCATCCATAGAATCGAGAAAGAGTTTCCACCTTTTGTCAATTCTACTATAATGGACGACTGCAAGTGTTTCGTGTTGAGTCAGCGCCGCAGGGTTCTCCGGTGGCGTTTCCGTCAATTTCCTTTAAGGCTTTGCAACCATATTTCTGGAACCCAAAATGGTTCTACAGTACAACGGGGTCATACTAATCACCCCCTGCTGATCCCTAGTTCATGGTTCGATGGTATTCGTCGTTCGATCCTCTAACTTCGTTCTTGATCAATGAAAACATTCTTGGCAAATGTTGTCTTTCGCAGATCCAAGAATTTTCCTCTGACAGCGAAACCATGAAGCCCCAACTGTCTCTTGTTAATCATTACTTCGGTCCACAAACCAACAAATAGAACAAAGTCCTATTCCATTATTCCATGCTTATTGCATTAAGCTTTGCCTGTTTTTTCAAAGTAAACGTCGCAAATTCCATGCACACCCACAGAAGCACAATGTGATTAGTGAAATAACGCAGCCTTGGTGGATGCCAACTGCGTTGTCCTGAAATCTAACTATGAGTTTTTAATTGCAACAACTTTAGTATAGTTGCGACTACTGGAAAAGGTATACTGCAGATTTGGCAATTTCCAATTGTCTCGTTAACAGGTTAGTTTACATTCCAAGACTTGAAAATTCTGTATTGTTATTTTTCGTCACTTATTTACCTGTGTCAGGATTGTAATTTGTCTGCTTCTGGGTTTCAGGCTTCACCAAATCGAACCCTGATTCACCGGTTGCAATGTGGTATAAGCCACTATCATCGACAGTTGATAGGGCAGAAATTTGAATGAAACATGCCGTACGGTTGGGGGCCATGCGATTCCCACAGTTATTTAGAATCACCAACAAACCTGTAGGCGTACGCATCTGCATCAATGGTTTTCCAGAATCTAATGCATGTGGATTTCGCATGCAGAATTGTTATGGTTATCCAAGTAGCATAAAAGGTACAATCAAATAAACGATAACTGATTTAATGAGTTACTTCTGCAGCCCCCACAGTTAGTGCTCGCACTTAGACGTGCATGGCTTCTTTGAGACAAGCGGTTACTGGCAGGGATCACCAGCTTTCCCGTTCCTGATAAGAACGGAGAAAAATATGGAAAAACTTCTCTTCTCCAATGTCACTTTCGTTTTATTTTTCTTTGATAATGTCAACCATGTCATTGACCACGCCAAAGATTGATTTGCCCTGTCTCCTCCTACAGTAAATCCTCTTTAGCACAATGTCCTACAAGGCGAGCGCGGCAATGCGTCAACGGTGTTATCTGCAGCAAAAGTGTATTTGCCACAGGCATATATGGGTAACTCCAGAACGTTCTCTCGTGTCACGTTGTTCAAGCAAACAGCCGCGCAACTTTCGCAACA
>OZ035997.1:34843814-34896314 GCA_964035015.1 Corallium rubrum
TTGCCGGACGAACGTCAACAATAACAATTTTACCCTTAGTCTTTTTAAAGCTATATTTTTTTCAAATCACGAAATTCGACAAAAACGAATATTTCAAAAAATATATTTCTATTACGTTTTTGACCAATTGTTCTGAAATTTTTTAATACATAGAAAAGAATAACAAACATTATCTAGGAGCTTACTTTTTTATTTATTTATTATAATTGACAAGTATTGTAATGTAAAGCTCTTTAATTTGTAATACCACACTGCATTGCTTGCTTATTATTAACTAACTTTTCAAAAAAAAAATAATTTTTTGTGAAAAATCCTACCAAATTCTAAAAAAAAATGATAAATATTCCATTGTTTTAGTTTCAGCTCCTTGAGTATGTATTCATTGATAAAATTAACCAATTAAAAACGTTTTGCTGACCATTCCTTCATGAGTTATCTGGGGGACAATTATCTCGGTTACCATAGCAACACAATAGGTCAGTGTTTTCTGGATGCTGGATCACACTTTCACATACTCTAAATCATATGAACCTTATTTCTCTCTCTCATGTTTAAATTTTGAGAAAAAAGTAATTTCGGTGGAAGACCCCCTTTAAAGAAAGATTAGGATTATGGCGAAAGTGCATTAGCAGCACGGCCTTAGTTTATATTTCGCACCCGCGTCTTCTTTGTGAGATCTTTTGGTCATTACTTTAATCCCCATTCTACTTCGGCTTTCACTTATTCTCTGGGGGCCTGTGTTATAGCAAGCCCATAGTGGACAAAAGTCATACGAGGCAGCGTTCGACATCGAGTGTCGAGATAAAGATTTCACATAAGTTTTACACAATACCTATTTGAGATTAAAAATGTACATGCGTTCAGTTTTAAAAACTATACGTCGAGTTTGAATATTAAACTTTTCGTAACATGTTTCAGACAAAATAGCAAAAAATGATGTACGTTTATACAAGGCGGTTATAGCCTAGAGACCATGAAATATCAGCACGCCAAAACATTGTCAATTTCATTTGTAAACATTCTCCTATTAGTCAATTAGTAGCAAAGAAAGACTGACAAACGTAGACAAGTAGATACCAGTTTTAAACTTTTTTGCATTGAATACCGCATCCTGATTACACACGCAAACCCTGCCAAACGGTTTTAGCGGTTCATTTCATTATAACTAGGGTATTCGTTGCATGCAGAATAATAATGTGTTTGCAATTACAGCGTGCTCCAAGTCTATACACATGAGTAGGTGTTTTGAAACTTTATTCATAAATGGCCGACACTTCAAAATTATTTTATGTGCATATAAATTAGCCCTTGTTACTTCGTTTTAAATTAATTTTTTTACTGAATTTCGTACATAAAAACGAGTTCATAAGGCCATTAGGACGTAATATTTCAAATCCGAGTTAGTGTTCTAGACGTGGTTTCTAATCGTATGTGCCATTAACAATAGCGAGGCGCAGCCGAGCTATTGTTAACGGCACATGGGATTTGGCAACCAAAGTCTTGAACACTAACGAGGATTTGAAATAGCTTCTCACACATCATTAGATATTCATTGCAATGAGGGCAATCACAACAGACTAGTCGTCAAGCGCTTGCAGAGACAAGGGGAAATTTTGTTTTAAAACAGCCAGGAGTTTTGGTTCGCAAGACGTTGGATTTATTGGATAACATACATTAGATTATGTTGAATAGCAGGATCAATTTAGCCAGGACTGATATTGAGCAGAGAAAATATAGATGACAATTGGAATAATGTAGAACTTTACAAACTAAAGAAGACAGAAGATGTTAATGGTCGATACCGGAGAAAACAAAGCGTATACTTTTATATGTACTTCATAATATTATGAAAGGTAGATGGATGTTTAAACGTCATTACTTCAGTCAGTCCGCAAGCAACATCACTATTTTAGTGCTTTTCGTAGGTTTCTGTCTGTCGTCGAATAACTTAAATTGCACCAACGTAAGTTTGGTTTCTTGTTAGTCTATTTTACTTGTAATATATGTATCGCACGTAGTCGCTTATATTGTGAAGCGCTGTTAGGTAAAAAAATCTGTTGTATTTGGAACTGGTTTCTATAGCGACAGAAAATTGTATTGGGGAATGATTTCTAAATACAGCGTACTGCATTTAGAAATGTTTTCTAAACACAGTTTACTGTATTTAGAAAACATTTCTAAATACAGTATTGAAATTTTAAATTAACATATGTATTGTTCTCGCACTTGAATTAATTGGTCTCTGGTTTAGACTGGGTTTCTTGGTAAGTACATGTGACGTAAATCAAGCAACCGGATTGGCCGAAATGCTATGAATATCTAATAATGTGAGAAAGTAATTATAAATTATCTGTATATATAAAGGAATATCAATTTGACGTTAATTTTCGAATAAGGTCCGATAAAGTTTGGTTTCACGGAGATCAATTTTTCTTATTATTTCGTTATGTTAATTCACAGTGCAATTAAATATCTTCGACTATAAAGGACATGAAGACCATAAAGGCCTAGCCTGCGTAGCCGGCGCTGGGGATTGGGACGGACAGTGAAAGGAGCGCCTGCAGTCACCCATTGTTATTTTTCGTGTATAGCGTTCGCCGGCGAACGCTCGCAATCTATTGGTTGACACGCTAATGACCTATTATCAATCAAAGGTAGTATGAATTTCCGCTGCAGACGTTGGCGAAGAAGAGCGTTGTGAAAATGTGCCTTGCATATAATACAAGGAAACGAGCTCAAAATAAACTGAGATTGAGAAGAGAGTACGTGGCCATAAGGCAGCTGCATATGCATCCGAAGGAAAATGTTTATTCGCTGGTTTCCCAACAGTTAATTACGGTAAGATTTTCCCGCAAGACGTGGCCCTTTCGGCGACTTCGGCTTAACGACGAGTAACTGAATTGTCTGACATTGGCTTGAGCGAAACATAATTCATGTAGAATTTCTTACACTCGCATTTGATTCGAATCAGTGGGATTTACTCAGGCATACTTCTCCTGCTGCATTGGCCACCAGCGCCAGGCTATTAAAGTTAACTCAGTATTTATATTGATATGCGTGCGAATGTCGCGAGATGTTATGATTATATTTATATTGATCGTCATAGTCGTTACATACACATGTTTTATAACTACGAAAATAATCTGTCTGAGCTTTCTGTAGCCCACTCAACATAAATTGTTTAATTATTTAAAAGATTTTGCAGTGTTTAAAACCAGACAAGATAAGCAACAGCAGAATAATATAATGTTGTCAGACGCTGACACAGCGAATTACATATACCACACAAATTCCAGAATCAAGAAAGCATGCACATTCGTAAACTGTGCTATTTTAGTTAATTCTAGTTACGTGTTTCTTAAACGGAGTAAATATTCGATCAACTTCCAAATTAATTAAATTAAATATTTAGCTCAGGTTTTTGAAATTGACAACTTCCAAAAATACACTGTTTTAATTAGGGGGCGGCACGAAAAATAACAATAGGCGCCTGCAGGCGCTCCCTTCCCCAATTATACCAGCGCTGGCTACGCAGGCTATAAAGGCCAGACGATTTTTGTCACCTCTGGGGAAAGCCCTGACGATGAAAAACGCGCCCTTACCAATATTTTCTTTGTCGCAACGTAAACAGGTCAAAGCAAAATCTAATCTGTAGAGTATACGTTAAGTTTCGTAGTTCGTACTCAATTAACATAAACGCAAACTCAACATATGAATTCAAACTCGACGTATGAATTTAAACTCCGCAACATATGAATTGAACCTGACATATGAATTCAAATTCAAACTCGACGTATTGTTTTAAGCCTAGTTTACACGAGCAAATTTTTCCTTGACAAGTCTCCTTGTTGAAAAGCTGGCATGCCAGCTTTTCTAAAGGGTGGGTGACTTGTGAAGGAAAAACTTGCCATGTTTCCTCATACCCACGGGCAAATAAAACTTGTCAAACTGAAAATTGCCAAAGAAAAATTGCCCGTTAAACTAAGTTAGACCAGGTTAGACTGAACATATGCATTTCCCGTCGTCTCAAATAATATCGTGCAAAACTCAATATCTTCATCTCGAAACTCGATGATGTGAACTCGACATTATGATAGCGGTCTCGTATGACTGTTTTTGTCCACTACAACTCGTCCGTGAATACGTTTAAATGCATGCTTGTTTCGCGTATAAAGGCGTAGAAGAAATGCTCGGTGTTTACATTTTGGACTGAATATATCTGTCGCCGAGACCAGGGGTGGCGCCAAGGTTCCCGACAGGGGGGATGAAGCCCCCTCAGTCCCCCCCTCTGGCACCACCTGTGCGAGACGTCAAAGGAATTGCGTCTCGCTTTTCTTTGACTTCGAACAAAGTTAATTTACTGTTATGGGATAGCTTTACCTTTAGGGAAAATCAACTAGTGAGAATTAATGCGGCTTTGGGGAAGACTTGGAAGTGGATTTTTACTGTAACATAGTGTGTATAAAAAACCCCCGGAACCCTTAGAAAATGAATTAGTATTCTTTTAAAACACCTATTGTAGTAGTTTGAAAGCCCTAAAAGCGCTGCGTCATAAATTTATAATCAGCACAGAAGTTAAACAGGAAGAGAAAAAGCTTTTAAATACTTTCATGATGCATACACTTCAAGTTATCTTAGACCCCGTTTACACGATGCCAGTACAAAAATAACATGAAATGTTATATGCTGTATTTGCATACCCGATGCCGCTACAATTAAAATGGGACAAAATCATGCTGGTGTGTAAATACAGGCCAAAAAGTCTTGCGTTTACACGGTGCCGGTATAATATGACTGATTAGCATGTGACTATTCTCTTCCAATGTGAATTGAGAAGACTTTGTGAATACTGCTGACCCGAATACTGTGGTCGTATATATCGCGATTAACCGTCATCAAACTGTTACGACACGGACGTTTACACGATACCGGTTAGTGCTCCGTTCTCATTTCATGCCGTCAGGGAACCCATCTTCATTTTGTGCCGTTTCATGTCATTTTTGTGCCTGTATCGTGTTTACACGGAACGTACCTTGCGTTTGCAAGGCCTAAACGGCATGATTTTGTTCCGTTTTCAAATTGTACTAACGATTTTATCAATTTATCAGTCGCGTTTTGATAATAATGTTTTGTAGCTGGAGAGTAAAGTTTTCAGAAAAATGATATTTCAAAATAGTACTATACCTCTAAAAAATCGTATCTGAAATAACAAACTTCGGCTTTCTCCATTTCCAAAAAGAACGTGACATGCGAGTAAAACAATTCAGTTTGGGCTAGATCAATTCAGTTTACGCTAGACCAATTCACATGATGCTGACGAAATTTGATCTGATAGACTGACAATGGAACTACAGAGTGCTTCGAATTTGTATGTCTTGTCAAACCACTTATAGACTTTGGGCACGAGGATTTTTTGCCTTCAATTTCGAGTATGGTGTCTTCTCCGCCTTCGTCACTTTCAGTTTCAGTAATAGCAACAGAAATGCGTAGTTACACGAATCACCTTATTCAACCACCGACGGCTGTTTCCACAACTCCGCTGCGTTGTCATCTTGACTTCGATGTCTTCTGCTTCCTCGTCGCGTATCATTCCTTCAAGAGCTAAAATTTCTTCAACATCTTGCCAAACGTCATGATCAACTTCCATACTGGGCTCCATGTATAGAAATATATTTGACGGAATAACATTATTCGACGCCATGTTTTCGATGAATAATTCTCAGGCTCCACGTGTCCACGTAAAAACAATTATATTCGACTGAAAAATTCGTCTATTGTGCGACGTTTAGCGCAGGCCAATAAAAAACGGAACCCTTAGAAAATGAATTAGTATTCTGTTCAAACATAGTTAATAAAAAATATACATGGTTTAGAAAGGTACGTGAAGGTGCCAAATCCTTTGTTTTAGGTTTATTAATATTTAAACAGTACGGTTGAGTGATTGAACCCAAACGTTGCTATTGGATGATTGCCACATTATACCATAGTCAATCGAGATATGGTCTGGAAACTCGGCAAACTTCAAAGCGCCTGTAATGAGCTGTGATTTTATGTTGAACCGTACCTTACACCGTGCACATCCTTTGTTTTAGGTTTATTAATATTTAAATAGCACGGTTGAGTGATTGAAGTGAAACGTTGCTATTGGATAATTCGTTCATTATACTAAAATACAATGTGTTCAGTGACCGTGCACCGTGCACAAAAATGCATAAAGGCGAACAAAAAGATAGACCAAAGACTTTAGCTGAGTTTCCAGACCATATCTCGATTACTATGATTATACAGAAAACACAATATGTTCAGTAACCGTGAAAGTGCAAAAATTTCCATAAACCTGAACAAAAACGTAAAGCAATGACTTTTGTGAGCTTCCAAACCATGTATATTTTCTATTGACTATGGTTCAAACAACCTATCGCCCTAGTCTCCAATATGGCGGCGGTACCGTGGTTTTTTGCGCATCCGTGGCCCAGAGGTGTTAGGGCTTTCAAACTACTGTCAGGGAGCTTAAGCAAGCTAGGACGGCCACGGCAATCTAAAGTTCAGTATCTAGCAGAAACCACGAATCATTTGCGTAGTATTGAATACATAAACTATGTTTTCCGACATTCAAAAGCTGCAGAGTTCCAAAAGGATTTTTGTCGCACAGTTTGAAGTCAAACTCAACTAACAGGTTTCGCCGTTTCAAGAGTTACCGTCGTCCTGAAGACGTGAAAATGATCTGAATAACGTTGTATGTAGAATGCGGACGGCGTTAGGATTACTCTTGGGGCTAAAAGTTATTCATTTTCTTTGTTATGTGAGGAAAAATCTATTGTATTAAGGACGTTGTCCTTGACGTTCGCGTTGTATTTGCTTAAGCTCCCTACAGAAGCGAGCGCGGAGATGTGAGGGACTGGAGGAGACACCATTTCTGAGGGCCTTATATTAACCGGTGCAATCACTTGAAAGGTGGGGTCTACCAGTGTATCAAAAAATGGTCATCTTGTTTATAAACACGCTATCGCTAGGTCTATGTTGTATAACGGGGAGCACGGGTGGCGTGTGCTATTAGGGCGCTGCCTCTCACCACTAGTTAAGCCCGGTTAGACGGGGTTAGTACTTGGATGGGTGACCGTCTGGGAATAACCCCGTTCTCGCGGTGGGGACTCATGTGAGTAGAGTTTAGTTGGTCTCTCCTGTGCTTCGAGGGTTTTTCGCCGGGTTCTCCGGTTTTCCTCCCTCCGTAAAATCAACACCTATAGGTCTTAGCTGTAAATGGAGGACCCCACCAGCTCTGCTGAAAAACTTATCCTCCTTAAATAAAGAATAATAATAACGAAACGAAATTATGATAAAAAAAATTTAATATTTTTAAAGATAAACATGGGTTGCAATATTCAAATTCCCATCACTGAAAATGATCACCTGTTTGTATAGTTAAGGCACATAAAAATTTGAAACTTCAATAAAATCACGGTCAGATATTTTTTCTCAACTAGATGAGATATTTTCTCAGCATGGGGAATTTTCTACAATTTACAAGTTTCTATCACAAATCATTTAATTTCATTGGCTATCGCAGGAGTTACTATCCGCTGGATAGAAACCTGGCGATAAACCAACGACAAGCCTTCTTTTAACTAAATTGACCAATCACAAAATGCGTAGTAGGTCACGATTAATGATAAGTAGAGCCAGCGGTTCTTGTTAAGCAACAATGGCGCCGAAATTATAAATGGAGTGGGCAAATGACAGAAGAAATTGACCATTTACAGGAGCGGATTTAGACTACGTCAACTAAGTCGCGCGACGAAGTGAAAATTTGACGTGAATATATCATTTTTGTTTGTTTGCACGTTGTCAAAAATTTACAAATAAAATCCTGCAAATTAAAAATAATAATCTAGTAGGAAGGAGTATGTTCTATTCTTAAAATGCCTATCTACAAAGGCTTCAGTTCAGGACGGAAAAATTTCCCCGTTGGCGTTTTTCCGTTTTCTTTACGCGCGAGGCCTAATTCTGTAGCTACGACTGATTTCGAGGGGAAACAGTGGGATGCACGGGACATAATGGGAGAATCAAGGATCGGGTTCACAGTCATTTCCAGGCCGCAACTGCGATGCAGGCTCTTGGCTTGATGAATTTGACGAAGTCGTCAAATCTTGATGAAGTTGGTTGGTTTTTCAACGTTCCTGATTGGCTAATTTTGCTCTAATTACGACTTACGATTGGTGTAGAGGCTGAAACGTCATTTTGCAGGATACGCGCCTTTCTGAATAATCAGTATGGTTAGCGATCGCTTCTGTGGTTCTACGAGGCCATGCGCATATTGTGTGCGTCCTTTCCATATTCCCATTTGGCCATTTCCCAACACTCTATTGCAAGGATATCTACAAGACCTTTATGATGAATATTCGTGAAACGTTCATCAAGTGCTTTATGCACTGAAGATGACCTTTTACAGAGGATTGAAAAAGATATATATCGAAATGTCAATTGCGAAAATTTTATACAGTGAATCAGCGATGCGCTCTGAGGTCGTCTGAGGTAAGAAACCCTACTATACTGCATGATTTGAATATCATTATAATCTTTATGATAATTTATAGAGTAACTCTTGGGCTAGACTTCGCGTTTGCTTGTATTTGATCTATAACATGTTAATGAATTGATACTTTGCAATGAAACGTGTATCGGACGGACTAGTGTATGCTGGAAATTTGATCTTGCTTGGAGATTTCATGGTTTATTAAATTATATCAATAATATGATTAATTTTATCTTTGTGAGAGTGAGACTGTAACCTTGCCAGCCAACCTGGCAGTTAAAGCACTCTTCTCATACATTGCTAATTTCTGTTCCTTTAATATTATTACAGTATATAATATATATACACTGTCAACATGTCATGTACTGTATGTGACCTGTCTGGTTACGTGGCGTCATAATAAAGTTGATTAGTGAAATGATGATTGGTTTCTTCTTTTTTATATAAATTTACATGTGTACAGTTGCTACAGTACTAAGTGCTGATATCCACATGAACCAATAACTACATGTGCTGTATTACAATTATTATTTACATTTTATTATCTGGCTTAAATACAATATCTGCTTAATTCTAGTATTCAATGTTTATATACTTTCATAGTCTACAAAATTGAAATCATAAAAACAGGTAATGACTTAGATTAGTTGGGGGCCCAAGAGTTAGGATGACTGGGATAATGTCGAGAGTTGAGCTTCTTTATGTCCATGTCGCATTATGGTCATACATAAAAGCATTCCTTAACAAGACATTGTCTGCTTGGGTAGATGTGTAAAAGGTGAGTATCTGGCACCTGAAAACCAGACAGCTCATAGTATAGTGGCTTGGTTTAGATGTGACTTAATTTGGATGACTGGGATGTAGATGGTTGAGCTCCTAGAGCTGTCTTTGAAATGTTTTTTAAGTTAGTAATTAAATATAATCACATATCTCTACTGTTCATTGTACTGCCTTCTTTTTAGAAAAAAGTAATTACGCACTTACAAACTATTACAAGAATTCACTAATCCAAATCCAATTTTGACACTTTTTCAAAAAAAGTATAAAATGTGCTAAAAAACATGTTTTAAAACTTCAGAAAATTGGATTAAAAGTGTTGTCAGAACACGGGAAATGCCATTTCAGAGACCCAAATTTCAAAAATTTTCCGGGGGGACATGCCCCCCCGGACCCCCCTAGACACTCTGACTAAGTGGGGGAAATTCCTAGAGCCGCCCCTGATTTACGGGAAGCAATAAGTTCTACAGATAACTAAAACGGCTACAAAATGGTTATAATGGAAATTATCAACGGTAAGATCGTTAAATTGTTTATCTGTGTTCGTATACTATCTGGAAATAAAACACATTTCAAAATTACGTTTGCCATTGATAAGATTTTGTGATGTAAACTATATTTTAAAATGAATGTTTCTTTCAACTTTTTGTCATTTTTACATATCAAATGAGTAGAAATATATTGTTTCAATATTGTACATGAAAACCCATGATAAATTATGCAAGAAAACTTTACTTTTCGGGTTTTCGATCAGTTACCGTACGGGACAAGGAAATGTCCGATATCAAGGAAATGTCCGATATGACAATGTTTGGAACGTTTGTTGCTGGCAGTTAAAAATGTATTAAACGAGCCTCAAAGAATACGTTATGGTTGAGAATTTATTTAACTTTTGTTGGTAAATTTATACTAAAACAATTAGACAACTCACCCTCATTTTCTATGAGCGATAGTCAACTCGGCTTCGCCTCTTGACTATTCGCTAATAGAAAACTCGGGCTCGTTGTCTAATTGTTAATTAGTATGTAGATGCGAGCAACCAAATATATTTGTATTGCAATCGTTGCTTAATAATCTTTTCCTTGAAATATAATATTCCAGGGTTTGTAATAAAACCTGGTGGTTTTAATAAATAGCTGCCAATCGAAAAATATTGAAAGTTGATTGCCAGATACAAAAATTTGTTAAGAATATTGTACAACATAATAACAGAATATAAAGACAGAGGTCTTTCCGATAATGAATAAAACAACAAAAAAGTACTGTTTGGATTTTTATGAGTAGAGTTCTAGGCCGAGTAGCTACAGAATTTAAATTGATGGGTGGAAGCCTGGGCTAGCCTGCGTGGAAACGCGCCCTTCCCCCTCCTGAAATCCGGGAAATTAAGTCTACGAAACATGTTCGTAATCGTGTACTTGGTCACGTAATTTTTTGGTTTGCGACGCCAGTTTCTTTGAAACAACACAGAAAACATCAAAGCAACTGACTACGTTTACCTCGACTACTCGATTGTGGCTTAGGCAGGTTTGTAAGGCGATAAAATCATTTCTCAAACTCATTAATAATTCATGAACCAAAAACAAAAGAAATTAATGTTTAATCAGTGCTTTGAAATCGGAGGAAAAGTACTAGTGCTTTGAAATCGGAGGAAAAGTACTACTACTTTGAAATAAGGCAAATTATATTACGTTTCAGAGGTATCTTCGGAATTTTGAGTTTTGAGTTTGAAGTCAGTTCAAATACTCGACGTCGGACTTTAAGGGGAGGGTCAACCCAAAAATCGATTGAAAAATGAAAAATTTTTTTTTTTGCTAAAACAGAGGTTTAGACCTTTGTTTAGCCATTGCAGGCTGTTTTCGGTGTATTTGGTGTGTTTTTGAAATTTTAGACGGTTTTTTCGTTAATTTTAAATGAACCGCGTGGGAAAAGTACTGGGGACGAGGTTGTTGTTTTGTTACTAGAGCATAACGGTTCTCGCGGCAGGACGTATTTTCTACGTTTCTGTTGTGTGAAAACCTGAAAAGGGCTTAACTATGTTACCAGTTGGGTAAAGACATCATAAAGTCTGGTGATCCCGATCCTTTTCACACGAAGAACTGTGTGATAGAAGTACTTTGCGATTCGTGTCCTCGTATTTTTCCAGTTCGCTGGAGACACTGTCGTGACAGTATGGGAGGCTGGTTTTAAGTCCGTCTCGAAGCAAGTAAAAATGTTAAAATTTAACTTCGTATATGTGAAATAGATGTATTGAAGTATGGCTCTAGTATTTCGAAATGTTTGAATTGCGACTTGCTTGGAGACTTATATAAAATTTCTTTTGTGCGAAGGACTATGTTGGGTGCTGTCCTATTTTCAAAATATATCCCATAATACATTACGGTCGTCGTGGCAATTGAACAGTAGGTTGCGCCCCCCTGGCAATCTAAAAAAATGCTTGGATTGGTATGATCTGGAACAGGCTACCAAAAGGAGTTTTTGTAGGAGCGTCCGTCTTGAAATTTGGTGTGTATGATGCTGTTGCTCATTTCAATATTGGTGCCAAGTATACAGGACGAAAAAGGAGCTTTAAGATAGATTTAAGGAGACGTCAATTTGCTTAAATATCTGTTGAGCAGATTGCAGATGCTTGCCTCCAGTTTTTTTAGAAGTCTTAAAGCCTGTATTTATGACTTTGAGTGACAGTAAACTGTTTAGAAGGTGTGTACTTGGAACAACACAACAAACACAAGCATCTCTAAGTATCTCCAGTAAGACTTTGGTCTTGAATTTAGGTATCTAGGCGTTAAATTTAGGCACTGTAAATAATGCTAAACTTCAAAGCCGTTTTCTCAAAACCGCACATTTTACCCTTTGAGAAAGGATATCTCTGGAACGATTTAACCAATTGACATGAAATTTTCAGAATTTATGTATCTCACCATTTTCTTGGGGATGAACAGAGGATTTTGTAATATATATTTTCTAACATGAATTATTGCATAGACATGCCAAGCAAATTTGTATGCTATTTTTAAAACCTCGTAATCCGCTTAGTTTTCAAAATTTCCAAAAATCCTCTGTTCATCTCCAAGAAATTGGTAAGGTACATACATCCTGAAAATTTCATGTCAATTGCTTAAATCATTCCAGAGATATCTTTTCTCAAGCTCAGTCTATCGCGAAACAGCATGTTGCCACTTTAACTGCCAGGTTGCCAATAGCATCGCAGTTTTGGTGTCCAAAAATATTTTTTTTACAATCTTGAGTTCATTAGCTATCTGCTGATATATAGTTTGTCAGAGGTTTATTGTAAAGTGTCCAGTGTGCAGCTTTAGTTCTGTGATCCTTAGTTTTGGGTTGACCCTCCCCTTAACGGGATTACAAAGCCCTTGTGCATTAAAAAAAAGCACTCGGACTCTGAAATCCCGGTAAAGTCCTCCGTCGCGTATTTGAACTATTACTTGAAACGTCAGCATAGTCATCTGAATGTGAGAATATAAAGAATTTGAAGAAAAGTTCACTTAAAAACCTCAGTAAAACAAGCATGCCATTCGTGACATCACAATTAATTAATTAATTATACTTACATCCAATACGACCCAAAAACAGACTCTTATTTAAGGTACAAAATTTACACCTTGTTCTGTACTTTCTCTGCATGAGAAGTACGATCAATATTTTTACTGTATTATTTTACAAGTGGGAAACAAGGTGTTCAAACTGCTTACCAGGATAGCGAGTGCTATCTAGAGAACTGTCTTGAGTCTGACGAGTATTTTTTTGTTTTGTATATTTTAGCTTTCTTAGTTAGCTTAGAGTTCCTGTAGCCAGTTCCAAAACCGCCGCCTCCACCACGCTTTCGTATTCGTTCTCCTTTACTGCTGTGAACAGCTGATGGAAAGTTAAGGTTCAAGACTATTTACGATGCAAACGAGACACATCTCAACACACTATTTTACTACATATACCCAAAGCCTTTACAAACGTTTTTCTTATATTTAAGGATAAAGGGCTGGGGGCTAATCATCCTTACTTGCAGCCAACGGCTGAATTGCGAAGGACGCAGATCAACGTGGCCGTGTCGAGGCATATCAAAGGCGCTCCAGGCAGCCGCCATACGACACAGTTCAGACCGCGGATCACAACTAAGATGTTTGGTGTTGATTTTACAGAGGGAGGAAAACTGGAGAACCCGGCGAAAAACACTCGAAGCATAGGAGAGATCAACTACAACTCTACTCATGAGTTCCAAGCCCGGCAACGGGGTCATTCCCAAGCGGTCACCTATCCGGGCTTAACTCTTTGGTGAGAGGCAGCGCGCTAACAGCACACGCCACCCGTGCTTTAATTATTATTCCCGGTAAGTTTTTGTTTTCTACTGCCTTACACCCACTGGTAGCTCTCTCTTTCTCTCTCTCTCCCCCCCCCCCCCCCCCCCCCCCCACGTCCCAAGTCTGGTTGCCAGTCGATTGTAAACAAATAATTAACATTTTGGCATCTCCTTAATTACATACACATACACATATACATATACATACATTTACTTTATCGTTTGTGTCCAAGTCTACGGAAAAAGCGGTTGTTAGTCAGTTATTTAAGCAATGCACTGACAATGCCCCTCTTCCTGCCAATCAATCGTCATATCGCCAATTCTATTCCACCGAAACTGCTCTTTTAAAAGTTCAAAACGACATTCTTATGAACATGGATCAACAGGAAGTAACGCTTCTAGTGCTTTTGGATTTGAGTGCTGCCTTTGACACGATTGATCACGGAATTATGTTTGACATATTGGAGTCAGATTTTGGCGTTGTGGGAAATGCTCTCAAGTGGATCAAATCGTTTCTTTCTGGCAGAAAACAGCGTGTTCATATCAACCAAGCGTCTTCTACCAGTTTTGCGGTGAACTGCGGAGTTCCTCAAGGGAGCTGCCTTGGACCCGTTCTTTTTCTACTTTATCTTTCTCAATTGTTTCAGCCTTTCAGGTTGTTAATAAGCATCTACCATCTGCTCACGGATATGCAGACGACACCCAGCTCTATTTATCCTTCCGTCCCAAGTCATCTACAGCTCAAGATCAAGCAGTCAAAGCTATCGAGGCTTGCATCGCCGACGTTCGCGCCTGGTTGGTTTCTCGCAAATTGATGTTCAACGATTCAAAAACGAAATTTCTGATAATAGGAACTCGCCAGCAACTCGCTAAGATTAAAATTGACTCTGTCCGAGTTGGAAATGTGGATATCAAACCTGTTGAAAGTGTTCGAAATTTAGGGTCGTGGTTCGATAGCCATATGTCCATGAATGTCCATGTGGGCAAGGTTTGCAGCAAAGCGTTCAGAGGTTTGTACAACATACGACAGATAAGGAAATTCCTCTCCACCGAATCGACTAAGACTCTCGTACACGCTTTTGTGACATCGCATTTGGATTACTGCAATTCTCTCTTGTTTGGAATTCCTCAATATCAATTTCAGCGTCTGCAGAAGGTTCTCAATGCCGCTGCAAGGGTGACATGCTTTACACCTAGAATTGCTCACATTACTCCGGTTCTGATGTACCTTCATTGGCTGCCTGTAAAGTTTCGAGTTGATTACAAGATTGCACTCCTTGTTTACAAAGCTCTTCATGGTTTGGCGCCTAGCTATATAACGGAATTGCTGTCAACCAAAACCACCAGCCGTTATCAATTAAGATCAGATAATCAGTGCCTGCTTCTTATCTCGCAAACTAAAGCCAAGACTCTTGGTGACAGAGCGTTTGCCCATGCTGCTCCGTCAATTTGGAACTCGCTGCCCCATCGCATCAGACAAAATGAAACTATTAATTGCTTTAAGTCTCAATTGAAGACCTTTCTTTTTAAGAAAGCTTTTGATATAACTTTTTAACCCCCAATATGATATTTCTTAATGCTAATATATTTCTTAATTTAAGGAGGCTTTTATGCTGTAGCCCTCCGTATATACCATTGAATCTTGATTGCAGTGTTCTGTGAAACGTTTTTATGTCCTTTCTACCTAGTTAGGATATTCTATTATTTTAGTTCACTGACATTGTATATATATATATAATTACTGACCCGCGTCAAATTCCATTGTTCTCTGTCTGCATTATATCAACGATTTCAGGCTGTTTTAGGAAAACGGCGACGGTCCTTTTTCGTAGCGGGGAAATTATCAGGGGTAATTATAAACGTACTAAACTGGCACACTGCAATATTAAAAATATTGCAGCCAGCACACTGCAATATTAAAAATATTGCACCCAGCAGTAAAAAAACAAGCTAAAAACAGTCTTCCTCATAATTATTAGATGAATCTACAAGCTTACTCTTGATTTTACCAATATAAAAAATTATGCGATTGTACACAACAAAACAAGAACACAATTCCATAAACAGGACATATTTTATATTATAAATAATTACACAACATCTGCACTAAATAACATCATATCGGCAGTCACCATTTTTAAAGCATTCATTTATACGACACAACGATCTTAGTGCAGCCTGTATTAATTACAAGCGATTGATCACAACATAAGTCAGACACGTCATTTTCAGTATTTTTCTTTAAACATATTTTCTTTTCACCTTCCGTATTCACTTCAACCTTACGTAAATCGGAACCTTGTAATATCTCACTCGCTTTTCTTTTAATTGACGTCGAAGTACATTTATACGCCTTAACCCCATCAGATGACCGGTGACCAGTCGTCTCCTGAATAACTTGTTCTGATATTCCCGCATTGTACAATCTTGTAGCGCAACTACGCCGAAGAGAGTGATTTGTAAAATGCCCTTCAAACCCGGCATTCTTCATAATATTTTTCACCACATTTCCTAACGTTTCCCTACCCACAGCTTTTTTGTAATACCAAATATCACCATTTGGCTTTGCCAAAGCTCGCAAATAGAACGCGTTATCGCTGATTTCCTTTGGAACATGAGATAAATATTTCTTATAAAGCTCAACTGGACAACGAAGGGGATTTTCTAAATTCTTAAGCCCGGCGCACACTAGTGCAAGTTGCACGCACAGATGTCATTCGTGACCAATTGCGTGCGACGAAAATCCTAGTGTGCGGGGAAAATATACAGGATTTTTGTCACTCGTGTCGTGAACAACAAATATCAAACATGTTTGATATTTTCTGTCATTCGTGACAAAAATTCCTAGTGTGCGGCAAAAACCTAACTCGCAACTCTTCGCAGCAAAGAAGTGCGCATGCGTGTTATTCCCCAAAACAACATGGCGGATAGTGAACATACTGGTGAACCTCGTAGTGAACTGGTCACCGAAGCAATTTTGGAGGATAAATTGGTAGATATCTGGCCCGAATATCCCTGTTTGTATGATGTTCGGTCATCTGACTTCAAAAACAGAGATTTACGAGATAACGCTGTTTAGAAATATACGGCGAGACCATATACGTAAGATATCCTCAAAGGATTGCCTATCAAGCCGGTGATATTGACGGAATTTTTCAGGATCCTCTGTGTTCAGTTCTTGAATAAGATTATCATAGACTCCTTGCCTTTGTCTTCTCAAAATCCATCGTTTCGTCCATAACTGGCGATTAGCCGCCCTCAGACGTCTTCGACGTCTCCGTATCAGCAAAATAAATAGCAAGATATCTTCGTCGTCTGACAAATCATCTTGTTCACTATCCGCCATGTTGTTTGGGGGAATAACACGCATGCTCACTTCTTTGCTGCGAAGAGTTGCGAGTTAGGTTTTTGCCGCACACTAGGAATTTTTGTCACGAATGACAGAAAATATCAAACATGTTTGATATTTGTTGTTCACGACACGAGTGACAAAAATCCTGTATATTTTCCCCGCACACTAGGATTTTCGTCCTACGTAATTGGTCACGAATGACATCTGTGCGTGCAACTTGCACTAGTGTGCGCCGGGCTTAATATGCCCGAACAACTTTTCTTTTGATACGCAAATGGGCTAACCCCCCGTTATTCGTCTTGCTGACATCTTCCGTATAATGCAAATATTCAGACCCAAATTCGTCAACTTGTAGGGATAGTTGCGAGTTTTTACTTCTCAAATTTCTATGCTCTTGACCAGCCCTAAGCGCAAATTGTATACCGAACACATAAACTAACGTATCTCTAAGCAAACTTGCCCCGCTGCTTCCTAAGAAACCGTGCTCCCACAAATAATTTTCTTGCTCTTCCGATATAAAATTAGCTTGTGCGACCTCTACGCCTAATCCTTGCCCTGCTCTTTCTTTCAATACAAAATTTAACGCCGAATTTAACTCCCTAAATACACAACTTGTCTTATCAATTAAAGTCACATTACGCTTACATTCCACACGTAAATACGTTTGAATGCTACTTAACATCTCATATATAGTCTTGCCGGGATACTCTTTCCCGTCTACTTTTCTCACTTCTGCAACGAAACGTGCCAGGAAATAATCCAATTCATCGACAGACATTTCTTCTAGTGGGGGGGGGGGGGGGGGGGGGTGCTACACCCCCCCAACTCAGGTGAAGAAAAAAATTCAGGTAAAATCATGAAACAGTCAGGTAAAAAATCAGGTAAATAAATCTGTTAAATTGAAACAGACAAAAGACATTGAAATCTGAAAATTCAGTAAAATTAAATGATATCAGCTCATGTAAGGCTTGAACTCTTGAATACACGTGTAATTTTCCCCTTCCGCACCGCAATGGGTCAAATTTCATTGCCAAGGAATCGCGCATATATCGTATCCCGCAGCGAAACGCAATTGTAATCTGACATCCTTCGCAAAAGGTTAAAATGGTTTAAACTTTTCGAGTTTCGACACTCGTTTCACACCTGAAAAGTTGAAGACACGCAAAAGTTGGTAGCTGCGTTCCCGTCGGCATTCTCACTGGAATCAAGTGGTGCAATTCACAGCGAATTGGCAGTTTTCTTTGAGTATGCACTGAAGGAGCATAACCGGGGGCAAGATGAACGTCAGTCACAAGGTTTAGAAGCAAAACTCATGACATGCACGATAGCTGCAAAGATCGCTGTTAAAATTGCCAAAAACCATGGTCTCTATAAGTTAGCTGCAAAGGTTTACAAATGATTCCTAACAGCCGCCCCTTCCGTTGTCGAGAACGAGCGATCATTCAGCCTAATGAAGATTGTGAAAAGTTATTCACGAAACAAGATATCTGGAGAACGTTTGAACGGTCGCATGATTCTTGCCGCTGAAAAGGATATCACCAATGCTGTTGACGTAAACAAGCTTGCCAAAAAATGGTCATTATTGAAAAACCGACGACTGTCAATCGACTAAAAATATTTTCAAGTTTAACTGACGTACTTAAATTCTACACAAGTACATTTCAACTTAACTATTTTTTCAATATTAATATGTAATACAGTAAACTATATATACAGGCTTTACAACCATGAAATGTTAGAAGGATTTGAACTTTTAAACATTATTCTGAAATAAAATTTTATCATCACCAGAAATTAGGGTCATTTGTGCCGCTGCTCTCTGTCAGCAGCTATATTCGCCTAATAATATAATTATGTATTCTAGAATTTCTAATGCGTGTGATTCTACCGTATTCTAATATTTCTCATTATTCAGGTCATTGAGTTCTTTAGAATTTGCCTAAATCGTGCATGTAAACGACCACAAGCACTGTGAAATCAAGCAAGTTCAAACGCTTTTGGAAGTACTATGCTAAGGACAAATGAGGACTTTTATGTGCTCTCGAAGTAGACTGACTCCTGCCGAATGCACCGCGAGTCGGGCACTTCGCATCGCCCGTAACGTTGTTGGTCAATTTGGCCAATTTCTAGCACCTGTTTACAAAGATTACTATGGCCAACGCTATGGATAGTGGCACTTTCAGTGCAAAAATAAGACGAGCTAGGGAAGTATTTTGTCGTCGAAGTAAGCAAATGTTTTTTAGTTGTAACTGTTCCTTAGTCCATGCTGAAGTCAGATGGAGTCGGGAAAAGAAGAAATATGTCACCGTTTAAGCAAAATTTGAATTATGTGTTCTCCTTATTATTTACGGTTGAGAATCTCCATTATTACGGTCCTTAATACGCACGCGCGCCACCATCTTGTCCCAAATTTCTGGTAATGTATTCCTATGACGTTACTTCAATTTTCTGCTAAAAGGTATTGAAAGATATAGCTGCGTGCGAAATAATACGCAGAACTCCCAATTACCCCATAATGTAAAACAGTGAAATTTCAGGTAAATTTTCAAAATGTTTTAAAATTCAGGTAAATGACCACCTTACCCCCCCCCCCCCCCCCCCCCAACAACAAAGGCTTCGCTACGTCCCTGATCACTGGTTCTCCACTACAGGTGAGATTAGTCACACCATGATTTCTTTCGGTCCGCCACTCTTCAAATGTTTTCAACACCCAACGCCACTTCTTTCGACTAGCTTCCGAAGTCCAACTTTGTTTGAACTTTTCGCACTCCAACGACGTTATCGGTTTTCGAAATCTATTTCCTGGTTACAAACGACACATTTCATTACATTAAAAACTCAACAAGCAAAAGAACATACTAAACTAGCGAACCAACCTTTCGACAATTTTAAATTCGCCACGTGCTCCGTACCTTTTCTATCTTCATCAGTCTCTTCACTTCCCTCCTGTGCATTCTCATTCTCGAAAAGAACAGCTAGTTCATGAACGTCAACGTCTCTTTCTTCGCTTAGCTTTCGCTTATTTGTCGACGACTGTGTGATATAAAAACTTTCATCTTCTGAAGAATCTTCCATCTCTATACCACGCCACTAGCTAAGCCTAACTAAATTGAATAAATAAAATTATTTGTTCTCTTATAATATGCAAATGTTCTTCCAAAGTCCACATCAATAACAATCAAACAAAACAAAACACGCAAATTCTATAACTAATCTAAAATTCTGACAGTGATATTCAAAAACTTTCCTACTGAAATTGTAAACAATACATCCTGTTCATTGTTTGGGAATGGGGTGCCTGAAATCGATGATATAATGCAGACAGAGAACAATGGAATTTGACGCGGGTCAGTAATTATAATAGATAATTACTTCGGCCAAACGGCATTATTGAATATATTGCAGCCAGCTTCGGGCTACGCCCTCAGCTAGCTGCAATATATTCAATAATGCCGTTGGCCTCAGTAATTATCTATTAAATATTGTTGAATCATTGTAAAGCGCTTTTGAATATTTAACATAATTTAGGCGCTGTATAAATATTAAATATTATTATTATTAACAAATAGAACATCGCTTGCGTGTCTCTGTACTGTGATACAAACACGAATGACGTGTTTCAACCGGAAAAAATGCCTAGTGGAAGACTTTTGAGGTAAGCGAATATATATATATATATATATATATATACATACATACATACATACATACATACATACATATATATATATATATATATATATATATATATATATATATATATATATATATATATATATATATATATATATATATATATATACATATATATATATATATATATATATATATATATATATATATATATATATACATATATATACAGGGTGTATCAAAAAAAAGGCTACCCTTAGAAAATATAATTAACATTCTTTTCAAATAACCTATTGTATATTGACAGCCCTGTGGTCAGTTGAACCATTTTTAATCGAACTGATATGAATATAATTAACATGTTTATTTCAGTTATGCTCCTTCATACGTTTAGAAGTTATCGTAATTTCCCAGGTGTATACGACCATTTGTTTTTTACGCACCCGTGACTTCAGAGGTGTCCAGGGCTGTCAATATACAATAGGTTATTTGAAAAGAATGTTAATTATATTTTCTAAGGGTAGCCTTTTTTTGATACACCCTGTATATATACTTGTGAAATTCATTAATAATTCATGAGTTTTGCAGCCAATCCAATTTCAGAAATTACGTCACATGTATACCCCTGTAAACCCCATACAAACCACTAGTGCTTGTAACTAATTAGCATCTCAATATGATTATCCCAATTCAATACAACACGGCCGCTCGTGTTGTAAACATTACATATATATATACATATACATATATATATATATATATATATATATATATATATATATATATATATATATATATATATATATATACATATATATATACATATATATATATATATATATATACATATATATATATATACATATATATATACATATATACATATATACATATATACATATATATATATATACATATATATATATACATATATATATATATATATATATATATATATATATATATATATATATATATATATATATATATATATATATATATATATATACCTTTTCGCTTCGCTCTATCTCAACACTGTCTTCGCAGCTCTCCACCTTAATTTAGGCACTGTCTACAGAGGATTTCACATAACTTTTGCCGATTGTGTTCCGAAGTTCGTTCGTTATTTCCGAAGTTGGCGACGAACTTCGCAAGTTAGTTGCGCTTCGAAACGAACTTACGAAGTTCGTAACTTCGGAAGTTCGTTCACTTCGTTGTTCACGGCATCATTTCAAAGTTCGCTGTTGAGCGTATAGAGTAAATATTCGAATAACAACGGATCTTAATACTTTCGGTAGACAAAACCAATAGTGCTGGATTCGGCAGATTCAAGCGATCATTTCGATATAAAATTTATTTAAATTGGGCAAACAGAAAATATTTAAACATGTTTTGAAACACACGTCTCCCAATGTAAATACGACACCCACATGAAATAATTGTAAATCTAAATAATACGAGTAAATCAAGCTGATACTTCAGTAGTGCTTTCGCTAACGGCTTGCTGCTTAGTCCAACAATTACAAAACGCAAGTAATAAGTAGCGAATAACGCCATAAATATGAATATATATATATATATGTTTACCTGTTTGCATGTCTAGATATAATCTGGGTGTCGTATTACATTGGGAGACCATGTGTTTCAAAACATGTTTAAATATTTTCTGTTCGCCCGATTTAAATAAATTTTATATCGACATGATCGCTTGAATCTGCCGAATCCAGCACTATAGAAAGTATTAAGATCAGTTGTTATTCGAATATTTACTCTATGCCTTCAACAGCGAACTTTGAAATGATGCCGTGAACAACGAACTTCCGAAGTTACGAACTTCGGAAAAGCTGGATTTCCATTCAGTGCTTTTTGTCGCGCGATCGACGATTTGCGATCGCTTTCTTTTGAATTGTGGGCTCTCGACTGGATCCGTTCCACCCGAGGGCTGATGAGACAAAGAAGCGATCGCAAAAAGTCGCTCGCTCGACAAAAAAAGTTGAATGGAAATCCGCCTTAAGCTGGATTTCCATTCAGTGCATTTTGTCGCGCGATCGACTTTTCTCGATCGCTTTCTTTTGAAATGTGTGTATTCAACCAAAGCTAATGAAATGCGTTCCGCTTGACAACCAACAATTCAAAAGAAAGCGATCGCAAAAAGTCGATCGCGCGATAAAATGCACTGAATGGAAATCCACCTTCAAAGCTGGATTTCCATTCAGTGCATTTTGTCGCGCGATCGACTTTTCTCGATCGCTTTCTTTTGAAATGTGTGTATTCAACCAAAGCTAATGAAATGCGTTCCGCTTGACAACCCACAATTCAAAAGAAAGCGGTCGCAAAAAGTCGATCGCGCGATAAAATGCACTGAATGGAAATCCACCTTTAAGCTGGATTTCCATTCAGTGCATTTTGTCGCGCGATCGACTTTTCTCGATCGCTTTCTTTTGAAATGTGTGTATTCAACCAAAGCTAATGAAATGCGTTCCGCTTGACAACCCACAATTCAAAAGAAAGCGATCGCAAAAAGTCGATCGCGCGACAAAATGCACTGAATGGAAATCCAGCTTAAAGGTGGATTTCCATTCAGTGCATTTTATCGCGCGATCGACTTTTTGCGATCGCTTTCTTTTGAATTGTGGGTTGTCAAGCGGAACGCATTTCATTAGCTTTGGTTGAATACACACATTTCAAAAGAAAGCGATCGAGAAAAGTCGATCGCGCGACAAAATGCACTGAATGGAAATCCAGCTTAATGAAATGCGTTCCGCTTCACAACCCACAATTCAAAAGAAAGCGATCGCAAAAAGTCGGTCGCGCGATAAAATGCACTGAATGGAAATCCACCTTAAGACACTGCCAAAGAGTGAGCTTCGCACCCGCCCAAAACATTAACAAGAAAAACAGCAGAAAAGGATACACAAATTAACTGCGGGAGGGATCTGGAAGCCAAATGCTTTAGCCACCTTTTGTAAATCCAAAGTGTTCACATTGAAAATATCCCTGTGTTGATGAGAAGCATAAGCTTGCAGATAAGATCTGTATCCTTCCTTGGCTGACTTGTGCAAATAATAGTTCTTTGTTATCAACTTTTCCAGCTAAAAAAGTTTAAAAATTTTGAGCACTTCAATTATATTTATTTATTTATTTATTTATTTATTTATTTATTTATTTATTTATTTATTTATTTATTTATTTATTTATTTATTTATTTATTTATTTATTTATTTATTTATTTATTTATTTATTTATTTATTTATACTGACGTCTGGGGGGGGGGGGGGGGGCATGTACAGTGCATTAGATAATTATCAATATGCTATAATTATAGGACTTTAGTTTAACCTCAACAGAATTGCAACAGAATTGCAAACAGAACAGAACAGAACAGTTAACTGAACTGCTAACTGAACTGAACTAAACTAAACTGCTACTAAACAGCTAACTGAACAGCTAACTGAACAGCTAACTGAACAGCTAACTGAACAGCTAACTGAACAGCTAACTGAACAGCTAACTGAACAGCCAACTGAACAGCCAACTGAACAACTAATTGAACGGAACTGAACTGCAAACTAAACTGAAATGCAAACTAAACTAAACTCACTGAACTGCAAATTAAACTGAACTGAACTGAACTGCAAACTAAACTGAACTGCAAACTGCACACTAAACTGAACTGCAAATTGTACTGAACTGCAAACCGCATACTAAACTGAACTGCAAACTAAACTGCACTGAACTGCATACTAAACGGAACTGCAAACTAAACTGAACTGCAAACTGCATACTAAACTGAACTGCAAACTAAACTGAACCGCAAACTGCATACTAAACTGAACTGCAAACTAAACTGAACTGCAACCTTGGACGGAACTGCAAACTGCATACTAAACAGAACTGAACTGCAAACTAAATTGAACTGCAAACTTCACTGAACTGCAAACTAAATTGAACTGCAAACTTCACTGAACTGCAAACTAAATTGAACTGCAAACTAAATTGAACTGCAAACTAAATTGAACTGCAAACTAAACTGAACTGCACTGAACTGCAAACTGCACTGGACTGCAAAATGAACTGGACTGCAAACTGTATACTAAACGAAACTGAACTGTAAACTGCAAACTAAAACAAAACAAAATAAAACAAAACAAAACAAAACAAAACAAAACAAAACAAAACAAAACAAAACAAAACAAAACAAAACAAAACAAAACGGAACGGAACGGAACGGAACGGAACGGAACGGAACGGAACGGAACGGAACGGAACGGAACGGAACGGAACGGAACGGAACGGAACGGAACGGAACGGAACGGAACGGAACGGAACAGCTAACTGAACAGGTAACTGAACAGCCAACTGAACAGCCAACTGAACAGCCAAATGAACAGCCAAATGAACAGCTAACTGAACATAACTGGACTGCAAACTAAACCAAATTCAAATCTGAACTGCATTGAATTAACATAAACTGAACTCATTTTGATTGAAGTGAACTCAAGTAAACCCAACTCAACTATATTAAACCAAATTAAACTAAACTGAACTTAAGTAAGCTAAACAGAACAGAACTAAACTTATACTGGATAACCCTATCAGTCATATCTATATATCTATACAGCCTCGCTAGAGGTCCAGTAAGGACCATCCTTTATTCGTCCAGTGTCACTACAGGAGGAAACCAGAGGAAACTAAACTAACTTTATTTTTACTGGATAACCCTATCAGTTATATCTAAACTGTTCTCCCTAAAGGACCAGTAAGTCCCATACCTTGCTGGTCTAGTATTATACTCATGAGAAAATCGAAGTAAACTAAACTAACTTTATTCATACTGAATAACCCTATCAGTCATATCTAAACTGTTCTCTCTAGAGATCCAGCAAGAACCATCCTTCATTGACGAAATTGTGGATGCGAGGATTTAGGTAGTGAAATCATTGAACTAAACCTTGAATTGAATGAACTGGTACTGTTCGTACTGTCTAATATATTACTCTCTAATATAAAAAAGTTAAGAAATTACTTGCGACTGGATATTGGCAATCTTGGATGATGACACATCATATTCATTAAGAGGAACCTTGTGTTGAAACAAAATCAAGAAAATTGTGAATATTAAAAGAAAGACGCAACCATAAAGCACTATATTGAGTAATAATGAAAATTTCATAAAGTTGAATGGTCAAAACACATCTCTACTGGCATCTTCAGCGGAGAATTCGGTTTATGAAATTTTCATTATTACTCAAAATAAATCAAATTCTTCATCACTGGACGCCATAAGATGAGAGGTAATTTAAGTGGCTCCATACAAAATAAACACCCGCTATTAAGAACCTAGAACACTATTAAGCACCACAATCCCACACCACCACCATCACCAAATCCAACATCTACACCATCACCATCACCACCACCACCACCACCACCACCAACAACAACATCAACACCAGCAACACCACCAACACCAACCACGACAACAATAACAACGGCAGCAACAGCAATAACAACAACCACGACAGCAACCACCAGAATAACAACAACGCAACAACAACTACTACTTAAACATCGTGGGCTTGTGGCTCAAGTTTAACAAAACGATTCTAAAAACTATCTTCGTTAAATGACAACCTGCACTAAATTTACACAAACTTACGTCGTTAACTTAATAGAAATGCGCACAAGCAGAACAAACCTTCGCGTGTTTCAGATGGCGTAAGAATGCAAGTTCTTCTGGAAGAAGAAATAATAGTGCGTGTCCTTTTCCATGAGCCCCGCGAGCTGTCCTGCCAACTCTATGAATGTATTCCTAAAAAACAATATTAAAGACTTTGGACTAAGCTTGTTTTCCGGTCCGTACGCAAAACGATACAAGCTGATTGGTTCCTAAAGGGGTCGGGATAGATTTTCTCATTCTTCGACTGAAGTGATGCTTGTTGAAAACTGTTTGCAACTCGATCTGTATTGATATACGTACAGTAATTAATCCCGCCTACACACTACGTTGGGTTGTAAGGATTTTTAGTAAAGGGAAATTTCGAGTGAGAGAATATTTTAAGATCAAACCGAGACCAGTTGTGAAAATGCAACATCAGGGCTTTCCGGCTATGAGTTGAACCCGCGATTCTGGTGCAGTGCTTTGACCGCTGAGCTACGGCCAAAAGCTTAGTAACGAGTTCTGTATATATAATGGTGGTAATGCCGGGAGAAGAATTGAGTTAATTATAACTATTTTCCAGAGCGGTCTGGAACGTGAAATCCAGAAATTTGATTGGTTCCTCAGCGGTCCAGAATCTGCCGTTCCAGACCGCTGACAGATGCTGACAGTTAGAATTTTATAAACAAAATGAAAGTCATGTCAGTATATATGCAACAAGATGGATAATAATTTCAGAACTATATATAGTGCAGGTACGTTGTTAGGATTGTGTTAAGCTTTCACGTTATGTGTAGTTCAAGTTTCCATGTTATGTAAAAGTGTTCAGTGTTCGTAATAATATAACATTTACTTCCCACAAGTATTATATAATCTCAGATGGTTATTTTTATTCAACTACTTACCAATATGTCAAAACAAAAGCAATTGAAACGTGCTAGTTGGGGTATGGAAAGTAGTTCAGGATTCTAGCTAAACGGAAAGTACTTCAAAGTACTTCAAAAATGGGAAAACATATGCCATTTTGGTTTAGTCCGCAAGAACGATGGTAGCAAATACGGGACTAACACTTTGTCGAGTTTTCACAGAACGTTTACAATTTATAACATGAGCAGCAATGTTTTATCAGATTTAAAACACGACGCGATGGCTGAGTGTTTTAGATCTGATAAAACACGTACTGCGAATGTTTTAAATGGCTTCAAAAACTATCCATATAATAAACTCATATAGAAATCAATTTTGAAAATTGAAGTTGTCTGAGCCGTAAAATCCAAGAAAAAGTTCATCGAAAATAGCGAGCGTGTCTCTGTCACATATAGAGAAACTTGTGCCATAAAATAAAACATTATCTATAGTCTATACAGAACTTGTTACTAAGCTCTCCGCTGGCATTACAACATTCTATATACAGAAATCGTAAATAATCTGACGTATTAGAGCACTGGACTAGTATAGCTGGTTCGATTCCTAGCAAGGCACTGATCTCTATATTGATCTCAACTGAATTGCTCTTCCGGCTCCAAAAATGAAGCCACGGGAGATGACGAATTTGGAGTACCAAGATGGCCGTCACGGAACCTTGTAAGTTTTCTTATAAAAAGAGACGAAAAAAGCCACATGAATTTTTTTTGCCATTGGTATCAAACAAAGAACACGCAAAAGGCTTAGAAGCTTCGTTTTTACATTTGTTGGTGTTCTTAAGCAGTAAAAGTCAATTTATATAAGCCTATAGCAAATATAAATTTAAGTTAATGAGACAAAAACGTCTAAGCAAAATGTAAAGCTGCGTAAAGGCGGTTTTCCACTAGGCGAAAAATGTCGCGCGAAGCGACATTTTCTTTTGTCTCGCATGCTCTCGAGTGGAACTAATTAGCCAAGACAAAAGAAAAATGTCGAGTCGGTCGATAAATGTCGCTTAGTGGAAAACCGCCTTTAAGGCCTTGTAAATCGGTAGGGGTCCGGACAAAGATCAATTTCTCAGCTGTCAGAGACTCAAATAAACCCCAGACGGGTATAAAGGTCAGTCTTTCCAACCAGCATGACTCCTCACGTGCAGAACACAAGGCAATGAATAGTCTACCAATGGAAACGGTATTCCTCTTTTTCGCGCGAAAATCTACCAATCAAATTTCACATAGTCGTTCTTATAAGACTTCAACACGCACCATATGAACCATTGATTTGTGATCAAGAGCTAGCTAATGATCCAACTCCTTATACGCGTATTTTTCGACAACTAAGAATACAGCTATGACACACACGCAATGTTTTTGTGGGAGAAGGGTTCGGGAAGAAGTACTCCGAATGGTGAAAATTGTGGTCAGCCTCATCCCAACAACTCAACGTTACGGTCTTAGTTTTCCTAGGGGTAATAATCCCCAAGTAGGACTCTAGTCTAATGTCCTAGGGGTCGTAGTTCCCCATGTTGGACTTTGCCCAAGGGATCGTAGTTCCCCAAGGGCATCCTACATGTCCAAGGGGTAATAGATCCCCGCCGAGTTGGACATTCCATACTTTCGACTAATTCTTATAATTACACCAATTCGCATGAGTCTATGGGGTCGAGGGGGACCTTTGGGAGCACCTCATCCCCACAAATACGCAGAATGCGTATTACCCCATATACAAATAGCCCTCCCCCTGAAAATTGGCCCAGATGCGTCGGTATATAGTTCGAGGCAGTCTGAGTTTTGCCATGAAGAAGATAAGAAAACTTGCACCATTCCAGCTAACAGTAAACTGTTTCCACATCTCGAGATCTTTAAAAAAAAACACACAAACAAACAAACAAACAAACAAACAAACAAAAACAAACAAACAAACAAACAAACAAACAAACAAACAAACAAACAAACAAACAAACAAACAAACAAACAAAAAACAAACAAACAAACAAACAAACAAACAAACAAACAAACAAACAAACAAACAAACAAACAAACAAACAAACAAAAAACAAACAAACAAACAAACAAAAAACAAACAAACAAACAAAACACAAACAAACAAACAAACAAACAAACAAACAAACAAACAAACAAACAAACAAACAAACAAACAAACAAACAAACAAACAAACAAAAAAACAAAAAGAAAAACAAACAAAAAAAAACAACAAACAAAACAAGACAACAACCTGTATATGTTGGTTAAAAAGTTTTCACATAAACACTACTCCTAGAGTGTCATGCGAACTGCGTCAAATGACTTATGGTGGACACTCTATTATCTTAAAGTAATATATGAATCAATTTTGTATATAGCATTACTATTTTAATAAAGATTTTGTTTGGGGATGAAGTGCTCCCAAAGGTCACCCTCAACCCCATATATAGACTCATACGAATTGATGTAAGAATTAGTCGAAAGTAAGAAATGTCCAACTCGGGGATCTATTACCCCTTGGACATGTAGGATGCCCTTGGGGAACTACGATCCCTTGGGCAAAGTCCAACATGGGGAACTACGACCCCTAGGACATTAGATTAGAGTCCTACTTGGGGATTATTACCCCTAGGAGAACTAAGACCGTAACGTTGAGTTGTTGGGATGAGGCTGACCACAATTTTCATCATTTGGACTAATATTTTAGTATATATACCGTAATGCTGTATAATTTTCTCAAAAAAGTTTAGAAAACATCCAATTTGGACAAAATCTTTTGTAAAAATGATAAAATGTGCCATTAAAAGTTTCAAAATTTTTTTGCTCAAATATGCTGTCAGATCGCGGGAAATGCCATTTTAGAGACTCCAACTTCAAAAATTTTTCCGGGGGAGCATGCCCCCGGACCTCCCTACACTGTGCACAACAACTTTGAATGACGTTTTCAAAATCCTAAATAATTCGCTCCTGATTATGAAGAATATGAGCTTCAATCTACTCAGCTTCAATCTACTTCGCCTTTTGTGAATAATTGTCACAGAGTTGATTACGTTCTCGTATTTTTTTGTGAAACGTGAAATGGCAGTTTTCTTATGCGTGAAATGAGAAGTGACTTTTTTATTTCCCGTGGAACGTGATCCGTACTCCCCCCCCCCCCTTTACCACCCTCCAAGAAACTATAAGTTATCAGTCCAAAGTCGAACAATCCATACGATTAAACTCATTAAAGAACGTCCTTCTTCGGGTATACTCTGACAAGGAATGTTTTCCAGAGAGAAGCGTTGTATGTCTTTTTGCAATGCCGTAGAAATAAAATTTCACCGGGGGAGGGGGGGGGGGGGGGTGGTGGTAAAATTTGACGCTTGCAACTCAGCATGAAAACATTATTTAAGGGTTCTCATTATTTAAGGAAGTCTGGGGGGTTCACCCCAGGAAATTTTGTATATCTGAGAGCTCTGAAATGGCATTTTCTGCATTTTCAAGAGGAGAATTTAACAAAAGTTAAAGTTCTAAATAGAGTGTTTCATTGTGACATTTCAGGCAAAGTGTAGCCATTAGCAATTATTTAAGAATTATTTAGGTATCTACGGCCCTGTTTTAGATTGCTCTTTTTCACAATATTTCAATTTTTTTTCTCAATACCGTATTTCTTTGAATAAGCGCCCATGCTTTACTCAGCGCCTTCCCCTCACCCTCTCTTGCCCATCAATATACTAATGTTTAATACAGTAAAGAAAATGCAAAACCAAACAACAGAAAGCTTGATGAAACAAATAAAACCATGACCAATTAAACAAATAGAACGAATGAAACAAATAAAATAAATGAAATAAATGAAACGAATGAAACAAATAAAACGAATGAAACAAATGAAACAGCTAAAATAAATAAAACAAACGAAACAAACAAAACAAATGAAACAAACAAAATAAATAAATAAAAAGATTGAAGCAAGATTGAAGCGAATGAAAAGAATGAAACAAATAAAATAAATGAAACAAATAAAACAAAAGAAATAAATCAAACAAAAGAAATGAAAGAAAGGGATAAAATGAATAAAACGAAAGAAATAAAAAAATAAAAGAAATACATTAAACAAATGAAATGAATAAATAATTCTACCGCGACCAGCAAGCTCGCTACAAGTCCCAGCAATTAAACCACAGCAGACTTGCTTTCTCAAATCTATTAACTCATTCTTGGCTGGCACAAAAACCACTCACAGCAGGTGGTCTCAGCAAATTTGTGAATTAGCATGGCATAATAACACAAAAATAATACCACAATACATCATTTGAATCGTTTTCACCTCTACTATTCAAATTTTGGGTTGTCGGGTCTTGTCAGACAACCCATTTTGCAAATTATGCTAATGTATGCTAATTATTATTAATAATATTATAATCTCAGGGTTCGAATTAACATATCGCGATTCGCAAATTGCGATGCACTTTTGACAATATGCGATCCAAAACAAACATAAAAACTCCAAAATCGCGATGCAAAGTAACCGCTGAGTGCCTTCCAATAACTTCTTCACAGTGTGTTTTGGTTTATTACAAAACAAAACAACAGCCTTGGATAGTTCTCACGTTATATCGCATCATAACAATAAAAACCTCGTGAAACTGAAACACTGCTACTGTAAATTTATCCGTGAAATTCAGTGAGATTTTGAGGACAAAAATAAAACAAACACATGTCGTTTCAGACACATTTCTGACACTGTTGTTTCGCCTGCAGTTTGAAGTCACATTTAATGAGTAAATTTTCGCGATGCACTTTTGAAATGTTAATTCGAACCCTGAATCTACAACAAAATGTTAAATATTTAAACAATAAATGACTTTAGCACCAAACTTTGGGGAAGTAAAATGAAAAGCACTATTTCACAAATTCAATTGAAAAAATTAAAGCAATATAATAAAATGCGAATATTATATTGATTTTTTAGTATTTTTCATTGGGCGACCCCCCGTGGTGCCGTCGAGCGGGATCGTCACTTATTTTGGAAATTTACAAATTAAAACAGAATTATACAAGAACATACGACCATAATACATCATTAAGATCGTTTTTAAGTCAGCTAGTCAGATTTGTTGTTATTTTGCATGATATTTACTCCTGTGAGCCATTACAACGCCGACAAGTCTAGGCAAATTTTGTTCGAAAAGCGGCCGATCGGCAGAGTTCATTTTTGTCAAATTTTACCAAATTATTGCCAATCTACGAAATAATTACATCAAACAAATGCTTATACTTACTTTAGGAGCTGTTACAGCCAAAAATTTGGTTGGTTTCGCTTATATATTGACCAAAAAAAGCCATTTTCTTCGTGTTGTTTCCGCACGCCACGACCAAATTTCCGGTTTCATATTTCAATTATATTTCATCGCTCAGAGCTCGGGTAGTACTTCATGGCAACATAGGCAACTATTGTCTGATTGGTCAGTTTGTTTCACTGATCTCAAATAATATACTCATTATACTGGATAGAGCATCTATTGGTTCGCGCCTGGCAAAAATTGAAGTCGGAAGTGAGGCTGAAAATCTCGTGGCGGCCATATCCGGTGGGACCCACTTCGTAGTTATACCCCTATTGCTGAAACATAGTTTTCGCTTCAAATGATCGGATTTTTAACGAAAACCAGCTAAATTTTACATTCCTAGCAAGAAAATGTGCCTGTCGCTATGGAAGAACTTAAAAGTGGCTGGGATCATGGAAAATCAGCCGAAATTTCACGATTTTACTGAACGAAAATCAGCACCGACCACAGGCTACAGTTTGAAGAATTATTAAGGACTAAAGTAAGGAACAAATAACATCTTGTATTCACTTTAGCAGTTTGACAGTGACTTTATGACAAAGTAAAAATATTACCGTTTCTATATCCGTCTTTTTCAACGTATCTTGGATCAGACGATCTGAGCGTTTAATATACAAGATGTTTATTGGAAGTTTGTGAATTGTAGTTACTTTATTTAACAGGCAAATTTATAAGCATTTAACTCACTGTTTTACTATTATTGATGAAGTGAGATGAAGTCCTGTTACTATAATATTGACGAAGATAATTCCTGTTCACCTAGCATTTATGGTGTGCATTTTCAATATTTGTATCTGTGATGAACTCATGGCTGACTATAGGCTTGCTGGACAGACTTTCCAAGGGTTTTCTATTTGACAAGTCAAATTGTCTGGTATTTGAAATAGTAGAATCATCTGAGACTGAAGTAAAATTATAATAATGGGGCATGGTTTGGCCAGCTCTGATTTACATACAGAAATAATTATTTATTGGTTATAATCTACTATATTCTTTTATATTTTATATACTTCAGTGTACTGACACTACTGTACTTTGTGTAGACTTATATTTGAAACAGATAATAAGTCATGAGCTTTTTTCTAAAATAAACAAAGAGAAGGATGATTCCAAACTATTATTTACTACAGAAGTGTTTTTATTTCAAGATATTTTTGAAAATTTTCAATCTTTACTACATTTATCTTTATCATACCTCAATTATCTTGCATCATACAAATTTTTAGGTTTCATGCCCATGCATCTATATGTCTTTTCCTTATTAGATCCACACATATCACTTGCTGATCTTGGCAGAAGACAAGATCAGTCATTAATTTTTTTTTGAGAATACAGATGTTTATAAGATTTTACTTTAATTGAAGCTAGTGTAAGCTGCTCTGGATAGTACAAACAATTTTATTGAAATTAATTTAAGTTTTCTCTAATATAGTACAAAGGTAAAGCCGCAAAGGACTAAAATGTCCAAAAATTTTAAAATACTATCCAGCACCAGGAGTACTGGCATGATCTTCCCTCCAATGCCCCCAAATTATTGCTGGTTTAAAATGTGGTTTTATCCATACTGATAGTTTGCTACATCAAAATTTTGATCAAAGAAAACTTAACAAGCATTCATAAATGACAACAACCAAGAATGTTCCATTTGTAAGTGCAGTTTTTATTTTGTTGATTTTGTTATATCAGTTTACAATGGTTTTGAGACTCCTGGAAAAAATAAATAGTCATTTTTATTAATCCATTTGCACAATTGCACCTACAAATACAGTGTGGTATAACCTTATCAGTCATATGTAAACTGTCCTTCTTAGAGGTCTAGTAAGGGTCACCCCTCATTAGTCAATGTTACTACAAAAGAAAGCTGAACTAAACTAACTTTATTTATACTGGATACTGATAACTCTATCAGTCATATCTCAACTGTTCTTCCTCAGTGAGTCAGTGTTACTACAGGAGGAAACCGGAGTACCCAGAAGAAATCTCTTGGTGTTTTGTAAAGTCAAACTAGAAGCACTCCTCTAATGTACATCCAAGCTGAAATTTTAAGCCTAGTTTACATGGGCAATTTTTCTTTGGCAATTTTCAACTTGACAAGTTTTATTTGCCTGTGTGTATGAGGAAATATGACAAGTTTTTCCTTGACAAGTTTCCCTTTTGAAAAGCTTGTCAAGGAAAAATTGCTCATGTAAACTAGGCTTTAATCTGATAAGTGCATCAAGTAGGAGTTAAACCCAGATCACAGAGTAACATCCTTAGATCTACAGTAATCCTGGATGCATGTAACTGGAAAGACTTTTTTTTTTCCTTTCAGCAAAATAAATTAATCTGCTAAATGTACAAGAAAACTGCATTGATCGAGTAGGAATCAAACTTGGGTGTAACTTCTTAATGGCCAGTAAGATGCTCTAACCATAATAAACTACCACTAACTCAAAATGTTATACAGTATGTACATATTTTGTTTGAGACATACTGTAGACAAAATTGAATGTGTTGCTTAAACAAAAGTGGAATCAACAGTCGAATTGAAAATACTATCAAGGGACAAGGGCTTGGACAAAATACATACTGTACTGTAACCATATTAAAACCATCTGAACTGGTTGAACATTAGCCCAAATTCGACAAAACATTAGAAAGCAAATATACTTACTACAAGACAAGTCAAGCACATTCTATCATAGTGAAAGTGTCCAACTTAAAATATTAACTGGAAGACAAAGAGCACAAGTCAGACTCAACCGCGTTTCACTGAATTATAACCACAAAGAACTGAACAAACCGTTCTATTCAAGTTCGAATATTATCAACAGCGGGTAAGTTTATTAGTTTAAACAGACACAGTTATGACTTCTTGGGTTTAATCGGCATGAAATAAATAAAAACTTAAACAAACACATCATCGTAAATCATCAAATAATACGCGTTACTAGAAAGAAACAAATACACAGGCAGTAGACATTTGTTTACCGAGTTTGCTACTTTGCTAGCTTTGGCTTTGAAGCAAATAAACAGGTAAGTGTATTTTGTAAAAAAAAGCACTTTCGAAACAAAAAAATAGTTCAAAACACTAAATTATTACTTAAAATAACATTACAAACCTCAATTCGGTGGTAACTCTTCGTAACATCCCAGAATTTGGCGAAAAACGCCGTTCAACTGCTTCGACTCCTATTTACGCCATATTGTATGGGACCCAAGTGGGTCCCACCGGAAATGGCCGCCGCTAATCTATTTCCGACTTCACAGCCAGGAACGGGATGCTCTATCCAGTATAATGAGTATATTATTTGTTTAGTTAGTAAACTGGTAAACAATCCCCTTGTTCACGCGCGGCCGAAAAATGAGGTGTTTAGTTTTTGAAATTTCGAACTTGTTTTTGGATGGGTGATCGCTGAAGAATTATTTTGTTGTATCTTATAAAATCAGTTTAAATGGACGACTATATTGGTTTACTTCGCACTTGATGAGTTTCATTAATATTGGAGGATTATAACCAGTGTAGAACCAGCACGACGTTCATATGACTCCTGCGCCTTCAATTTGGTGATGTCGTCAACGAAGAGTTTCATTTGTTCAGTACGGCTTCATTTACAAAAGAATCAACATCTAACTTATATAGGCAGTGGACATGGTTGACAAAGTGTTAATTGACCGTAGACATCAATAAACTTTATCAAAATGTTACAGAGATCAACAGCAGTTTGATCGTATTGAAGACCAATTAAATGCGCGAGGACGAAGAGAAACTCCAGTTAACATAAACGTGAAAGGTAGGGTTCTTTTTTTGTGTTGTTGATTTGGATTTAGATAGTCCATTACCAAGTAATCGTAATAGTTGCTTTTCCAACAATGTCTGCGGAGTATATTTCATTCTCGCATCCGTCGTAGTTTAAACCGCCACACAAATGTTTCCGAGTCGTCTGACGGGAATTTCGTTTGTAGTGTAAAAACTTAAAACAAATTATTTCAAATAATAGTGTTCGTTTCTCTTTCCACTTGTACCTGAAATATGATGTCATTAAAAGCCGCGAAAGCTAAAATTTAACCACCAATCTAAGCAGAAATTCACTGCTCACTTTCGGACAGGAATATCAAAAGATAACTTGGTGTCACATTACAAAACAAATTGCAAGTGTTGTGATGTGTAATTGAGATTTATCACAAAAATTGTTGAGAGGTATAATCCACTAGGATCATTTTCCCATCACTTTTTATTTTATTGACAACCAAAAAAAGGTTAGGAGAAATTCCCGCATTGAAATGCGATTTGGTCTTTTGACATTTTTGAGACAATTGACTCGTCTGACGAGAAATGGCTTCTGGACATTGTAACCTGAAAATTCTTGTTTTAAATAATGCGTTTGGTTCTTTCATTGAACCTTGCACTGCTCTTGTAGTCAAGGCGTTTTCTTTGATAACTCTTGTGTTCGAACACGGATTATTCCAACAGTCGAATACACAACAGTATATCGAAGGAGACTTTTCTTCGATAGGAGTGCAAAATGTCTGCGCAGGAAACGGTAGAAATGCTGAACACAATGCCGTGATAAATTTTATGTAAACGTTTGGCACTCGGGTGTTCATACCAGCTCAGAAACAACACGGTACTTTTTTTTATTCCTTTATAGTAATCAAATTTACTAACTAGTTACAAAAAATTGAAATTTGAAAGGCCATCGGCGGAACCCAACCTCAACAAACTTTACACCAGCTGGAAGACATGTTGTATCTTACTGAGTATTTATATCGATAATTTATCTTGTGCTTAACACGTTTCTTAACCTAATCACTAATATGTACTGAAAACCAAACTGTTTTAACTTTTTTTCCCCGATGTGACCGAGTTGTATAATAAAGTTGATGAAATGACAAATACTAGTAAAGTTTGTGTACAATTACATGTAAACTTTTTTTATTGTATAAAAAAGTAAGATATTTGTATAGTCATCCAGCACTTGTTTATCTTATACTACATTGATATATTAATATACATTACAGTGTATATAATATGTACATCTAAAGAATAGCTAAAGAAGAATGTGTATACCAATACATTTAATAAATTCAGAAGCATTTTAATATTTGCCTTACCCAGCCTAAACTTACATATTAATTACATTTTTAAAAAATATTATATTTTAATTATTTTTTACATGAATCAAAAGCTCACTCTTACCCCTGTTCCCTTCAACTGCCAGTGGAAAGAATGCCAACATCCCTCAAAAATATGCCAGTCAGTGTCTTCGGTAACTGTACAGATATAATCACAGCATCTTTTCTCATTTGGTTGCTGTCCACACTGGAACCCAAGTGGCAAAAAATAGTTTTTAACTGGTGTTACACCAAACAATGTAGGAAGAATGAACATTGTGCAGTCTTTGGGTTGGCCTTTTGCCCATGGCAGAGTATATGATGCACCTGGACTTAAAGAGATTTGTGAAAAAAATGAGACTAATATTTTAGCTACTCTAGTATGTAAATATTTCAGTCGTACTCGACTGAAAACATAATTCTTTGCAGGACTGAAAACTGATCAAAAATTTCCTTGGTGGACACCACAGCCAAAAATGGCTTCCATGGTTTCTTTCAGCTTTTCGTCACTTGCCCCATCAGCTGTATGTCTACGTATAACAGAGTGAACATACTATACTCTACAACGGATTCATCAATAATATTTAAATGGTTTTTAAAACATTAAATATACCATTGGAAAATTTGTTACCTTCCCAGAATTTTACAAATGAAAGCCAGACCAAAAGGGACTTCCTATAATGATGTCTTCTAAAACAATACATCATAATCCACATTCTTACAATAGATTCATAATATTTAGAAAAATTATTAGCTTTAAAAAGAATATTGTATTAGAACTCAAAACTAAAGGACAATAATTGTCTAAAAAATTAAGTAAAGTACCATACTGTACATCCTTGCATTTGTGGAAAATGGCTTTAACACTCCTTCTAATTAGTGTCCATCCTCCATGAACAATCTCCAAAGTAAACTGAATCCTCCATGGCTTAGGATGTTCAGCTAGCACTCTGTTGGGAAAAAATAATAAATTATACACAATTTTCAGAAATGGAAGGTAATTTAAAACTAAATCTTCATCAGCATTGAGGTCAATGTGTAAAGGCCCTATCATAGGGATTAGTGAAAGTAGTTGTTCCAAGTGAACAAGCTCAGTACGTGCAATATTATCCATGTACTTCTTCAGTATTCCATAAATAATTTGCTGTGGGTAAAATTGGCTTGGGTGGTCACCAGGGAAAATCACAACAAACTTACTAAGATATTCTTTCAGCTTGTTTACCATCAAAACTTTTTGCAAGGCTTCCATGTAATTATCTTGGGATTTTAAAGGATGTTTAAAAAAATCAACCAAATAAACGTATTTCTTAAACTTTCTCATACTTCCAACTTCTGTCGATGCACAGTAATCATGACTTTCAAGGCGCTTGCACTCTAACAGTGGGTCAAAAAAGGATGTGGTTAATTCAGGTGAGCAAGAGGCAAATGTATAGCTAAGCTTTACCATAGAACAAGGTGAACAGATTTCATTTGCAAGGTTGCATGCCTTAATACCTTCCTTATTATGAATAAATTGAGGAGGAGGTCGATGAACAGCTTTAATGTCAGGAAATATCTTAAAAATAATAGTACACATGTCGTTAGTTTCTGAGGTTTTAAGGTCATTGGGTTGTCTCTGAGTGAATAGTTGTGTAATCATCGATCATTAAAAGTAATAATTTTTCATTTTTTATAGCATCATCCAATGCAGAATTAATATTTTGGAAATTTGTTGCAGCAAATTTGTGAAGTGCTCTATCAACAGTAACACTACAGCACCTGGTACCAAGAACTCTTTGGGTGTTTATATGTACCTTCATTGGTGCAGTGTGAAAATCTTAAAAGAATATATACCATTATCAATCTGGAAAAAAGCACATTTCTGTGACAAACCAAAACATAATTGTAAAATTAAAGAAACTGTTCATTTCTTATTTAAACCTTGCCTTTCTTTTGTGTGACGGGGACTTGTCATGCAAGCTAAGACAAGGTCGACTAAATTTGGGACCCCATTGTCTTAATGCAAAATGTTTTAAATTGCTCAGGGCTGTAAATGGGGAGGCCTTCCTTTTTACTTGCATACTGCAAGTATGCCCTCTGCACATTTCCAACCTCTCCAACTATTTCTTCACCTGAAAAAAAATATAAAATGAATTTTAAACATATATGCATATCAAATATTGTGGACTTTGTGGTCACAATGTAGAGTAGTTGCAATGTTATATCATTACCTGTAAATCATTAAATAAATATTTGGGCCTTTTTGTATGATAGATATAGTACACTAATCTGATATGGTGAGATGAGACTTGTCATTAGGGTTTCCATTTGCTTTAAGAGAAAATGCCACAACACAAAAATTCTTCATTTGAAATTAACTTAAAAAATACTTCAATTTAAGGTAATACTTAAAAATATTCTTACCTGACACAGGGAAATTCGAGCTTGAATTTTCAATAGGGTCCTGTATTTCTTCTAATAAGGATTTGTTCTTAAAAGCAGTGGCTAAATTTATTCCGGTCAAAACAGTCAGAGATATCAATTCCCCGCCATGGATTGACGGAGAGGTTCGCCACCTAATTCGCAAGAAATACACTGCCCTACGAAAATTTCGGCTAACAAAATCTTCTGATCGTAAGCGGAAACTTCGCGCTGCAAGTCAAAATGTCAAGTACTTAATAAAAATAAAACATCGCGAGTATCTAGCCAAAGTTGAGGCTTCTTTCGGCAAAGACCCCAAGTTTTTCTGGAGCTATCATAAAGCCATCCTGCATCACCGGTCTAATCCACGCAACGTGATAACATAAGGGTGCTACGGCTGAAACTGCGTCCGAAAAAGGAGACCTATTCAATTGTTATTTTTCTTCAGTTTTCCTACCTGCTAGAACTATTGATGCAAACGAAGACACCTCGTACCACTCATTTCCCCTCAAAACCGACTTGCAAATATCTGATGTAACGCTCGGTGTCGAAGAAGTCTCAAATTATTTGAATTCCTTGGATACTACAAAAGCATGTGGCCCTGACGGGATCACTTCTCGCCTTCTGAAGCAATGTAGTCAGCAAATTGCACCAAGTCTTTGTGCTATTTTCAATCATTCCTTGGATTGTGGCCGCATCCCATCCGAGTGGAAATCCGCTGATGTCACGCCTATCCACAAGAAAGATTCTAAAGAACCAGCAGGAAATTATCGACCTATTTCGTTGTTGCCGATTGTGAGTAAAGTTATGGAACGCTGTGTATACAACAAGCTCTATGATCATGTTATCCACCAGATTACTCCACTGCAACACGGATTTTTGAGAAATCGTTCCTGCATCACACAGCTTCTTTCGGTACTTCATAACATTGGACAAAATCTTGATAGTAACATTCAGTCGGATGTTTTGTATCTTGACTTTGCTAAAGCATTCGACTCAGTTGATCATCAAATCCTGCTTGAGAAACTAAAATGTTATGGCGTGGCTGGACGACTTCTGGATTGGTTCACTGATTACTTGAATGGTCGGACTCAAAGGGTCGTCGTAGACAGTGCTGCATCTCAATGGGCCCCTGTCACCTCCGGTGTGCCCCAGGAGAGCATCTTGGGCCCGATATTATTCGTCATCTTCATCAACGATCTCCCTGAGACCATACCAGATGGAACATTGACAGCTCTTTATGCTGATGATACAAAGTTACACCGAAGTATTTCATCCTTGAGCGACTGTGAAGATTTGCAGCAAGCGCTGACAAATATTGACATTTGGAGTCGTGAGAGCAACATAAAGTTCAACGCATCAAAATGTAAGGTGCTAACAGTCACGCGCAAGCCAAACCCCATGGTTTACGATTATCATCTTGGTCCAGCAAAGTTAATCCGCGTTTGCGAAGAGAAAGACCTCGGTGTTACTGTTTCCGGCGAACTCACCTGGCATCACCATATATTTTCCATTGTTGCAAAATCAAACAAGATGCTAGGTCTACTCAAGAGAACATGCCCACTACTAACAGACATACGAATCAGACGGACACTATACCTAACACTTGTTCTTCCACAGTTATGTTACGCGACCCAGGTTTGGTCTCCGGCTCAAAATACATTAAAAATCAAAATTGAAAGAATACAGAGACGAGCCACCAGATGGATCTTAGGATGCAAACAAGAAGAAGTGCCCTACAATCAGAGACTGCAGACCCTGGATTTATTACCGTTGTGCTACGACAGGGAGATCAAAGACCTAATTTTTTTCTACAAAGCTCTATACGGATACATTGACGTGAATGTCCATGAATTTGTTTCCTTTGTAAATCATGGTCGCACGCGACTCAGTCAAAATTGTCTAGCCATCAAAGTTCCACTCTGTAGGACCAACACGTACCAAGCCTCGTTTTTTAATCGGATTGTGAAACTATGGAATCTTTCTTGCAAATCAGCTCCCTCGTCCAGTCTTGAGAGTATCTCTACATTCAAAACTTTTCTCAAACAAAGATACCAAACCTTGTTAACTACCTTTGACACAGACATGCTGTGCACATGGACACTTGCACAGGACTGTTCATGTCACAGGGCAAAACCTTGAGTAGCGTTTCGCGTGCTGTGATTTGTGATTTATCGGACCGGTTTCTGGCTTAGATGCATTGTCAAGAAATGGGGGGATTCGGAAGAAGAATATGAAAACAAGCCTAGTGATCAATTGGCGATCCCTCTTTTTCTTGGTGTGCATCTGGGTCGGAGCTTGGTCCAGCGCGTCGCAGCGTTAGTTTGTTTAGCTTTTTTTGTTTCTTTTTTTTTGTTTTGTTGTTGTTGTTGTTGTTGTCGTTGTTGTTTGTTGTTGTTTGTTGTTGTTGTTGTTGTTGTTGTTGTTGTTGTTGTTGTTGTTGTTGTTGTTGTTGCTTCATCTTCTTTCTTTGTAGATGTTTTTTTGTTTTTTTTGTTGATTGTTTTTTTTAGGGGGGCGCCTCGCATGGGTCTTCGTGTCCCGTTTGCGCCTTCTCCCTATTGGGTACACTATTTTTCTCATTTTCTTATAACATTTTCTTTATCTTATAACTTAGTCTTATTATTGTAGTATTTACTTTTGCTAGTACCCAATAAAGTTGTTAAAAAAAAAAAAAAAAAAAATGGCACATGAACAGTATTTTCTGAGGAAAAATAAATACTTTAAAATATAAAGACACTAACCATCAGTTCATCGATTTTAAATCTCTTTATTTATGAATCGTTTAAAGTAATATTTCCATTTTCCATTGCTAATTTTACCGTGATAGAGAAGCTTCGAAAAACAGCTTCTCGCCTCTACGTCGACCATCTTGAAATTTCCATAGCAACTTAGCGATTACGTCATACTTAAAACTGACCAATCAGACAAAAGTTACCTTTGTTCTTCATGGCATATCATTATAAAGGACTCATTTTAAAAAGGGATCTTTCAGGGTCGTTTTAAGCCCATGGGGGGTAATTTTGGTCAAAACCACACAGATCCACAACGAATCGAAGTTATCCGTCACCAGTAGCGGATAATATCAGGGCCGGACGAGAAGGTTAAAGGGCAAGAAAAAAATCCGGATTGCATTTGCCCAAGCAAACTTGTTACAAGTTAACAAACTGGTAACAAGTTTGCTACAAGTTTGTTGCAACTTTGGCGTTTTTACATATGCCTATCATCATTTTGCTAAAAACCTGGACAACCGAACCAGTGACATAGTGTGTTTGCTAAAGTGCTCTACTCTATGAACTTGAAGCCAAGACTCAATTTCCTTATTAATCTAGTATTACTTAAGATTTTATATAGATCTGTCTTTACGAACCTTTCGTTGGAACCTTTCGATGCTTGAGAGCACTGTGACTTGAGAGAGTCATTATCAGACAATGTGGTTTCGAAGAAACGTAAATCTAATTCGAAATCATCTTCGTTATCTGCCACGGATGACTTTGGGCTTTCGATGTTATCCCATAAGCTATAAGATAAACAGAAGAACCAAGTGCAATTTTGTTTCAGTAATTTTGTTACACAAAAACGAAAGTAAAACTGAAGATATGTACATGTATTATTTTATATATTTGCAGGTTATTTAGGAAGTGTATATAGTGTAATCTTATTATAAATATAAGTGCCCAGCACAAAACACGAATAAAAGCCATCAACACAAGGGCATAAAAACATAATATTTAATCTAACATTTCGTTGTTTATGCTACAATATCTTCAGAGATAATGATTACAAGATAATAATTTACAGGATATATAATAAACAGAATTCTAATTACATGCATATAAACCAATCAAAATAAAGAACTAAAAATACATATTACAAGCTAATTATAGGTTAGGAGGTGAGGTAACACTGAAGGTGATAGGAGGTAAGAGAAAGTTAAAATAAGTAGAGGGGTACTGATCCAATATTGCCGTTGAGATGAGGTTTAAGTTTGTTAATTAAAAGACTTTCGCGTAAAAGAAGCTCAGATTCAAAAGAGCGGGAAGAAATAATACTATAATCACTAAAAGAAATAGGATGCCCCGTCTCATGATGATGGGCAAGAATATTACCACGGGGTGGACTAGGTAGTTTTTTGCCAGTAAGGGCCGAAATTCCCATGTGTTCAGAAACGCGTGTGTGCAGATGTCGAGTGGTTTCACCCACATACAAAGCTCCGCAGCTTTGACACTTCAATTTATACACGACATGCGATCTCAAAGAAAGTGGAATCCGGTCTTTGAACGAAAAAAAATGAAAAAGGCGAAGAGAAGGCCGAGCTACAAACCTATAATGCTAATTTGCGGATAAGCAGAATTGAGTAGTTTTTTTAATTACGTTCGAATTTGGAGAAAATGTTGACCAGTGAAAGGTAACGAAAAATAAATAACGTGTTTAGGAACGGAACATAGTTTTGCAGATTGCGAGAATACTTTATCAAGAAAAGATCAGGAAATGCAACTGTTATTGAGTTTTTTTCTGGATAGCCGTTTTGAATAAAAATAGTTTTAAGTTTTTCTAGTTTGGAATTAAAAATAACATACGTCGAACAAATGTTAAAACAGCGATTGAGAAGCGAAAAGATTAAACCTTTTTTATAGCTAAGTGAAATAAACGAATCAAAAAGAAGTAAGAAGGCCGGTAAAAGTAGGTTTACGATAAACAGTTGTCGAAAAGCAACCACTGGAGCGATCAATTTTAACGTCAAGAAAAGATATGGAATTGTTAGACTCAAGTTGATGCCTAAATTTTATGTTAGGATGTTTAGAATTCAAATAATTAAGAAAAGGAATAACATTGTTAGGCGAACGAAAAAATATGAAACAATCATCAACGTAGCGTCTGTTTAAATTCAGGAGGACAATCATTTAGCCAATTAGATTCATGATGTGCAAGAAAAATATTAGCAAACAAGGACCTGGGGGGGGGGGGGGGGGGGGGAAGGGTGGAACCCATAGCAACACTATCGACTTGTTCGTATAAATTTCCATTGAAAAAGAAGTGACAATTTTTAACGGCCAAATTTAAAAGTTTTCGAAATTCTAGAACGAAAAAACCGTGAAAACGGGTGCTTCCTGAGAAAACATTTTGAACAATAATATCTATAGTTCCATTCAAAGGAATATTAGTAAAAAGAGAAGTAACGTCAAAGCTAGTCATGAAAACCTCATTGGTGTTAAAATATAATCCGAGTAATTCATTAACAAAAGAAAAAGTATCATGAACTGAAAGAATACTGCGTGAAAAAGGACGTAGAAGAGAAACGAGAAACTTAGCAATATTATAGGAATGAGAACGACTAGAAGAAAATATAGGCCTGAGAGGGACATTAGGTTGATGGATTTTAGGTAGTCCATATAAAATACCTGGACGAGAACTAATGTCCCTTGTTTGCTAATATTTTTCTTGCACATCATGAATCTAATTGGCTAAATGATTGTTCTCCTGAATTTAAACCGCTATTCTACAAACGCTACGTTGATGATTGCTTTATATTATTTCGTTCGCCTAACAATGTTATTCCTTTTCTTAATTATTTGAATTCTAAACATCCTAACATAAAATTTACGCATGAACTTGAGTCTAACAATTCCATATATTTTCTTGACGTTAAAATTGATCGTTCCGGTGGTTGCTTTTCGACATCTGTTTATCGTAAACCTACTTTTACCGGCCTTCTTACTTCTTCTGATTCGTTTATTCCACTTACCTATAAAAAAGGTTTAATATTTTCGCTTCTCAATCGCTGTTTTAACATTTGTTCGACATATGTTATTTTTAATTGCGAACTAGAAAAACTTAAAACTATTTTTATTCAAAACAACTATCCAGAAAATCTCCTTAACAGTTCCATTTCCTCTTTTCTTGATGTTCCGTTCCTAAACACGTTATTTATTTTTCGTTACCTTTCACTGGTCAGCATTTTCTCCAAATTCGAACGCAATTAAAAAAACTACTCAATTCTGCTTATCCGCAAATTAGCATTTGGTTTGTAGCTCGGCCTTCTCTTCGCCTTTTTCATTTTTTTTCGTTCAAAGACCGGACTCCTCATTCTTTGAGATCGCATGTCGTGTATAAATTGAAGTGTCAAAGCTGCGGAGCTTTGTATGTGGGTGAAACCACTCGACATCGGCACACACGCGTCTCTGAACACATGGGAATTTCGGCCCTTACTGGCAAAAAACTCACTAGTCCACCCCGTGGTAATATTCTTGCCCATCATCATGAGACGGGGCATCCTATTTCTTTAGTGATTATAGTATTATTTCTTCCTGTTCTTTTGAATCTGAGCTTCTTTTACGCGAAAGTCTTTTAATTAACAAACTTAAACCTCATCTCAACGGCAATATTGGATCAGCACCCCTCTACTTATTTTAACTTTCTCTTACCTCCTGTCACCTTCAGTGTTACCTCACCTCCTAACTTATAATGAGCTTGTAATATGTATTTTTAGTTCTTTATTTTGATTGGTCTATATGTATGTAATTAGAATTGTGTTCATTATATATCCTGTAAATTATTATCTTGTAATCATTATCTCTGAAGATATTGTAGCATAAACAACGAAACGTTAGATTAAATATTATGTTTTTATGTCCTTGTGTTGATGGCTCTTATTCGTGTTTTGTGCTGGGCACTTATATTCATAATAAGATAACGTTTTCCACCTGGTGAATCTCTTGCGAACGTGTATATAGTGTGTCCAATGCGCATAATTTACTGTAATTCAACTTCAACGTTCGCGGTTCGCTGATATTTGTTTTTTTTATTTAAGCTTTTCATGGTTTTTATCAAACCTTTTTGTTATCAAGGAAAGTTTGTTTTAAAGAAAATTATCAAAAATGTCAGAAAAAGAACTTGATCATTGTACAGACAGGCAAATGAAATCACCAAAAAATTTGTCAACAAAAATTTTGGTTGTGTCATCTGTGTGCGGGCGGACTCACCTCACTTGGAACTTGTCATCCGGCAACGAGATCCGAATTTCGGTCGTCTATAATAAATATTTATTAAAATATTTAAATTATCTATATCTAATATATAAAACATTAATAATTCGCGTCATAAACATATAATGTGTAATTCCAATAGCTTTTTAATTATATATAATAATGTAAAACTTCCTTACCTCCATTCCCAAATCTTGAAGACGTGAGAGTTGAGGATCCCTACACAATGTAATACGAATTAACAATTTACCTTTTACACAACTTTTTACGATTTTAATCTTGTTCGTTTATTTGTAAAATAAGCGAACGTTTGTTAGTAAAAAGTTTATTTATTGCTCTAAATTAGCCTACTAAAAAAAATTTAGCTTCATTCAAAATCCGATCAGTATTTTACGAAATTAGTTTATTTATATGATAATTAGCAGTTTTACAAAATACTACGATGTTCAGTAGTTGTACTTACATATCAAGTTTCTAATTTTCGATAATAATCAAACAAAAAATTTGCACTTTTTCGTAACAAACTTTGCAACGATTCAACTGCACTAGAAATTTCTGAGCGCGTGAAAACACAACGTGCGATCAATCCATTGATGACGTAGATAATTAATACAACCGGGATTTGTACCCCGTACGAATTTCGTACGAGCGCGTGCAATTCAAGCTCAGTATCGCGCTCAAGCTCTACTTAATTCACCAGGGCTGTAGTAGTAAAACACGGGTGAGAAAACTCGCATAAAATTTTTGTCAAGATAGTATGTACGATGCATTATAGGACTTAAAAACATTATTCAATGGGAAAAAATTGAAGAGTGCGCGAGAAAACTTTTTGGAAGGTAAGCATATCTATTACTAACGGAGTTAAAAATACAAACAAGCTAGAAACAAAAAACCTCTTTAAATAAGATATGCTTTAACTTCCATTGTTAAAGATCCATTCTAGATGAATAAAAATCGTATTGGGAACGTTTATAGTAAGGGCAGTGAAAACGTACTTGCTAAACTTGTCAATTTTTGACGCGTGGACGCCATTAAAATTAATATGTTTTCTCTGCGAATGATGCAGCAAATCGGACGAGGAACGTAAATTGAATACGCCAACCTGTAAGCAATTTAATGGGCTTTCGAACGGACATGGGCAATTAGGGGGCGGAGGAAGGGCGTTTTTCGTAAAACTGCCATTTCCCTAATTCATTTTTCCCATACTCGCCTTGCAGATACGAGCAAGTAGTATAGCCAAATGTTAAGTAAAAAATGTAAAACTTCAAATACTCTTAACTTGAAATAAAAGACTGACCCACTTTTTATTCGTTAAACAAGAAATCGTATGGACATGCATTATATTTGTAATGTTTCTGGTTCCTTATGCAAGTTATATTTTTCAATGTACGATCTAGCTAGGATAAAAAGATTAAAGTATATACGTACATTTCTATATTCCTTTTTACAAAAGGTAGCCGCCGCACTGAGTGCCGTTAAAAAATATAAATTGATAAGTCTTAAAAATGTAATAATACTATGGTTATGTATGTTTTAGCTGATGCCGAGAATTTCGTAAAATAAGCAGCAAAAACCCGACAATATATATTATACTTCACTTACCCTGTGCATGACGTCTTTCTAAACACAATCCGTGTCTATATTTATGGTATTTATGCAGTAATGTTTGTCAATAAATAATAAATACTGTTAATTAATATTTTTCTGTCAGTCCATCTTATAAAAAGCATGAGATTTGTCTTTTTTTTCATGACTAGAAAGTTTACCAAATCAAAAATCCCAGGACTACAGCACATTGAGAGCTGGGCTCAGTAACTAACAACAACGATACAGAGCATAACTCGTATATGGAGACTTTATTTTGAGCAGTTTTCCACCATCATGCAACGAATTCTGTTTTAGCCATTTAAGGATCTTCTAAAATAAAGGTGTACATGGGTCGTTTATACCATCAGGTCGTGTATTTTCATTTATTGTTTAAAACTTCGAGTTAGTAATTATTACACTGAGATATTTTTGCTTTTAATTTAAAATATGCAGCATATGCAATTTCACTTTTTCTTAATATTTTTACCGCACAAAACATCGTTTATGTCCGAAAAATGAACAATATGCGAGAAGAACGCGCATCAAGTGCACCAATCTCGTACCCAGAGCCTGCGATCCTTTTGGTCATTACCAAGGATCAAAAGCTCTGGGAAACTTCGATGAAACTCGTCATCTGATTGGTTAGTTTAAAAACAGTAAAATTTCAAATAATGTGCACATTGCACTAACTTGTTTAATCGATTTCTCGACGTTCTGTAACATAATTATACACGACTGACCCAAAATACATTTGAACACGTGAAATAATTCAAAACAGCAAAAATCCCAACAATTTACAATACAATACAAGTTAAAATTATTATTATTCTCGCTTCGTCGCCAAACAAACATCCAACGTCTGACTCGTCTCGTAATTCGTCGCAGTTTCGTCTCAGAACTTTAAGATTATATTAGAGAATTATACAAGGTCGATGTAGTTTAGTCAAAATTCCTGACAGAAAGTACAATTCCTTACCTGAGCGGCTGAGCCTATCACTGCCGAGTGCCTATGGCGACGCAGACATATAAAATACTCTCGTCAAATCGTCCAGTTCATGACGATTTAGAGAAAGGCTAAGAAAGACTATTTGTATCGCAACGCTTTGCCAATAGCTTTGTAAAACATACTGGGCCATTCTTTATCGTAAAAAATATTTTCCCTGGTCTTCGAACAAGCTAAAGATCGTCGATGGACAGTAACAAATTATAGTGAACTGGGAACAAAAACTCAATTTTGTTTGGGTTTTTTTCTTCGGAGTTTCCCAGAGCCTCCGTTCCTTGGTACTGACCAAAAGGATCGCAGGCTCTGGTTACGAGAATGTGCATGCACGTAATTCAGGGTCCCAAGCTTCCCATTGCCGTTTCTCCGCTCGTGTTTTACTGTACAGCAATATACATGCAAATTAAATAAAATAGAACACACACCCAGTTGGCGTGTATTGGTGAACTGCATATATGCACGCACCAGTCACGTGTACAGTCAGGGCGACTGTACACGTGACTGGTGCGTGCATATATGCAGTTCACCAATTCACGCCAACTGGGTGTGTGCTGGGTGTGTGTTTCTATTTTATTTGCATGTATATTGCCGCTTTTGCCAAATTTTTTGATATACATTTTTGAATACTAAAAGTGTCAAAATATGTAATTTAAAGACAATCTAAGGAAAAAAAGCTAAATTACAGAAATAAATGTAAAACGTTTGTGCACGTCATAGATATTTTGAAATATAATTTCGCAGCTAAATAGCTTTACAAAATACTTTATATGCATGCATGTACGTATATATATATATATATATATATATATATATATATATATATATATATATATATATATATATACACATATATCTAGTTTGTAATATATGATAAGAAACGAAGCAAAGCCTTGGAATTTTTTGCAACAAACTTTGCAAAGAGACAACTCTGCTACTAAATAGATTTACGATAACAGTAACAGTAACAGCAACAGCAACAACAACAGCAACAGTAACAGTAACGGTAACAATAACAGTAACAATAAAAATAACAATAACAATTTACAACACATAATCTCAAACAAAATAAGATATATAAGGGACAGGCTATCGAACGGACACGAGGTCCCAACTATGCAAACCCAGTAGCAGGCCAAATGGTCTGTTATTTATATATATATATAACCTCCTGTAAGAGGTAATGAATATCTTAAAACAATAAAGGAGTAACTGAAAGAACTCAAAGTGCAGAGCATGTTGTGATGAATCGCGGAATACGACAATCTCAGAAGTAAAAACGTCTGGCAATCATGTGTCCCTGTACACAGTCTATAGTAACACAACTCAGTTATTAAAATATAGTTCATACTGAATTGCGTGTGTTAAAGGAAGCAAATGTATCCGAGTAACTATTTAACAATTAGTCACCGAAGTCGAGGTGACTATCGGTGAATATTTACCGAGCCGCGAAGCGGCGAGGTAAATACATCGATAGTCACCGAGACTGAGGTGACTAATTGTTTTAGTATAATTTCAGAGGTTGATAAAAACCAATCACATTGAAACAAAAACTTTTAGGCAACTGCTTTCATTTTAGCAGTGGTGATTCTGTTTATTCACAGACGATGTTAGCAAGCCACAGTCTTTGTCAGTAAATAATTTTTAAAAAAAAAGAGTAAACAACATCCTACTTTGGAACTGAACTTGTACATACATTCAAATATATGCTAAAAAGACTTTTATTCAGGTGTTTTGGCTTCTGTGATACAGACTTTTTGCACTTAATTCATGTTCATTATGTTCTTCACTCATGACGAAGTTTTCGAAAACATCGCTACGACCAAAACGTAACCAAAACTTGCTAGAAAATACGAAGAGTGATAGAAAATATACTTGCTTACCTTTACAAAGTTTTGTTTTTATGATATTTGATATGTACAACATCTCAGTGATAAATAGTTTCAGTATTATGCTCTTTTGTTTGTTTCAAAAACTACAGTACACCATTTTGAAAAAAAAATCAACAGTTCAATGAATCGACAAATTCTAAATCTCATAATTCAAAATGACAACTCCGAGGGGGAGACTGAAACGAGTAAAGTCAGTGCAGTGTTAAATAAGTACCAGTCTCTTTTCCAAAACTACTTTTGAAGAACAATTTCTTGTGATGCAATAGTCACCGCGCTAGGCGGTGACTATCACCTCAGATTCACCGCTGAGCGGACCAATCAGAAGGCTGGAAAGCCTCTTTTCCACTATGAAATTATACTAAAAGTTATTAGTCCAACGTCGAACAATCCATACGATTAAACTCATTAAAGAACGTCACTTCTTTGGCTATACTCTGACAAGGAATGTTTTCCAGAGTGGAGCGTTGTATGTCTTCTTGCAATGCCGTAAGAACGAAATTTCACCGGGGGTGGGAGTAAAATTTGACGTTTGCAACTCAGCATGAAAACATTATTTAAGGGTTCTCATTATTTAAGGGAGTCTGGGGGTTCCCCCCAGGAAATTTTGGATTTCTGAGAGCTCTGAAATGGCATTTTCTGCACTTTGAAAAGGAGAATTTAACAAAATTTAAAGTTCTAAATAGAGTGTTTCATTGTGACATTTCAGGCAAAGTGTAGCCATTAACAATTTTTAAGCATTATTTAGATATCCTACGGCCCCGTTTTAAACAAACAAAACGAATGAAACAAATAAAACAAATAAAATAAATAAATAAAAAGATTGAAGCGAATGAAACAAATAGAATAAATGAAACAAATAAACAAAAGAAATAAATCAAACAAAAGAAATGAAAGAAAGGTATAAAATGAATAAAACGAAAGAAATAAACAAAACAAAAGAAATAAATTAAACAAATGAAACGAATGAAAAAATAAAACAAATGGAGCGAATAAATAATTCTACCGCGACCAGCAAGCTCGCTACAAGTCGCAGGAATTAAACCACAGCAGACTTGCTTTCTCAAAT
>OZ035997.1:34898814-35026314 GCA_964035015.1 Corallium rubrum
TTAAAAAAAACACCGTCTTCGAGTCTTTTTCAGGCAGTAAAAAACAACAACACTATGTTTATATACTGTGAGAGGACTATAACCAAGCATGAAATTGTTTTGCGGCCCTGTTGTGTTCAAGAGCCAAGCTAAACTTGCTAAAATATACGGTAGTTCGTACTTTAATACGGTAAACAATACAACGTGATTTGGAAAGTACACGTTTTGAAAACGATCTTAAAACAGAATAACATTCTGTACAAATACCTTTCATTTTCTTGGCTGATGAACTCACTTGGTAAAAGAAAAAGACTTTGTCGATATGAAGTAAAATACCCAAGAGCTCTCGACATAAAATCCAAATCTGCCGATGAAAATATTTTTTCGGAAGCTTCAGTTTCAGCGGCTTTTTACGGCCAAGAATATTTTTCTTGTATTTGCTCTAAAACCACGAGCCAGACGCTGAAGCGGTTGATTCTAGCAATGTGTAAGCGTTTTCCTAATAATATTCGCTGCTCTCGATGGCCAGAGTTCACTTCTTTATTGACATTCCCATCTTTAATGTTGAATTTGTCGGCAAAATAATTTTCGGATTACTTTCTTTCTCGTTTCGCTCGCCCCGCAGCTCGTCACCAAGACGTTACAAGGCGAAATGTGATTGGTTGTTTATGCGTCTGGGGGAAAATAGGCGAAACGTGATTGGTAGTTGATGAATTTCGGGAGAATATGTATTCCTATCACTATTTTTTTCCACAAAATCTGTTATTTTATTGTCGGTCATTTTATAAAAGAAATACCTAATGGGTTTCCATGTTTGGATAGCCTGATCCAAACACTTGGGATGTTGCTCGACTTTCTAAAGCTAAAAAACACTCGCCTAGCGGCTCGTGTTTTTTTACGCTTTTCGAAAGTCTCGCAACATCCCTCGTGTTTGGATCAGGCTATCCAAACATGGAAACCCATTAGGTATTTCTTAAATACCATATAGATAGAGCAAAATACAAAGCATGAAGTATAGTTACCTTAAAGTCTTCGCTACCAGAGGTTTCACCCTAAACGGGATCATCAGTCACCTGATGATCCCGTTTAGGGTGAAACCTCAGGTAGCGAAGACTTTAAGGTAACTATACTTCATGCTTTGTACATATATATATATATATATATATATATATATATATATATATATATATATATATATATATATATATATATGTATGTATATATAAACCAAAATAAGCTGTTGTTGAACTGGATCTGTGTAGTTTGTAGTTGTGACGCGTCAGTTTGTTGTAAAAACAGATCAAGTTTATTACGCAGTCAGAGCAAACAGTGCTTGATTTTCGTTCAACGACAACGAGTGTGCTAGCGTGTAATAATATGATATTTATAATAGCCTAACAGAATAGCATAGTGTCACAGTGATTATAATATTATTATTAATAAGTTCATTAGTTCATGATTTTGGTATATTAATTACTCCCAACAACGCCTAAGTATAGGTTAGTTACCAAATCCGAGGTAACAACGTCGGCCCGAGGTAAATAACTTACGCAGTTACCAAGGTTGAGGTAACTAACCTACTTAGTTCAAGGTCACAGAGGTTGCCTAAGAATTGAGATACTGAGTTCGTTATCACAGAAGTTGTCTAAAAAACACTTCGCTCGCGATGATAAATCCTTTATCACATTTATGACCATTGATTAAAACGTTTTTCCCAACCACGCATAAATCAAGTTAATTGCCCCCGGCTAATATATATTAGCCGGGAGTAACTATTATAATTAAACAACCGCGGTACATCAAAGAAAACCGAGGTGATCGTGAACTAAATCAAGTCAATGCCCCGGGCTAATATATATTAACTTGATTTATGCGTGGTTGGGAAAATAAGGTTAATCAATGGTCGCGAATGTGGTAAATGATTGATTTATCATCGCGATTGAAGTGTTTTTAGACAACCTTTGTGATAGCTGTTATGTGATTTGAATAATTGAAAGTGCTGTGGTCAGCGGACAGGTTGCAGTATTTAGGTCAGCGGACAGGCTCGGTAGGGAAACCGATTTTAGTGTTGTAAAATGAACCGTAGAGTTACACCAATAAAGTAACAATAACGAACTCAGTATCTCAGTTTTCTTAGGCTACCTCTGTGATCTTGAACTAAGTACTGACGTCGTACTTGAGTTCGACGTTTAACCAACCAAAACTTAATTATTTCTGTTCTTGTTTTTCGATCCTATACATTCGTAGTTAGTTCCGTTTCATTTCATTTCTTACAGCTTGACAGGTTATTGTTTTACAGAAGAAAACATAACAGTATGGGAAGGGTTGATGAACGCAACTTCTCCAGGCCGAAAATCAACTATCGTCTCAATTTATATTATTTATATAATTCAAGTTCACCGTTTATTTAGGAGATTCAAGCCATTTTACGAGAGGGAATCAAAAGAAAGCTTTACGTAAATTTAGATTATCCAATTACAACTACGCCATTTATTATATAAAAAGTTTATTATACGGGAAAACAAATATTTACATGGTCTTTACAACGTGTTTAAAAAAATACAAAAATGTAGTCTACAAAGTGGGGGTCTGGAACTGATGGAAATTTTCGCTCAAGCAATGACGTCACAATCTTTCGTTTCATATTCGCGCTCTTTAGCTAGTGGATCACGTGGTTTAGTATGTTTATTTTCCACAGACATAAAAGTTACGATTAAACAATACTTGTGACAAAATAGCCGCTGTAGATCAAGCGATTAATATCTCAACAAAATCTGTGTTGAACTAGTTGTTAGGAATCAGGCAGTGCTTCAGTTATCAATGATTAAGAAACAGCAATTGAAATCCAGGGGTTTAGTGATATTGGACTCCTGTAAGAGTCTGGATTTTCAGTTGACAGCTGAAGTTGGGAAGTAAAGCCATTTTATTGTAAGCGTTTGAAACTTTATTGTCGTTTGTGATTTGTTTTGGGTTTATTTTCTTTTGTAAGAATATGGCAACGACAAAATTAGTTTGAAAGATTCGAACTTGCCATTATAAGCTTTTTTGGTCTTTCTAACGGACTGACGGTCTGTCTGTCTGGTTGTTTTATTTCCAGTTATAGCAACGGAAATCTTCGCGACAAAAAGCGTTTGAAGAGATTTAAAAAAATTGCCTTTGGAAAAATAATCCTAATATTAATAAATAAAATAAATATATAAACAAATGAATAAATAAGTAAGTAAATAAATGAATAAGTAAATAACAAAATAATCAATATCATAATAAAATAAATTTATAAATAATAAATAAATTATATTAAAATATATATAATCTTAATCATATTAAGTATATAAATAAATAAGTAATGAAGAAATCAATTAATTTTTTCATTATTTCTTAATTTATTAACTTAACATAGTTACGACTATTAATATATTTAACGAATTGTTCCTTATCTCATTTAGTTCTCGTGTTCGATATGCAAATTATTTCAGCGACTTTGTGGGGGTTTTTTACACAAGGAATAATAGTGAGATTATGAAACCGAATCACCTAAAATTTTGTATGTCAATGCATCTTATGAAATTACGCTTATCAATATTGTTTACATAATCTCAAAATTATACAGTATTTTTTTAATGTGGAAATGTTATACGTTATTTTTCGCACTTCACGTGAAACTCGGCCTTTCGAATTTTTTTCAATTCGTTTAATGTTCTTGGCTTTTGTGTATTTATAATAAGATGCAAAAGACTAAGTTTGACGCCAGTGCGTAAAATAACGTATACTTATTAAAAAGGTCTATGCGAGTTATGTTAATGAAGTAATTTGCATATCGAACAAGTCAAAATATCTCCAAAACCATTCGTTCAAATAATGTAAAGTTAATTTTTTAGTTACTCAAGGTGATGAAAGGATCCAAAAGAAAAAGGAATTAAATAAACATAAATTTTCAAATTAACACTAAGAAGGTTTAACTATGTACAATTAACAGGTTGAAATTCAGATAAAAATGTTCTCGTTTATGGCTATAAAGTCATCGCCAGGGGGGTGGGGGATTTTTGACCCTCGTGATGACTTTATGGACGAAACGTTTGATTTGTTTAATTTTTTATTGTATATAGTTGAAACGTTTTAGTCTTTTATGAGAAGATTATAAATAAAATAAAATAATGAAATAAATGGATAATGAAAAAATAAAAGAATGGATGAAAAATAAATGAATAAATAAATAAATAAATAAATGGATAAATAAATAAATAAAAAGTATTTTAGCGATGACGCAGCAAGTAGTACAACTTAAATGGATATTAATTAAAATGAATTGAATGAAAGGGAAGGAAGGAAGGAAGGAAGGAAGGAAGGAAGGAAGGAAGGAAGGAAGGAAGGAAGAAAGAAAGGAAGGAAGGAAGGAAAGAAAGATGGAAAGAAAGATGGAAAGAAAGAAAGAAAGAAAGAAAGAAAGAAAGAAAGAAAGAAAGAAAGAAAGAAAGAAAGAAAGAAAGAAAGAAAGAAAGAAAGAAAGAAAGAAAGAAAGAAAGAAAGAAAGAAAGAAAGAAAGAAAGAAAGAAAGAAAGAAAAAAAAAAGAAAGAAAGAAAGAAAGAAAATATGGAAGTGATTGGAAATGAAGGGAAATGGTTGGGAATGAATAGAAATGAATGGGAATGATTGGGAATGAATGGGAATGATTGGAAATCATTGGGAATGAATGGAAATGACTTGGAATGAATGAAAATGATTGGGGATGAATAGAAATGAATGGAAAGGATTGGGAATGAATGGGAATCATTGGGAATGATTGGGAATGAATGGAAATGATAGGGAATTAATGAGAATGATTGGAAAAGAATGGGAACGAGTGGAACTGATTGGTATTGATTGGGAATGAATGGGAATGATTGGGAATCAATGGAAATGAATGGGAATGAATAAGAATGCTTGGGGATGAATGGGAGTGAATGGAAATGATTGGGAATGATTGGAAATGAATGGGAATAGGAATGAATGGGAACAAATGGAACGGATTAGGAATGATTGGGAATGAATGGAAATGAATGAGAATGATTGGGAATGAATGGGAATGATTGGGAATGAATGGGAATGATTGTGAATTAATGGAAATGATTGAGAATGAATAGGATGAACGAGAATGATTATTGGAAATGGTTGAGAACGAATGAGAATGCTTGGGAATGAATGGGAGTGAATGGAAATGATTGGGAATGAATGGAACTTATTGGAAATGATTGGGAATGCTTGGGAGTGAAAGGAAATGGTTGGAAATGAATAGGATGAATGAGAATGATTGGAAATGAATAGGAATGAATGAGAATAAGAATGATTGGGAATGAATGGGCGTGAATGGAAATGATTGGGAATGAATGAAAATTATTGGAAGTGATTGGAAATGAATGGGAATGATTGGGAATGATTGAGATTGAATGGAAATGAATGAGAATGATTAGGAGTGAATGGGAATGATTGGGAATGAATGGAAATGACTGGGAATGAATGGAAATGAATGGAAATTATTAGGAATGAATGGGAACGAATGGAATTGATTGGTATTGATTGGGAATGAATGGGAATGATTGGGAATGAATGGGAATGAATGGGAATGATTGGGAATGAATGGAAATGATTGGGAATGACTGGAAATGGTTGGAAATGAATGGGAATGATTGGAAATCATTGGGAATAAGTGGAAATGACTCAGAATGAATAAAAATGATTGGGAATGATTGGGGATGAATAGAAATGAATGGGAATGATTGGGAATGAATGGGAATTATTGGGAATCATTGGGAATGACTAGGCATGAATGGAAATGATTGGGAATGAATGGGAATTATTGGGAATGATTGGGAATGAATGGGAACGAATGGAACTGATTGGTATTGATTGGGAATGAATGGGAATGACTGGGAATGAATGGGAATGATTGAAAGTGAATGGGAATGAATAAGAATGATTGAGAGTGAATGGAAATGAATGAGAATGATTAGGAGTGAATGGGAATGATTGGGAATGAATGGAAATGATTGGGAATGAATGGAAATGAATGGAAATTATTAGGAATGAATGGGAATGTATGGGAACGAATAGAACTGATTGGTATTGATTGGGAATGAATGGGAATGATTGGGAGTGAATGGAAATGATTGTGAATGACTGGAAATGGTTGGAAATGAATAGGAATGATTGGAAATCATTGGGAATAAGTGGAAATGACTCGGAATGAATCAAAATGATTGGGAATGATTGGGAATGATTGGGGATGAATAGAAATGAATGGGACGGATTGGGAATTAATGGGAATGATTGGGAGTGATTGGGAATGACTAGGAATGAATGGAAATGATTGGGAATGAATGGGAATCATTGGGAATGAATGGGAAGGAATGAAACTGATTGGTATTGATTGGGAATGAATGGGAATGACTGGGAATGATTGGAAATGAATGGGAATGAATAAGAATGATTGGAAATGAATGTCAATGATTGGGAATGAATGGAAAGGATTGGAATGGGAATAGGAATGAATGGGAACGAATGGAACTGATTAGGATTGATTGGGAAAGAATGGAAATGAATGAGAATGATTGGGAATGAATGGAAGTTACTGGGAATCAATGGGAATGATTTGGAATGAATGGAAATGATTGGAAATGAGTGGAAATGATTGGGAATGAATGAAACTGATTGAGATTGATTGGGAATGAATGGGAATGATAGGGAATAAATGGGAATGATAGGGAATGAATGGAACTGAATGGGATTGATTGGGAACGAATGAATAAATGCAAATGAATAGTAATAAATGGAAATGAATAAAAATTAATGAAAATGGTGAATAAATAGAAATAAAGGGATGAAGGAACGAATGGATGAATGCAAATGAACGCAAATGAATGGATATGAATGAAAATTCATGAATAAAAGAATGAACAAATGCAAATGATTAAAAATGAATGCAAATAAATAAAAATGAATGAGTGAATGCAACTAAATAAAAATTAATAGAAATCAATGGATACAAATATATAAAATGAATGAATGTCGCTAAGTTTTTCGCTGCTATTTGGCTCGTTTCGTTAACCGTTCTAATTTAAATACTTGTCAAACTACTTTGCAAATGCTTACAGTGAAATGGCTTAACCTCCCGGCCCGGTGGTGTGCATCTTATTACATTGCCGCTTTGCTGGATGAATTTAACAAAAATTATTCATGATTTACACCTATTATTCCAGCATTGCGCAAGTATAATTTTCTTTTTTTCTTTATTTTTATTCTTTTTAATCTTTTTGAATTGATGCTACACCACCAATTTCAGCTGTCAATTGAAAATCAGGACCTTTTCAGGAATCCGATGTCCTTCAACACTTGGATTTAAGTTTGTTGTGTCGTAAACATTGAAAACTAACTGAAGCTACGCCTGATGTCCTAACAAGCAAGTTAATACAGATTTCGTTGATGTACCAATCTCTCGATACACGACGACATTTTCTGCCTAGCATCGTCGCCTCGCCACTTCACACCAACAGTCGATCCACATACAATTCACGATCAACCACCAGCCTAGGAACTCTCTTACAAAACACAAGTTGTGACGTCGTCATGCTGGTGTCATTGAGCGTGACGACATTATGCCGTCGACGAACTGTCCTACAACCCCCACTGTATACTACTCAGCGTGTTTGCAACAAACGCGCTGCTTTTAGCTGACTACATTAAGCTGTACAAATGTACATTGCAAAGACCTTAAAGACTGTCAATTCACACAGCTAGCGAGTGAATTGGATAATAGTATCACACAATACTACTCTGTGTGATATTAACTAAGAAAGAATATGGATAATAAATCAAGCCTTAGCGAAGAACCCAGTTGTCTTCTTTGCCTTGGTCACATCGTACAAGACACGACGACCTGGCAATAAACCACGCACAAAAGACGAAATTCGCGAGCGGATAGAACGTCGTTCAACCTTTACATTCATCCTAAAATAGGACAAGAAATCTAGTTTAGGTTCTATTTTGAGGTGTACAGAATAAGTAAGTACAATTCCCGTCATTCATATAAAACGTATTCTCGAGAAGATATAGCCTGACGCTAATGACGTATTTTGTAGCTCAAAAACTGTAGGTATAAATGGACGATCAATTTAGCCATTGATTTATATTATTTCAACCCGTATACGACAGACATAAATATGGCAAAAACGCTCACGTTTATTCAACTTTGCGCGATTAATTGAAGTTAGTCGGCAATTTTAAGGTGTTTTTGGTGACGCAGTACTCTGAAGTAAGAATAAAAACAGAAAAACATAGCCGGCCATGCAAGTATAACCTTACGTAATTGAGCCACTGGCCATATAGTGGATTCCTCAGTATAGCTGGCTTATAAGCTATATGGCAATTTAAGCTAACAGTAATTTACAAGTCAGAATAAAGCATAATATATAATGATGTTTTTAGGAACTAAACTATACGTGTTCAATATGGTGTGCGCAAAGCAAAGCAATGTTTATGCCTCAAACCAAACAAATCATAACACTGGTTGTCATGCATGCATGGCCATGGTTGGTTCTTAATTTATGGCTATAAGATTTTATGTTGTTTCTAGACAACGACGACCAAAGTACAATAGTATTTTTCAACCAAAACAAAGCGTTGAATAATTTGCAGTCCCAAGAGTAATCCCAACATCATCCTCGTTGCACATACAACGTCAACTGAAGCGTTTTCACGTTTTCATGACGACGTTGTGGCAAGGAACAGCAAAAGTTGTTAGTTTACTAAGGCATCTAGCATACGTTATGTTGTCGAAGCTATGGCTGCCTTTTAAATAACTTACAAAATACATAAAGGATACAAGATACGATTTCCTGATCCATGGTTTCTTTTAAATGTAGTAATTTATTTGCCGCCGTCGTCCTAACTTGCCCCCCCCCCCCCCCCCCCTATTAATAGGGAGCTTAAGCAAATACAACGTGAACGTCAACTGACAACGTCCTTAATACAATAGATTTTTCCTCACACAACAAAGAAAATGAATAATTTTTAGTCCCAAGAGTAATCCTAACGCCGTCCCCGTTCTACACACAACGTTATTCAGATCATTTTCACGTCTTCACGACGACGTTAACTCGTGAAACGGAGAAACCTGTTAGTTGAGTTTGACTTCAAACTGTGCGACAAAAATCCTTTTAGAACTCTGAAGCTTTTGAATGTCGGAAAACGTAGTTTATGTATTCAGTACTACGCAAATGATTCGTGGTTTCTGCTAGATACTGAACTTTAGATTGCCGTTGCCGTCCTAGCTTGCTTAAGCTCCCTACTAAGATGACGACGACGGCGGTTAAAAACGATGCAGATAAGTTTTACAGTTAATTAACTGACTATATTATATGTGATATTTGAAGCGCTAGTTCAATGACTTCCAAAACGCCCAATGCAGTCCTGCTAAAATGATTGTATAGTGTCCGTATTGAAGCCAATCTCAAGCAACAGTTATTTTTTTATCGTTTGGCCGTTTACGTCGTCATGAAGACGTGAAAATCCTCCAAGTGGCGTTGTATAAAGAACGAGGACGGTTTTAAGATTACTCTTGGGACTAAAAATTATTCGTTCTCTTTGACTTTGTTTTGGAAAACGAATCCTACGTCGTCGTTGAGGTTCAGTATCTGTATCTGTATCTCTAATCGGTAAAGCTGATTGCATACAACCGATGTAAAATTAATAAGTAAATTACAGTAATAAAATTCTAATTTAACTAAATACAACTAACAAATTATATTACAACTGACGGTAACTAAAATATTAAAAAATAAAAGTAATAATAAACTTAAAGCTAATTCAGAAAAGAAAAGAAAAGAAAAGAAAAGAAAAGAAAAGAAAAGAAAAGAAAAGAAAAGAAAAGAAAAGAAAAGAAAAGAAAAGAAAAGAAAAGAAAAGAAAAGAAAAGAAAAGAAAAGAAAAGAAAAGAAAAGAAAAGAAAAGAAAAGAAAGGACTTGCTTGCTGAAGCTTTCGAAGCACTTGTTATTTGAGCTATTTACTGTGGAAGGTTATTCCAGAGGTCGACGTCGTAGATTATTTAGATCCTAATCTTGTTCCTTAGCTACGCCTGAACATCCGTGAAATTAGATACGTCACTGCACTCTTATAAACATATAAGATATCAATCATTCTACTGCTAGATATATTTCGTATTCTCGTGGCTGACTTACCAAGGATGTTTTTCAACTTCTTTCATCGTCAGTCGTTGGTTTGGGTCCAGTGCAAACATGCCAGACAAGAGGTCATGTACTTCTAACATGAAAAATTAAAAGAGTGCATCAGATTTTTAGCCGATCTTGCAAAAGGTATCGTGATCTGATCACGCTCTTTGTTTCAGTACTAGCCCCATATTTTCCCATATTTTCCATTTTCTAAGCAAATTGCCCTAAATGGCTGTCTTGCATGATCGATATCTGTTTTTAGAAAATGCTGACTTCTTCACTACTTTCCACTGCTATTCTTCACGTGGCTGTGGGATGATGTAATATAATAATTGTCTCTGTGACAGTAAGTGATTTTTTAATATTTAGGCGTGGTTGGCTGTTGGGATTATATTTGGTACAAGTATGCAATAAGTGCCGGGTGGGGGGTGGAGCTTTACAACAATTGCCTTCGACAGTTAACGCTGAAAATCTTATGAAAGTGAATACAATTATTAAATGGTAATTTGTAGTGAACAACTTGGTGTATTGTACCACAAAATGCACTTCTTTATATATTTTTACGATACCTATATGATTGTACTTTGGAAATTATAATATGTACAGTATTATATATTGTATTATTACGTATTGGTGGCACAGTGATTAGCGCACGTGCCTTTCACCTCTGCGACCCGGGTTCAATTCCTGCTCTCAGCAGTTATCTGATTTAAATTTCACCTCAGTGGCCGCATGCATGTGAGAAGAGGGTTCCAGTTTGACTCTACCAAACATCGCAGGTTTCCTCCGGGTACCCCGATTTCCTCCTGTAGAAACACTGGACCAATGAGGGATGACCCTTAGTGGACCTCTAGGGAGAACAGTTAGCTTTTAACTGATAGAGATATCCAGTATAAATAAAATTAGTTTAGTTTAGTTTAGTATAGTAAGGTAAGTAAACCGACGGCTTTTGGTGGTGGTTATGGTGTTAGGGAAGGGCTCTATGTGGGTATTCTTACAACTGCATCATTTGCACCATGGTTAATTAATTGTGGGGTGGAAACATCAGTCCTAACAGATAAGGGCGAGTGTTTCTATACTGATGTGTAGTTCTCGCACGTTTATACTAGTGTTTTTATTTCTTATAGTTTCGTATGAAATATGAAAATATTTTCTATGCTGTTTTAGCAATAGTTAGTATACATTGAGTTAGATCAATAAGAAGAGGAAATTCACACTAAGATCGATTCGAATTGGTTGAATTAGATTGGCTTTGAGAAAACATTCACACGCGTTTGCGTCTCAGTCTCAAACTCGTTTCGAACGACCTACCTAATATGAACGATTTTTCTGATTGGCTATAAGTAACCAACCACATTATCGATTATCAGTTCATTTCCATGCTCCTTACTGATTAGGGTTAGGGCAAGGTGTTAGGTTAGGTTATCTAAACCAATCAGTAGCCTTAGTGTAGGTAGGTGTTGATCCACCAGTTCAGTTTGCATTCGAGTATTCAGATTGTTTACTTTCGATCTTACTCACTTTCTACTACAGTGTCAAAGGTCTCCCCTACAATCATGACCAAAGTACTAATATTCCCATGCTTTCGTAAATTTGCTCTGTTTTGTCTTTTTATACTATCATCATCATATTTCCTTCCTTATCACCGTGTGCATGCTCCCCTTTCCACCCTTTTAATGTTGAATGTCTTTATGAAACCTGTACAAATTGTGTTGAGTCAGTGCAAAACGTTATGTGTTTTTGTCAAAATTTATTTAAAAAGGGAAAGAGAGGAGACAAACGGTTTTTTTTAAAAAAGTGTCCCATTAAGAAATGGTTCATGATTTGGCGTGCGCCATCCAGCTATGGATGCACGCGGGAAGTTGAAAAAAGCGTAATGAGTTTCTCACTACGTTTGAAATTGCTGTGCTCTATCATGAGTTATGGAGCATGCACGGTAGCCAATCAGAAACGCCGTTATATTATAATTCTATGTTATAACAAGCTTTGGCCATGATTGTAGTTCTTCTTCAACATAACATGAAACACCGCTGGTATTTCGGTACCACAACTTACCCGCTGATAGAGCGCCATCCACATCAGGTAAATGCGCTACAACCTCCGCCATATTTGCATAAGGATAATGTCCATGCAGTATAGTATACAGCACGACACCAACTGACCGAACTGCGTCCTTAGAAACATCGTATTCGTTGTTCAAGATAAACTCAGGGGGGATATTGACTTCCGTACCTAAAATTAATGAGCGGGGATTTAATTAATGTTTGCACATTTTTTCCAGTCAAGAAGACACCAAAAAATACAGTTGACAAGGTTTTGTACATGTAATTCGTTCCCGAAAGACTGGAAATTTTAAACACAGCTATTTGTATGACCCACCACCACCACCACCACCACCATCACCACCACCACCACCACCACCACCACATGAATTAACTCTTTCTGGCATTCGTATGTATTTTACTCTGGCTATGGACTGAGACTGCATGGTATCACACTAGTTGGCATGTCGGTTGCGTTGCATTAGGGTTATGACTAGATCTGGACTTTGCGTAAAATGCGATCTGAACGTTCAGTGACCTTCAGTACTTTCAACAAACCATACAGCGAACCCATTTCACAACAGAAACCTGCATGCAGCCAAATTTAGTCCGACAGCGTTCACACTTGGTCGATTCGATGAATCCGAGTTTTTTTCTAGTAGATGAATTCGGATTCAGTCCAAATCCAGTGCGCTTTCATTCACACTATAGACTCGCTATTCAAATTTAGTGTGAGTCCAATATGTTGAACGCACCTTTGTGTACTTCAGCATAACTGCACCATGCAGTAACTTATTAATGAATTATGATCTCATTGGGGTGGAGGGTTCGTTCTAATCTGGTGGAATTTTTTCTGTGCATACGTGCAAATTAAAGAAAAAGTGACAAGCAATAACATGCACATGCATGGTGTAAATACATGTATATTGCAAAAAGTTACAGTGTCAGTGATGTCAGTGATGTAATGTTTGGTTAAGGTGTTTGTTTGTGTTGGGTGAAAATCTTGCTGGCAGTCATCTTGCACGAGGCCTGGTTACACAGACAATCCCATACTAATTTCATACCATCTTTAGCAACCCTAGCTTTCCTCCGTCATACGGTACATATTTTTTATCGTAACTATATATAATGTATAGTGAACTAGAATCGAATAGCCGAGCTCACTTGATAGAAGGGTCTCTTATCTCTATATATATAGAATACTAACTGATCTAAAACAGGTTTAAACGTACCGGCAAACTCTGGGTATGTTACCCCACGGACATAATACTTTGCTAGACCAAAGTCAATGAGCTTTATGTCCTCTGTGTCGAAGTCATAAAGGATGTTTTCGAGTTTGATATCTCGGTGAACCATCCTGTCCTTTTCCATCTTCCCTGCCACACTTACTACCTGTTGAGTAAGTATCCTCGCCTCATCTTCGGACATTGGGATCACGTGATTTGCTGTTTTCAAACGGTACAAGTCACTGCAGTTTTCCTGTCTCTCTGTTATGATAACGAATTCATCAGGAGACAGCTCGATGTAATCCAGAAATTTGATGACATGTTTATGCTTTTTCATCTTTTTGAGAAAATACACTTCACTGGGGACAAGCCCAAGGTCTTTGTCCTGGTGTAAGAATTAAAAAAATTATTTGTTACTTAAGTTTTTAAGTAATTTAAAGTACATGTATATATATATGCAGTACTGTAAATCAAATTTTGTTTTGTAACAATAGAAATTAATTAGTATATAATAGTATTTTATATTATATAAAATAATAAATAAATATAATTATTAATTTTTAGGTTTCAATTAGAGGACTTTTTTATTTCACGTGAGTGACGTGACTGATTTCCAGATGGTCAGGCCAAATAAAGTTAGATCGATTATTTGTACAACCTATAGTACAACGCAAGCGTAAGACTTTGCCCAACATAAACGTAAACAACTCTTGAGTATGCAATATCATGGAAATATTTTGACATTATAATTGACTTATAGCCATTTACTCTTGACCACCATCTGAAAGACTCATGTATAACAGGTTGATAATTTTTTTAGAAAAAAGCGAAATGTTTTATAGTAAGCAATTCGGTTTTAGATCTAAACATAGCACAGATCATGCTGTACTCTGTATAATAGATAAAATACTGAGAGCAATTGATAATCGAAACTATTCCTGTGGAATATTCTTAGACTTTAGCAAAGCGTTTGATACCGTCAATCATGAAATTTTGATAAAGAAACTAGAGTTTTGATCATCACTCTAGCCCACTATTTAAGTCTCTTGAAATAATTAAATTTCATGATCTTGTTTCTCTTCACATTTCCATTTTTATGTATAAATTCCATAATCACTTGCTACCATCTATATTCCAGTCCTTCTTTACTAAAGTAGATAAGATTCATAGTTATAATACAAGGCATGCTGCAAAACAGTCCTACTATCTTCCCAAAGCTAGAACGAATTATGGAAAATTTAATATTCGATTCCAAGGTCCTACGATTTGGAATGATATTAATGAAGATATAAAGCAATCTTCTATGTTCCTTTTTAAGAAGCAACTGAAACTGTCTTTTATTACGAGCTATTAGCAACTTCTCATCACTATCAAAATAGTATTCACTGTTTTACAATGTCATGAAATAATTTACTCTTAGTTTTAAATGCTTCTTGATAGTTTTTCTACATAATTAATTTTTCTGTGATTGAATACTGGTATTGTTATGTGTTGTCTATATGTTTTATGTGTGTGTGTACATTGACCGTCCAAAAACGTCGAACTTAAAATATGCAAAACAGACAACCTGTCATTTTTAGCCAGTATGGTTATTTCGGGTTGCCAGTACCCTTCTAATATTTATATTTGTATATATTTTCTAAAATGTATGTATGGAATTTGAAAAAGGGTAAAATAAAGATTGATTGATTGATTGAACAGATGAAACAGAAGTGGCGTCACGTAAAAGTCACGACTATGTTTGCTTGTCAATATATTAAAACAAATAGGGGCCAAAACTCAGATGTTCTGCTGTTCCTGGACAACATGATCTCTTGGGGAGGCACAGGCAATATCATAGTTTAAGTTAATTACGAGTTTGTATTTCCGGAAAAACATAATCTCATGGGGAGACTGAGGCTTCAAATGTAACAATAAACTACTTTCCGAAACGTGACTACAGAATAAGCTTACGTACATGTAAGTGCTATCATATTATCAATTAAGAGTACACTTTCTGCCTGGTTTTTCTATTGCAACGATTGTCATCATTTTTTATCGTAACAATATACATAAGAGAAAAATTTCAATGAAGAACATACAATGCAGAAAAAACGAAATACAGTGGAAATTTTTGAAGCCGGCCCAGTGAGACAATCAAAAACAATGAAAAAGCCAGTCAAGTGAATTATTCCGCATTGGTATTTTGCCAACTCGTAGTACCCAGTTTTTTTCTTCACAAAATAACAAAGATGGTGGCCAAGTTACGGAGTTGTGGAGGACAGTTTGTTAAAACATACTCTTAAAATAAACTCTTAAATATTGTCAGGCAAAGTACTTGAAAAAAACTAAATAATTCTTAGTGCTTTGAGTAAACTTTTCAAATATTGGTAAAAACCAGGAGTGAAGCGTTCTTAAGCAACCAAGGGCACTGGAATGTCGTAAATACAGTTGACTTGAACACATTTTCATTAATAAATAATGGCATGGTTTTATATGCAATTTAACTGAAAAAATAACATGGATTTGTGAGTTTTTCCTATACAACGGTTCTCCCAAAGCGTCCGAACACTAACCCCCAATATTAAAGTGCCTCAAAAGTTGCCTGCGGAGAAGGCTAGATTTGTATAGATGCAGTAAAGCGACAAAATTAAAAATCAGATAATTTCGAGAGCTTACCGCCATGTATGTTCTCACTGAGCTATATTCTACAAATTTCACGGCAACCTGTAAATAGTTAATAATAAGAAAATGTAACAGACGTTTCGTAGACGTTCGTCAAGTTCAAATACTCAGAAAATATTTTTGAGCCCCAGACTTGGTTCGAACCTGCAACCTTCTAATGACCGATTAGACGTTCTAACCATTGAGCCACTGAGGCTCACATGGAAGGTGTCTAAAGGTGTTGAACAAACGCTATGTATATGCATTTGTTGGTACATATCAATTAACAAGATTAAACATTAGCATAAATGTATACAATAACAACAGTAACAGAGGCAAACCACAACACAACACAACACAACACAACACAACACAACACAACACAACACAACACAACACAACACAACACAACACAACACAACACAACACAACACAACACAACACAACACAACACAACACAACACAACACAACACAACACAACACAACACAACACAACACAACACAACACAACACAACACAACACAACACAACACAACACAACACAACACAACACAACACAACACAACACAACACAACACAACACAACACAACACAACACAACACAACACAACACAACACAACACAACACAACACAACACAACACAACACAACACAACACAACACAACACAACACAACACAACACAACACAACACAACACAACACAACACAACACAACACAACACAACACAACAACACAACAACAACAACAACAACAACAACAACAACACTCACAACAACAACACTCACAACAACAACAACACTCACAACAACAACACTCACAACAATACTCACAACAACAATAACAACAACACTTACAACAACAATAACAATAACAACGACACTCACAACAACACCCACAACAACACTCACAACAACACTCACAACAACACTCACAACAACATTCACAACAACACTCACAAAAACAACACTCACAACAACAACACTCACAACAACAACACTCACAACAACACTCACAACCACACTCGTAACAGCACTCTAACAACAACACTCACAACAACACTCACAACAACACTCACAACAACACTCACAACAACACTCACAACAACAACACTCACAACAACAACACTCACAACAACAACACTCACAACAACAACACTCACAACAACAACACTCACACCAACACTCCCAACAACACTCACAACACTCACACCAACACTCACAACAACACTCACAACACTCACAACACTCACAACAACAACACTCACAACAACACTCACAACAACACTCACAACAACACTCACAACAACACTCACAACAACACTCACAACAACACTCACAACAACAACAACAACAACACTCACAACAACAACACTCACAACAACAACACTCACAACGACACTAACAACAACACTCACAACAACACTCACAACAACAACAACACATGAGATTACTAAAATTAAGCCAACGATGTACTCGCAACATACCGGTGTTTTCTTCTTTCGATTCATAGCGTAGCCTTTGTAAACTTTTCCAAAACCTCCTTCACCAAGCAGACCATCCTTACAATAGAAGTAAGTCGGCCCTAAAAATAATTATTAAAACATAAAATTTTCATACTTTCAAAGGAATTTATGCATAATCCGTATGAACCCTGTTCATAATACAAAATGTTTTCTGCTTGAAACAAGTTTTATCCATTTTTAAAATTACTCTCTATTTATTAAGTGCATTGTATATTTTTAAAAGCTAAGTGTTTCTTCACGTGCAGTCCAAACTCCATCTCATTCATACACATAGAGACGCATAATTATAACGGTTGATGTTTATATAGGCATTAGCAATAATATTGTGCTAGCCCCCTAGTCTGAACAATGTTCTCATCAATGTTAATAAATCATTATAACGTTAACCATAATCTGCAAGCAGTCGTACTTTCCATGACTTTGGACAAGCGCCCCTCCCACACACACAAAAACAGTCTGTGTGCAAGCTACAAATACTAATAAATAACAATGTTCTTACAACATTGTCCATGCAGTATCAATGCCGTAATACTTGTTAAAACAAGTTGAAACTTCTATGTTAATTAATAACGCTGCAGGACTTATGTGTTATATCAATACAATTTCTTTTCTGTTTGTATCAACGATAAGCAACCTTCTTGCTTCATCATTTCTAAGCGCATTATTGTTGAAACAATGATGAACAATATTGTTGCATGGTCCAACAATGTTGCTTACGTGTATGATAACAACATGCAGTTACAGTATTGTTGAAGATACAATCCTAGAACAACAGTGAATGTGATATCACTGGCAGATCTGGAGAGGGAAAGGGTTGTGGGAAAGCCGCGCTCTGTAGTTGCAAGCGGGTTGCCCACATCAAACATCACCATTTTACACCATCCTGGTAAAAGTCTGTTTGCCTGTCAAAAGTGTTCCAATCAGGAAATCCAGTTTCCGAAACTCTGGAATTTAAAAACTTCTCGGGGCTCCCGAACCCTGTTATTTGGGTAACTAATAAAAAAAACCCATCTCACCGCAATTTATCAGGAAAGTGCTCACCTTTTGGCTTCTGGTTGGCTAGTTTAATCAGCTTTTCGCTTTCGTGAATAGTATCACCAGATGAAGGAGCCACTTGATTGTTTGGTAACAAATTTAATTTGACCAGTTTTCGTTTCAAGAAACTCTTGAATTTTCCCTTCTTGCCCTTGATGCTTGAAGTACTAATTGAAAGAAAGAAGTGACACAAAGAGACTTGATTAATTAGAGATTTTTTGGCTCAAAAATGGCTCATTTCATGCGTGCGCATCGGGAAAGATTTGTCTAACCTTGTCGACTCAACATCACTTTCTGACAGCACTGATTCATCATCAGAAGTTTCGTCCACTGAATAAAGACTTTGTGGAATAACTTCAGAATTACATGATCTTTGGCTAAAAAACAGCAACAAAACGACAAGAAATTCAGTAAGACAAAATATAGCTAAAACACTATATTTCGGTATGTTTGGGATTGGATGGATGGATGGATGGATGGATGGATGGATGGATGGATGGATGGATGGATGGATGGATGGATGGATGGATGGATGGATGGATGGATGGATGGATGGATGGATGGATGGATGGATGGATGGATGGATGGATGGATGGATGGATGGATGGATGGATGGATGGATGCATGCATGCATGCATGCATGCATGCATGCATGCATGCATGCATGCATGCATGCATGGATGCATGGATGCATGGATGCATGGATGCATGGATGGATGGGAAAGATAGCATAATGATGATACATATAGATGATAATGATTGATTTGATTAACTCAGTTTTACGACTTTCTCACGCAGCTGTATCCATCGTTGAATTTTTTTCCATGAAACCTCGACAATTGATACCACGAATAAATAAAATGAAAAGACGCGTGCTAACGACAAAATTTAAACTAAAATTCCAACATTCTTAGTTCGCTAACCTTGTCATAGAAACTGTATGCGATTGAGCGGACCACTGTGTTATGAAAGATTCATAATCCGATAAAGTGCTCTTCAGCGAATTTAAACCAAAATCCCCATTCTCTGAGATGTCATCTTCTTCCCTATTAAAAGAATACATTTATATAGAAAATCTGTGCTGTTTGAACAAACGATTTTTATCAATATAGTACTAATTCCTTTTAAAGTTCAGAAAATTAATGTGTTTTTAACGTTATGACTGAACGCAGTTTGCATAAATAAATAATTTATGATTAGGAAGAAAGAAAATAATATATATACTGTGAAAATAACTGTAGTTGATAATTTTTAGCTTTCAAGATTCAGTTGGCAAATATATAGAATTTAATAACAATTGTAATTTATTATTTTTAAATTTTAAAACTGTTGATTTATTGGTACGCTAAATTGTAATTGTAATCACTTTACTTATAATCAAAATAGAATTTTTTTAATTTATATTTTTATTTTTGTTCAAGCTACACTAGTTATATTATATCCACGCAGACTTTTAAAATATTATTAAAGTTATCGTTATAATCATTATCATTATCATTATAATCATTATGATTATTACTTATATTATTATTATTATTATTATTATTATTATTATTATTATTATTATTATTATTATTACTATTATTATTATTATTATTATTATTATTATAATCGGCAATTACAAGTACGATCAAATTATAGTTTACGTTTTAAAGGTCAAATGTAACATGTTTTTCATTTAATTTAAATTACTTACCTTGCCAATGTCGCATTTGGCGAACGATGGCCAGCATTCTGACTTCCAAACTCTTTCTCGTATGACCATGCCCGAGGAAAGTATAATTCACTAAAAAAAAAAAAATAATCTTAGTTGTGCGCGTTTAAAATGTTATAAAGACAACGGAAACCGTTTGGCTTTGACGTAATTTGTGCGAGAGCGGCTGATATTTTGTAGGTAGATATGGGGCAAGTTTTGGCGCGAACAACAGAAAATATTTCTAATGACATGGTAGCAACCAGACATTATTCTATATACCAGACAGACAGACAGACAGACAGACAGACAGACAGACAGACAGACAGACAGACAGACAGACAGACAGACAGACAGACAGACAGACAGACAGACAGACAGACAGACAGACAGACAGACAGACAGACAGACAGACAGACAGACAGACAGACAGACAGACAGACAGACAGACAGACAGACAGACAGACAGACAGACAGACAGACAGACAGACAGACAGACAGACAGACAGACAGACAGACAGACAGACAGACAGACAGACAGACAGACAGACAGACAGACAGACAGACAGACAGACAGACAGACAGACAGACAGACAGACAGACAGACAGACAGACAGACAGACAGACAGACAGACAGACAGACAGACAGACAGACAGACAGACAGACAGACAGACAGACAGACAGACAGACAGACAGACAGACAGACAGACAGACAGACAGACAGACAGACAGACAGACAGACAGACAGACAGACAGACAGACAGACAGACAGACAGACAGACAGACAGACAGACAGACAGACAGACAGACAGACAGACAGACAGACAGACAGACAGACAGACAGACAGACAGACAGACAGACAGACAGACAGACAGACAGACAGACAGACAGACAGACAGACAGACAGACAGACAGACAGACAGACAGACAGACAGACAGACAGACAGACAGACAGACAGACAGACAGACAGACAGACAGACAGACAGACAGACAGACAGACAGACAGACAGACAGACAGACAGACGAACGAACGAACGAACGAACGAACGAACGAACGAACGAACGAACGAACGAACGAACGAACGAACGAACGAACGAACGAACGAACGAACGAACGAACGAACGAACGAACGAACGAACGAACGAACGAACGAACGAACGAACGAACGAACGAACGAACGAACGAACGAACGAACGAACGAACGAACGAACGAACGAACGAACGAACGAACGAACGAACGAACGAACGAACGAACGAACGAACGAACGAACGAACGAACAATAACATACAACTGAGTAACGTTATCATGCAACACCTGAAATAACTGTAGATCACATATATTAATTACATTGTCTACATTGTATAAAAAAAGTCTACCACGACTAGCAAGCTCGCTACACGTCCCCGCAATTAAACCACAGCAGACTTGCTTTCTCAAATCTATTCAAGGGTGTGCAGAAAATCCGGATTGCATTTGCACAAACAAACGTGTTACAAGTTAACAAACTTGTAACAAGTTTGTTACAAGTTTTTTGCAACTTTGGCGTTTTTACGTAACACACTTTCCTAAAAACCTGGACAAACTAACATAGTGGGCTTGCTAATTAAAGTTCTCTAGTCTATTATGAACTTGAAACCAAGAATTTCCTTATTAATCAAATGTTTTATTTAAAATTTAGCAAAGAAATATTTTACGTGATGTTTTCCCAAAACTTATTTATAATCAAATGTTATTTAAGATTTTTCTTTACGAACCTTGCGCTGGAATACTTGGCCGATGCTTCAGAGCAATGTGACTTGAGAGGGTCATTATCAGTCAATGTGGTTTCCAAGAAACGTAAATCTAATCCGAAATCATCTTCGTTATCTGCCACGGATGACTTCGGGCTTTCGATGTTATCCCATAAGCTATAAGATAAACAGAAGAACCAAGTGCAATTTTGTTTCAGTAATTTTGTTGCACAAGAACGAAAGTAAAACTGAAGATATTATACATGTATTATTTTATTTATTTGCAGTTTTTTCTGAAAGTGTATATAGTGTGCGTAATACGTAGTTAGTGTAATTCAACTTCCACGTTCGCTGCCATTTTGTTTTGTCTATTTTAATATTTAAGAATTAAGATTTTCCTGATTTTTACTAGAATTTCATAATGGATAGATGGAACTGCCTTTTTGTTATCAAGAAAATTTTGTTTTAAAGAAAATTGTCAAAAATGTCAAAAAAAAGAACTCGCTCATTGTACAAGTAAAATGGACGGGCAAGTAAAATCACCAAAAAACTTGTCAAGAAAAATGTGATATCTGTGGGCGGCCGGACTCACCTCACTTGGAACTTGTCATCCGGCAACGAGATCCGAATTTCGGTGGTCTATAATAAATATTTATTAAAATATTTAAATTATCTATATCTAATATATAAAATATTAATAATTTTCTTCATAAACATAATGTATAATTCCAATAGCTTTTTAATTATATATAATAATTTAAAACTTCATTACCTCCATTCCCAAGTCTTGAAGACGTGAGAGTTGAGGATCCCTACACAATGTAATACAAATTAACAATTTATCTTTTACACAACTTATTAACGGTTTAATCTTGTTTTTGTTTTTTTGAGAAAAGTTTATTTGTTGCCCTAAAATACTAAACTTTTTTACTTCATTCAAGAAAAGTTAACTTTACTAAATCCAATCGGTATTTTACGCAATTAATTTATTTATATGATAATTAGCAGTTTTACAAAACACTACGATGTTCAGTATATGTACTTATATGTCAAGTTTCCAATTTCCGATAATGATCAAACAAAAAAATTGTACTTTTTCGTAACAAACTTTGCAACGATTCACCTGCACTAGAAATTTCTGAGCGCATGAAAACACAACGTGCGATCAATCCATTGATGACGTAGATAATTAATACAACCGGATTTGTACCCCGTACGAATCTCGTACGCGCGCGTGCAACTCAAGCTCAGTATCGCGCTCAAGCTCTACTGAATTTAGTAATTAGTTTCAGAAAGTGCAGCTTGACGTTAGTAATAATTGTTAGTTGTTTGCTGTACAAGCTGTGTTAGTTGGTAATACTGAGGTCTAGTGGCCCACTGGTTAGAGCGTCTGGCTAGCATTTAGAAGGTTGCGGGTTCGAGTCCCGCTTAGAGCTCAGAGTTTTTCTGAGTATTACCAACTAACACAGCTTGTACAGCAAACAACTGACAATTATTCGCTACTTAACTTACTAGGGTGTAGTAAAACACGGGTTTATGAAACCGCATATAATTTATGTCAAGATAGTATGTAAGATGCATAGCAGAGCAAGGTTATTTAAGGTATTTATACCTTAGACCGTGCCCAGTCCTCCAGGAACGAGTCTTAACCGCTCAGTTACAAGTACTTGTTGGTCTACAAGTCGCATTGTAACAGTAAGTTTCCAGTTAAACATTGTTAGTTAGTTTCAAACTTACTAACAATGTTTAACTGGAAACTTACTGTTACAACGCGACTTGTGGACCAACAAGTACTTGTAATTGAGCGGTTAAGACTCGTTCCTGGAGGACTGGGCACAGTCTAAGGTATAAATACCTTAAATAACCTTGCTTTGCTATCTGAGTTCTAGTGGCTCAATGGTTAGAGCGTCTGGCTAGCATTCAGAAGGTTGCGGGTTCGAGTCCCGCATAGAGCTTAGAGTTTTTCTGAGTATTACCAACTATCACAGCTTGCACAGGAAACAACTGACTATTAAAAAAAGTTTATTATCACATTTCCTAATTATAAATTCAACGTGAAATTATGCATTGTCTATAAATCTAATATGCACGAATATCAACAAGTCCCTCTACTATATAATTGACGATTGAGAAGCTAGTTCATAAACTCGTGTACCGTGTTTTACCAGGGGTTTCAAACACTCGAGAACAACAAAAATTACTCGGCCTATTACCTCGCAATTTTCAATTAATCTTCTCTCGTGTTTGTAAAATATGCGAAACCAATAAAAATCACTCGGCTTGCAGCTTCGTGATTTTCATTATTCTCTCATGTTTTACAAACACTCGAGAACAATGAAAATTGCTCGATTATAACGGTCTCCTGATTTTCATTGTCCTCTCGTGTTCGTAACCCTTGGCAAAACACTCCCACCCGTTTATGAAATATTACATCATTTATTATTTTTGTATACAAAAACAAAACACAAAGACCGCATAAATTTTCTGGGTGTCACGTGACCAGCCGATGCCAGGCCCATTTTCGCCGCACAACGTGGAGGCAAAATGCCCTGGGTACGAGGTTGTATCAGTCCATCTTATCATAGTTAATGTCTTTCAACATGAAGTGATAGCCATGTTGAAAGACAATAGAGTTCCATATATGAAAGTAAATTCTATGTACACGCGACAATAAAGCACCACAACACGTGACGATGAAGGACTACACTAATTAAACCCGATCGTTGCTATTGGATTACTGCTTCATTATACGACAGAAAATACAATACCGTAGAGTTGCACAAATTTCCGTAAACTTGAACAGAAACATAGAACAATGATTTGGACGGGTTTCCAAACCATGTATAAGTTCTATTAACTATGATCTTATCAAAAGCATGAGATTTGTCATTTGTTCACGACTAGAATGTTTCCCAAATCAAGAGCTGGGCTAACTAACAACAACGATACAGAGCATAACTCGTATATGAAGACTTTATTTTCAGCAGTTTTCCACCAACGTGCGACGAATTGTGTTTTAGCTATTTAAGATCTTCTAAAATAAATGTCCACATGGGTCGTTTATACCATCAGGTCGTATATTTAATCGTTTATTGTTTAAAGTGGCACTATGACGAGAAAATCGTGTATCTAATTTTGATTTCAGTAAAATATAATTTCCAAATGGTGAATACTGGCGTTCTCAGTTTCTCAATATATTGTCTCTTTCTCGAGATATTCAGGTTTGTGAAACATGTATAAATTAGGTGCCTCATGACGTCATTTACTCACACAGGCAAAAATAAGACTTACAAAATGAGTAATATATCTGAAACTAAGAAGTAGAAATAATTCAAACTTCGCACAAGTATAGTTAATATTATAAAAGTACACTCCACTGTGCGCATCATGTTGTTGCTACGGAAACCGTTTAGAAACACGAGCCTTTTTACTAAAAAACTAAAATATTAATTGTATGTTTCTTTTCGAAAGAATATGATGATTGAAACATTCGAAATACAATATCTGTGTTTCTACAAATATTCATGTCAATGTATTGCCGTAAAAGTTGTTTTATGGAGAAAAAATAAACATTTTTGTTTTACAAATCATCAGTAGAAGGCGCCTGTTTGCAAACGGTATATCCATGGAAACAACATAACGTGAACGCTGGAGTGTGTTTTCCCCATAACTATATTCTTGTGCAAAGTTTGCATTTTTTCTACCTGTTTAATAGTTTCATATATATTACCCATTTTGTAAATCTTATTTAGCCTGTGTGGGTAAATGACGTCACATCGCCTAATTTACATGTTTCAGAAACCTGAATACAAGCATCAAGAATTTCAGTTTCTGGCCCAATTATGATGCACTATGGGATAGAATCAAAGGTCAAGTGAGCACCAATTAAGTCAGTGCGCCATTGTTGTGGTTCATGAATATTCTTTGTTAACAATGGCAATGACTTAATTGGTGCTCACTTGACCTTTGATTCCTCGAGAAACGGAGACAATATATTGAGAACTGAAACATTTGGAAATTATATTTTACCGAAATAAAAATTAGATACACGATTTCTCGTATATTTCTCTTAATATTTTTACTGCACAAAACATAATAGCTTTACAAAATACTTTATATGCATGCATGTACGTATATATACGATATTTGGTTGTTAATATCTGATAGCAGACGAAGCAAAGCTTTGCAATTTTTTGCAACAAACTTTACAAATAGACAACTCTGCTAGCTAAAAACATACAATAACAATTTCCAATAACAAATAAAAAAAAACACATTTATAAGGGGCATGCTAGCGAACGGACACGAGGTCCCAACTAGGCAAAGCCAGTAGCAGGGGGTTCTCCCCCCAGGAAATTCTGGATATCTGAGAGCTCTGAAAAGGCATTTTCTGTATTTTGAAGAGGAGAATTTAACAAAATTTAAACTTCTAAATAGAGTGTTCCATTGTGATAATTCTGGCAATTTGTGTAGCCATTAGCAATTATTCAAGCATTATTTATGTATCCTACAGCCCTGTTTTAGATAGCTTTCTTTCACCGGGGTTTTTTCAATACCGTAATTCTTCGAATAAGTGTCCACGTTCTAATAAGCGCCTCCCTCGAATAAGCGCCTTCCCCTCACCCTTGTTCCTCAATACACTAGTGTTAAAGGTTTAATACAGTAAAGAAAATACAAAACCAAACAACAGAAAACTTGATTAAACAAGTAAAACCAATGAAACAAATGAAACAAATAAAACGAATGAAACAAATAAAACAAATGAAATGAATAAAAATAAAAAAACGAATGAAAAAAAATGAAACAAATAAATTAAATGAAACAAACGAGACAAACAGAAAGAATGAAACAAATAAAATAAATGAAATGAATAAAACAAATAAAACGAATGAAACAAATAAAATAAATGAAACAAACGAGACAAACAAAAAGAATGAAACAAATAAAATAAATAAAATATATGAAAAGAATGAAGCAAATCAAACGAATGAAACAAATGAAAAAAATTAAATAAATGAAACGAATGAAGCGAATGAAACCAATAAAACAAATGAAATAAATCAATCAAAAGACATGAAAGAAAGGGATAAAAAGAGTAAAACGAAAGAAATAAACAAAAGAAAAGAAATAAATTAAACATATAAATAAAACAAATGAAGCGAATTAATAATTCTACCACCAAACTTTTAAACCACAGCAGACTTACATTCTCAAATCTATTCAAGGGTATGCAAAAAATCGGGATTGAATTTGCCAAACGAACATATTACAAGTTAACAAACTTGTAACAAGTTTGCTACAAGTTTGTTTCAACTTTGGCGTTTTTACATTTCATCATTTTGCTAAAAACCTGGACAAACCGAACCAGTGACATAGTGTGTTTGCTAAAGTGTTCTCCTCTATGAACTTGAAGCCAACACTCAATTTCCTTATTAATCTAGTATTACTTCAGATTTTATATAGATCTCTCTTAACGAACCTTTCGTTGGAACCTTTCGATGCTTGAGAGCACTGTGACTTGAGAGAGTCATTATCAGACAACGTGCTTTCCAAGAAATGTAAACCAGATTCGAAATGATCTTCATTATCTGCCACGGATGACTTCGGGCTTTCGATGTTATCCCATAAGCTATAAGATAAACAGAAGAACCAAGTGCAATTTTGTTTCAGTAACTTTGTTATTACACAAAAACGAAAGTAAAACTGAAGATATGTACATGTATTATTTTATTTATTTGCAGGGTTTTTAGAAAGTGTATATAGTGTGCCTAATACGCAGTTACCGCAATTCAACTCCGACGTTTGCTGCCAAATTTTGTCTATTTTAATATCAGCTTTTTATGGTTTTTACTAGCATTCAATAATGGATAGATGGAACTGCCTTTTTGTTATCAAGAAAAGTTTGTTTTTAAGAAAATTGTCAAAAATGTCAAAAAAGGATAAAATAAAATCACCAAAAAAACTTGTCAAGAAAAATTTTGGTTGTGTCATCTGTGTGCGGGCGGACTCACCTCACTTGGAACTTGTCATCCGGCAACGAGATCCGAATTTCGGTCGTCTATAATAAATATTTATTAAAATATTGAAATTATATCTATATCTAATATATAAAACATTAATAATTTCCTTCATAAACATAATGTGTTACTCCAATAGCTTTTGAATTATATATAATAATGTAAAACTTCATTACCTCCATTCCCAAGTCTTGAAGACGTGAGAGTTGAGGATCCCTACACAATGTAATACAAATTAACAATTTATCTTTTTATAAGTAATATTTAAAACACGAGTAGCAGTGTTTTGTCAGATTTAAAACACGAGGCGAAAGCCGAGTGTTTTATATCTGATAAAACACGTACTGCAAATGTTTTACATAGCTTCAAAAACGACCCATTTGGTACGTTAATTGGCGTAGTAAGTTTGAAAAATAACGTTGTCTAAGCCAAGAAAATCAAAGCTAAATTTTATGTAAATCAGGTAGTACTGATTTCCATTGTGTTTTCCTCATGAATTATTAATGAGTTTTTGAAACAACTTTTTAACGGTTTAATCTTGGGGGTTTTTTGACAGAAATTTATTTGTTACTCCAAGTTACTAAATTTTTTAACTTAATTCAAGAAAAGTTAACTTTACTAAATCCGATCAGTATTTTACGCAATTAATTTATTTATATGATAATTAGCAGTTTTACAAAATACTACTATGTTCAGTATATGTACTTACATGTCAAGTTTCCAATTTCCGATAATGATCAAACAAAAAAATCGCACTTTTTCGTAACAAACTTTGCAACGATTCAACTGCACTATAGAAATTTCTGAGCGCATGAAAACACAACGCGCGATCAATCCATTGATGACGTAGATAATTAATACAACTGGGATTTGTACCCCGTATGAATCTCGTACGCGCGCGTGAAACTCAAGCTTAGTAGTAAAAACGCGCATATAATTTATGTCGAGATGTGCATATAATTTATGTGCGATGCATCAGTCATAAGACTGACACAAGCAATCTTGGGCTCAAAAACATTATTCAATGAAGAAAAAAAATTTAGAGTGCTCGAGAAAACTTTTTGGAAGGCTAGCAAATCTATTACTAACATAAAAAATACAAACAAACCAAAACCTCTTTAAGTAAAATATGTTTTCACTTTCATTGTCAATGATTCGTTCTAGATGAACAAAAATCATATTTCGAACGTTTATAGTAAGGGCAGTAAAAAAAGTACTTGTTTAATAAAAGTTGTCAATTTTTGAAGCCTGAACGCCATTAAAATTATGTTTTCTCTGCGAAAGGACCATCGTGTTAAGTGGGAAGTCGTCACTCTTAGCCAGCGACAAGCAATACTTCACGCGAAGAACAAGGGAGTCTATTGAGATTGCAAAACATCGCACTATTTCTCAGGAAGGACAACCATTAAACAGCACGTGGTGTGCCCGATTCGGAGAACATTCTTGATTTTGTTTTCTAATTAATAAAATTAACGTAATACGCCATTGTATCCTTAAAGCGGTTTTCCACTGGGCGGAATTTTGCGCGCGGAGCGGAATTTTTCTTTGTCTTTTCGAATTAGTTCCACCCGAGAAATCACAAGACAAAAAAAATTTCCGCTCCTCGCGCAGAATTCCACCTCGTGGAAAACAGGTTTTAGGTGATTTAATTGATCAGTTGCTTTATAAATGACGTGAGTCAACAAATTGTTGTCATTGCTCTGATGAAGGCCTGAGTCAACAGGCCGAAAGCTTAGCAAAAAAATATTTTACGTTGTGTTCCCACAGAACTTATTTATATTAGCTATAGCTTAGCCATATTAGCTATTTTGGCTAACTTTTGATTTCGTCTTCGAAAAGCTGCGCAGTGCAAAACTGAGGAATTAACTTAAATGCGCTTTCGAACTGACATAGGCAGTAGGTGCGCGTTTTTCGTAAAACTGTCATTTCCCTAACTCATTTTCCCCATCTACTATATACCTTAATATACCTTAATATAGCAAAATGGTAAGTAAAAAATGTAAAATTTTAAATACTTTAAACTTGAAATAAAAAAGACCCACTTTTTATTCGTTAAACAAGAAAAAATTACATGGACATGGAGTATTTGCAATGTTTTTGGTTCCTTATGTAAGTATATATATTCTTCAACGCACGAGCTAGGATAAAAAGATCAAAGTATATAAATTCCTTTTTATAAAATGTAGATGTACTGTATAATAAACGAGCAGGAGTGTTTTATCAGATATAAAGACACGAGACGAAGCCGAGTGTTTTTATATCTGATAAAACACGAACTGCGAGTTTATTATACGGCTTCAAAAACGAACCACTTGGTAAGTTGATTGGCGGAGTTATTTTGAAAAATAACCTTGTCTAAGCCGAGAAAATCAAAGCTAAAGTTTATGTAAATCAGGAGAAATCTTTATCACATATAAAGATACGATACGGTCATGATTTTCTTTTGTGTTTTCCTCATGAACTATTAATGAGTTTTTGAAGCGGTTAAAAAATATAATTTTATAAGACTTTAAAATATAATAATACTATAGTTATGTATGTTTCAACTAAATGAGTATTTCGTAAAATAAGCAGCAAAAACCCGACCTGAATATTATACTTCACTTACCCTGTACATGACGTCTTTCTAAATACAATCCGTGTCTATATTTATGGTATTTATGCAGTTATTTTTGTCAATAAATAATAAAAATTGTTAATAAGGGACCGGACTAATTTATTGACCTTTGCAGTTTGCACACACATTGATCATTTTATAAAAAATAACATGTTCAGTTTTATATTGTTGGCTATTAAAATAGTAAATAAAAGTTGTTCTACAAAAAATGTTAACTAAAGTCGCTGTGCAGAAAATGTTACAAAGCAATGATTTTAAAAATTGAATGATTTATTTTTCAACCCACCCTTTAAGGGCTTAAATGAAACATGACCCCCCTTTTTTGTGAATTAAATACTTGCGACCCCCTCCCCCCCCCATTTTTACCCCCCCCCCCCCCCCTCCCTCCATAAATAATGACCAGTCCCTAATTAATTAACTTCAAGTTAGTAATTAGTACAAGGAGATATTTTTGCTTTTAATTTAAAATATGCGGCATATGCAATTTCAGTCTTTCTTAATATTTTTACCGCACAAAACATCGTTTATGTCCAAAAAATGAACAATATGCGAGGAGAACGCGCATCAAGTGCACCAATCTCGTAGAGCCTGCGATCGTTTTGGTCATTACCAAGGATCAGGGGTCTGGGAAGCTTCGATGAAACTCGTCATCTGATTGGTTAGTTTAAAAACAGTATATTTCAAATAATGTGCACATTGCTAACTTGCTTAATCGATTTCTCGACGTTCTGTAACACAATTATACATGACAGCCCCAAAATACATTTGAACACATGAAATAATTCAAAAGAGCAAAAATCCCAACAATTTACAATACAAGTTAAAACTATTATTATTCTCGTTTCGTCGCCAAACAAACATCCAACGTCTGAATCGTCTAGTGATTCTTTGCAGTTTCGTCTCAGAACTTTAAAATTACATTAGAGAATACAAGGTCAATGTAGTTTAGTCAAAAATCCTGACAGAAGGTACAATTCCTTACCTGAGCGGCAGAGCCGATCACTGCCGAGTGCCTATACAGTATATGGCGACGCGGACGTATAAAATACTCTCGTCAAATCGTCCGGTTGACGATTTAGACAAAGGCTAAGAGAGATAATTTGTATCGCAACGCTTTGCCAATAGCTTTGTAAAACATACGTACTGGGACAATCTAATCTTTATCGGTAAAACATATTTTCCCTGGCCTTCGAACAAGCTAAATATCGTCCATGACAATAATAAAGCATAGGGAACTGGGAACAAAAACCCAATTTTGTGTGGGGGGGGGGGGGGGTTTCATCAGAGTTTCCCACAGCCTCTGTTCCTTGGTACTGACCAAAAGATCGCAGGCTCTGGGTACGAGATTGTACATGTACGTAAATCAGGGTCCCAAGCTTCCCATTGCCGTTTCTCCGCTCGTGTTTTACTATACAGCAATATACATGCAAATTAAATAAAATAGAACACACACCCAGTTGGCGTGCATTGGTGAACTGCATATATGCACGCACCAGTCACGTGTATAGTCAGGGCGACTGTACACGTGACTGGTGCGTGTATATATGCAGTTCACCAATGCACGCCAACTGGGTGTGTGCTTCTATTTTATTTGCATGTATATTGCCGTTTTTGCCAAATTTTTACATTTTTGAATACTAAAAGTGTCAAAATATGTAATTTATAGACTTACCCGTCGAAGACTGCAGACTCAACCTCGTCCCCAGGGCATTTTGCCTCCACGTTGGGAGGTCGGCGAAAATGGCCCTGGCATCGGCTGGTCGATTCTATAATCGGATTGGCCGGTTTAAAAACTTGATTAATTCAGATACATTGTAATTTATTTATCAAAATATGAATTGCAATAAATCCACTCTGCGAAGTTCATCCAAAGAATTGTAACGATAGCTTTGGTTAAAGTAAAGTACAACATTAGATATATGTTTCTTCCCGACATTTAAATGTATCCTGGATAATCGTGGGGAGTATCATGATGAATAATGCTAGCCAGTTGCATTTATGATAAAGGTTCACATGAGTGATTCGGCAGAGCGTTAAATATTTCTTATTTATTATTCATGTATACGTATTATACAAAACCGAAACACAAAGACCGCATAAATTTTCTTGCCAAAACACCCCAAAATTCTGGGTGTCACGTGACCAGCCGATGCCAGGGCCATTTTCGCCGACCTCCCAACGTGGAGGCAAAATGCCCTGGGGACGAGGTTGCTGCAGACTGGCCGTCGAAAGCTCGTTTTTAAATAAATATTTACGGCCAGAGAACGTCTCGCAGATATTACATAATTCCAAAAAAATAGGATATATAATCAAATTGCAGAGCATGTTGTCATGTAACACGGAATATATAAGACAATCCCAGGAGTAAAAACGTCTGGCAATCATGTGTCCCTGTACACAGTTTATAGTAACACAACTCAGTTATTAAAATAGAGTTCATACAATTGCGTGTGTTAAAGGAGGCAAAGGTATCCGAGTGGAAGGTGGTAAAGGGTATTTTTGGGAGCTGTGAATTGCCAATATATTTTCTTGTGAAATTTGAGATGCTGGAATTTTGTGTCGTGAAACGTATTTGTCTTCCAGCCGTGAGCCGCGTGATTGTCGATAATAATTGTCCGTGAAATGAGAATATAGTACTGAAGTTGTCGTTAACTGTGATTAAGCATTACGTATTTTATAATTTTTAAGATTATAAGTTTAATTTGTCCTGATCTGCGAGAGACATCGTTCTCCTAGACTTGCCAAAGTCTCTCGCTTATATAGTCTATATATCTATACTCGCTCGCGTGTCCACAGTCTGGGGTTCCTATGCCTACCGTTTCCCCCCAGAGCCCTCGATCATTTTGGTCAGTATTGTCCATAATTTATTTAGTTCAATTTTATTCATGGGTTTAATTGAACTAATATTTTAGTACATATAATGCTCTATAATTTTCTCAATAAAGTTTAGAAAACATCCAATTTGGACAAAATCTTTTGTATTTTTAAAAGTTTTAAAATTTTGCTCAAATGTGCTGTCAGATCGCGGGAAATGCCACTTTAGAGACCCCAATTTCAAAATATTTTCCGGGGGAGCATGCCCCCGCGGACCCCCTACAACTGTGCACAACAACTTTGACTGCATGACGTTTTCAAAATCCTAAATAATTCGCTCCTGATTATGAAGAATATGACCTTCAATCTACTCAGCTTCAATCTACTTCACCTTTTGTGAATAATTGTCACAGAGTTGATTAAACATTCCCGTATTTTTTTGTGAAACGTGAAATGGCAGTTTTCTTATGCGTGAAATGAGAAATGACTTTTTTATTTCCCGTGAAACGAATTCCGTACCCCCCCCCCCCCCCCTCCCTCACCATCCTCCGAGTAACTATAAGTTATTAGTCCAAAGTCGAACAATCCAGACGATTAAACTCATTAAAGAACGTCACTTCTTTGGCTATACTCTGACAAGGAATGTTTTCCAGAGAGAAGCGTTGTATGTCTTTTTGCAATGCCGTAGGAACGAAATTTCACCGGGGGGAGTAAAATTTGACGTTTGCAACTCAGTATGAAAACATTATTTAAGGGTTCTCATTATTTAAGGGAGTCTGTCTGGGGGGTTCACCCCAGGAAATTTTGGATTTCTGAGAGCTCTGAAGTGGCATTTTTTTGCATTTTGAAGAGGAGAATTTAACAAAATTTAAAGTTTTAAACAGAGTGTTTCATTGTGATATTTCTGGAAAAGTGTAGCCACTAGCAATTATTTAAGCATTATTTAGCTATCCTACGGCCCTGTTTTAGATTGCTCTTTTTCACAATATTTCAATTTTTTTTCTCAGTACCGTATTTCTTTGAATAAGCGCCCACGCTTTAATAAGCGCCTCCCTCGAATAAGCGCCTTCCCCTCACCCTTCCTTGCCCATCAATATACTAGTGTTTAATATAGTAAAGAAAATGCAAACGCAAACAACAGAAAACTTGATGAAACAAATAAAACCATGAGCAATGAAACAAATAGAACGAATGAAATAAATAAAACAAATGAAATAAATGAAACGAATGAACAAATAAAACGAATGAAACAAATAAAACAGATAAAATAAATAAAATAAATAAAACAAACAAACGAAACAAACAAAACAAATGAAACAAACAAAATAAATAAATAAATAGAAAGATTGAAGCGAATGAAACGAATGAAACAAATAAAATAAATGAAACAAATAAAACAAAAAAGAAATAAATCAAACAAATGAAATGAAAAAAAGGGATAAAATGAATAAAACGAAAGAAATAAAAAAACCCAAAAGAAATAAATTAAACAAATGAAACGAATAAATAATTCTACCGCGATCAACAAGCTCGCTACAAGTCCCAGCAATTAAACCACAGCAGACTTGCTTTCTCAAATCTAGTCAAGGGCATGCGAGAAATCCGGATTGCATTTGCTCAAACAAACTTGTTACAAGTTAACAAACTTGTAACAAGTTTGCTAAAAGTTTTTTGCAACTTTGGCGTTTTTACATATCATCATTTTGCTAAAAACCTGGACAAACCGAACGAGTGACATAGTGTGTTTGCTAAAGTGCTCTACTCTATGAACTTGAAGCCAAGACTCAATTTCCTTATTAATCTAGTACTTCTGATTTTATATAGATCTGTCTTTACGAACCTTTCATTGGAACCTTTTGATGCTTGAGAGCACTGTGACTTGAGAGAGTCATTATCAGACAACGTGGTTTCCAAGAAACGTAAACCTAATTCGAAATCATCTTCGTTATCTACCACGGATGACTTCGGGCTTTCGATGTTATCCCATAAGCTATAAGATAAACAGGAGATCCAAGTCCAATTTTGTTTCAGTAATTTTGTTACACAAAAACGGAAGTAAAACTGAAGATATGTACGTGTATTATTTATATATTTGCAGGTTTTTTAGGAAGTGAATATAGTGTAATCTTATTATAAATATAAGTGCCCAGCACAAAACACGAATAAAAGCCATCAACACAAGGGCATAAAAACATAATATTTAATCTAACGTTTCGTTGTTTATGCTACAACATTTTCAGATAATAATTTACAGGATATATAATAAACAGAATTCTAATTATATACATATAGACCAATCAAAATAAAGAACTAAATATACATATTACAAGCTAATTATAGGTTAGGAGGTGAGGTAACACTGAAGGTGACAGGAGGTAAGAGAAAGTTAGAATAAGTATAGAGGGGTGCTGATCCAATATTGCCGTTGAGATGAGGTTTAAGTTTGTTAATTAAAAGACTTTCGCGTAAAAGAAGCTCAGATTCAAAAGAGCAGGAAGAAATAATACTAAAATCACTAAAAGAAATAGGATGCCCCGTCTCATGATGATGGGCAAGAATATTATCACGGAGTGGACTAGTGAGTTTTTTGCCAGTAAGGGCCGAAATTCCCATGTGTTTAGAGACGCGTGTGTGCAGATGTCGAGTGGTTTCACCCACATACAAAGATCCGCAGCTTTGACACTTAAATTTATACACGACATGCGATCTCAAAGAAAGAGGAATCCTGTCTTTGAACGAAAAGAAATGAAAAAGGCGAAGAGAAGGCCGAGCTACAAACCAAATGCTAATTTTCGGATAAGCAGAATTGAGTAGTTTTTTTAATTGCGTTCGAATTTGGAGAAAATGCTGACCAGTTAAAGGTAACGAAAAATAAATAACGTGTTTAGGAACGAAACATGGTTTTGCAGACTGTGAGAATACTTTATCAAGAAAAGATGAAATGCAACTGTTAAGGAGTTTTTCTGGATAGCTGTTTTGAATAAAAATAGTTTTAAGTTTTTCTAGTTCGGAATTAAAAATAACATATGTCGAACAAATGTTAAAACAGCGATTGAGAAGCGAAAATATTAAACCTTTTTTATATGTAAGTGGAATAAACGAATCAAAAGAAGTAAGAAGGCCGGTAAAAGTAGGTTTATACGATAAACAGATGTCGAAAAGCAACCACCGGAACGATCAATTTTAACGTCAAAAAAAGATATGGAATTGTTAGACTCAAGTTCATGCGTAAATTTTATGTTAGGATGTTTAGAATTCAAATAATTAAGAAAAGGAATAACATTGTTAGGCGAACGAAAAAATATAAAGCAATCATCAACGTAGCGTCTGTAGAATAGCGGTTTAAATTCAGGAGGACAATCATTTAGCCAATTAGATTCATGATGTGCAAGAAAAATATTAGCAAACAAGGTACCTAGGGGTGAACCCATGGCAACACCATCGACTTGTTCATATAAATTTCCATTGAAAAAGAAGTGACAATTTTTAACGGCCAAATTTAAAAGTTTTCGAAATTCTAGAACGGAAAAACCGTGAAAACGGGTGCTGCCTGAGAAAACATTTTGAACAATAATATCTATAGTTTCATTCAAAGGAATATTGCTAAGGAGTAACGTCAAAGCTAGCCATAAAAACCTCATTGGTGTTAAAATCTAATCCGAGTAATTCATTAACAAAAGAGAAAGTGTCATGAACTGAAAAAATACTGCGTGAAAAAGGACGTATAGAATAGAAACGAGAAACTTAGCAATATTATAGAAATGAGAACGAATAGAAGAAAGTATAGGCCTAAGAGGGACATTAAATTTATGGAATTTAGGTAGTCCATATATATGAGGATGCGGTACAAGGGAGGCGATTGCAACATTACGTATGCTATATGAAAGATGCCTGGAACATGACCAAACTATTTTCGTTTGTTTCGTTGACTATGAGAAAGCCTTCGATAGAGTGAACTGGACAAAATTGATGGAGATTTTGAAGAAGATTGGCGTTGACTGGCTAGATAGAAGAATGATCAGCAGATTGTACATGCATCAAGAAGCAGTAGTAAGAGTAGCTGACGGAGTAACAGAACCAGCAACAATAGGAAGAGGAGTGAGACAAGGCTGTCTGTTGTCGCCAATACTGTTTTCGATATATGCGGAGATGATGATGATAGAGGCAATGGATGGTATTGAGGAGGGAGTCCTCTTGGGTGGTGTATTACTGAAAGATATCAAGTTCGCAGATGATCAAGCAATGGTAGCTAACTCAGAGGATGGTTTACAGAAGCTGATGGACTCACTGGATGTGACTGGCAGAAGATACGATATGAAGATCAACGTGAAGAAAACGAAAACGATGGCAATATCAAGGCGAGGAGATGTGAAACTGCATATTGAAATTTATGGAAATACAGTGGAGCAAGTGACGAAATTCAGATACTTGGGAGCTTTAGTGACGGAAGATGGTATATGCGAAGCAGAAATAAAGGCAAGAGTGGCTATGGCAAAAGAGGCATTCAACAAAAGAAAAGAGCTGCTAACTCAGAGTATGGATAGAAGGTTGAAAAAACAAATAATAAAATCAGTTGTGTGGAGTGTGGCCTTATATGGAAGTGAAACTTGGACAGTAAGAAAGAAAGAAGTTGAACGAATACAGGCATTTGAGATGTGGATATGGAGAAAGATGGAGAAAATAAGTTGGAAAGAAAGGATTTCGAAAGAGCAAGTACTAGGAGTGGTGAAAGAGAAGAGGATGATAATGAACGTGATTATTGGAAAGAGAAAGGAGGTGGATTGGCCATATTTTGAGAGGAGATGGATTATTGAGAGAGGTGACGGAAGGACGCATCGTTGGAAAGCGATCAAGAGGGAGGAAACGTGCAATGATGTTGGACAACCTACGTGGAGGAATTGACTACGCCGAACTTAAGAGAAAGGCCCAGAATAGAGAAGTCTGGAAAAATTACGTGCCTAAAACCCGCCAACTGGCAGATAACCAATGATGATGATGATGATGATATATAAAATACCTGGACGAGAACCAAGGTTCCTTGTTTGCTAAGATTTTTCTTGCACATCATGAATCTAATTGGCTAAATGATTTTCCTCCTGAATTTAAACCGCTATTCTACAGCTGATGCTACGTTGATGATTACTTTATATTATTTCGTTCGCCTAACAATGTTATTCCTTTTCTTAATTATTTGAATTCTAAACATCCCAACATAAAATTTACGCATGAACTTGAGTCTAACAATTCCATATCTTTTTTTGACGTTAAAATTGATCGTTCCGGTGGTTGCTTTTCGACATCTGTTTATACTTTTACCGGCCTTCTTACTTCTTTTGATTCGTTTATTCCACTTACCTATAAAAAAGGTTTAATATTTTCGCTTCTCAATCGCTGTTTTAACATTTGTTCGACATATGTCATTTTTAATTCTGGACTAGAAAAACTTAAAACTATTTTTATTCAAAACGACTATCCAGAAAAACTCCTTAACAGTTGCATTTCATCTTTTCTTGATAAAGTATTCTCGCAGTCTGCAAAACCATGTTCCATTCCTAAACACGTTATTTATTTTTCGTTACCTTTAACTGGTCAGCATTTTCTCCAAATTCGAACGCAATTAAAAAAACTACTCAATTCTGCTTATCCGAAAATTAGCATTTGGTTTGTAGCTCGGCCTTCTCTTCGCATTTTTCATTTCTTTTCGTTCAAAGACCGGATTCCTCATTCTTTGAGATCGCATGTAGTGTAAAAATGCAAGTGTCAAAGCTGCGGATCTTTGTATGTGGGTGAAACCACTCGACATCTGCACACACGCGTCTCTGAACACATGGGAATTTCGGCCCTTACTGGCAAAAAACTCACTAGTCCACCCCGTGGTAATATTCTTGCCCATCATCATGAGACGGGGCATCCTATTTCTTTTAGTTATTTTAGTATTATTTCTTCCTGCTCTTTTGAATCTGAGCTTCTTTTACGCGAAAGTCTTTTAATTAACAAACTTAAACCTCATCTCAACGGCAATATTGGATCAGCACCCCTCTACTTATTTTAACTTTCTCTTACCTCCTGTCACCTTCAGTGTTACCTCACCTCCTAACCTATAATTAGCTTGTAATATGTATTTTTAGTTCTTTATTTTGATTGGTCTATATGTATGTAATTAGAATTCTGTTTATTATATATTCTGTAAATAATTATCTTGTAATCATTATTTCTGAAGATGTTGTAGCATAAACAACGAAACGTTAGATTAAATATTATGTTTTTATGTCCTTGTGTTGATGGCTTTTATTCGTGTTTTGTGCTGGGCACTTATACTTATACTTATAATAAGATTACGTTTTCCGCCTGGTGAATCTCTTGCCGACGTGTATATAGTGAGCTTAATACGCATAATTTACTGTAATTCAACTTCGACGTTCGCGGTTCGCTGATATTTGGTTTTTTTATTTAAGCTTTTCATGGTTTTTATCAAGCCTTTCATGCCTTTTTGTTATCAAGGAAAGTTTGTTTTAAAGAAAATTATCAAAAATGTCAGAAAAAGAACTTGATTATTGTACAGACAGGCAAATGAAATCACCAAAAAATTTGTCAACAAAAATTTTGGTTGTGTCATCTGTGTGCGGGCGGACTCACCTCACTTGGAACTTGTCATCCGGCAACGAGATCCGAATTTCGGTCGTCTATAATAAATATTTATTAAAATATTTAAATTATCTATATCTAATATATAAAACATTAATAATTCGCTTCATAAACATAATGTATAATTCCAATAGCTTTTTAATTATATGTAATAATGTAAAACTTCTTTACCTCCATTCCCAAATCTTGAAGACATGGGTGAGAATCCCTACACAATGTAATACGAATTAACTATTTATCTTTTACACACAACTTTTTACGGTTTTAATCTTGTTCGTTTATTTGTAAAATAAACAAACGTTTGTTCGTAAAAAGTTTATTTGTTGCTCTAAATTACTAAAAAAATTTTAGCTTTATTCAAGAAAAGTTAATTTTACTAAATCCGATCAGTATTTTATGAAATTAATTTATTTATATGATAATTAGCAGTTTTACAAAATACTACGATGTTCAGTAGTTGTACTTACATATCAAGTTTTTAATTTCCGATAATAATCAAACAAAAAATTTGCACTTTTTCGTAACAAACTTTGTAACGATTCAACTGCACTAGAAATTTCTGAGCGCGTGAAAACACAACGTGCGATCAATCCATTGATGACGTAGATAATTAATGCAACCGGGATTTGTACCCCGTACGAATCTCGTACGCGCGCGTGCAACTCAAGCTCAGTATCGCGCTCAAGCTCTACTTAATTCACCAGCGCCGTAGTAGTAAAACACGGGTGAAAAAACTCGCATAAAATTTTTGTCAAGATAGTATGTGCGATGCATTATAGGACTGACAAAAGCGCGCTTGTGCTTAGAAACATTATTCAATGAAAAAAATAATTGAAGAGCGCGCGAGAAAATTTAATGGCCTTTCGAACGGACATGGGCAATTAGTGGGGGGGGGGGGGGGGGGGGGGGGGTGGGGGGGGGGGGGGAAGGAAGGGCGTTTTTCGTAAAACTGCCATTTCCCTAATTCGTTTTTCCCACCTACTATATACTCGCCGATACGAGCAACTAGTATAGCCAAATGGTAAGTAAAAAATATAAAACTTCAAATACTTTTAACTTGAAATAAAAAAGACCCATTTTTTATTCGTTAAATTAAACAAGAAATCATATGGACATGCATTACATCTGCAATGTTTCTAGTTCCTTACGCAAGTTATATTTTTCAACGCGCGATCTACGATAAAAGGTTAAAGTATATACGTACATTTCTATGTTCCTTTTTGCAAGATTTAGCTGCCGCACTGAGTGACGTTAAAAAATATAAATTTATAAGTCGTAAAATAAGCTAGCAGCAAAAACCCGACAATATATATTATACTTCACTTACCCTGTACATAATTCTAAACACAATCCGTGTCTATATTTATGGTATTTATGCAGTTATTTTTGTCTTAATTAATATTTTTCTGTCAGTCCATTTTATCAAGAGGATGAGATTTGTCTTTTTTTCACAACTAGAAGGTTTACCAAATCAAAAATCCCAGGACTACAGCACATTGAAAGCTCATAACTCGTATATGAAGACTTTATTTTCAGCCGTTTTCCACCATCGTGCAACGAATTCTGTTTTAGCCATTTAAGGATCTTCTAATATAAAGGTGTACATGTTATACCATCAGGTCGTGTATTTTCATTTATTGTTTAAAACTTCGAGTTAGTAATTATTATATATTTTTGCTTTTAATTTAAAATATGCAGCATATGCAATTTCAGTTTTTCTTAATATTTTTACCGCACAAAACATCGTTTATCTACGAAAAATGAACAATATGCGAGGAGAACCCGCTTCAAGTGCACCAATCTCGTACCCAGAGCCTGCGGTCCTTTTGGTCATTACCAAGGATCATGGGTCTGGGAAACTACGATGAAACTCGTCATCTGATTGGTTAGTTTAAAAACAGTAAAATTTAAAAAAATGTGCACATTGCTAACTTGTTTAATCGATTTCTCGACGTTCTGTAACATAATTATACACGACAGACCCAAAATAAATTTGAACACATGAAATAATTCAAAACAGCAAAAATCCCGAGAATTTACAATACAAGTTAAAACTATACAAGTTTATACAAGTTAAAACAAACAAAAACAAACAAACTATTATTATTCTCGCTTCGTCGCCAAACAAACATCCATCGTCTTACTCGTCTCTTAATTCTTCGCAGTTTCCTTTCAGAACTTTAGAATTATATTAGAGAATACAAGGTCGATGTAGTTTAGTCAAAATTCCTGACAGAAAGTACAATTCCTTACCTAAGCGGCTGAGCCGATCACTGCCGAGTGCCGATGACGACGCGGACATATAAAACCCTCTCGTCAAATCGTCCGGTTGAAGATTTAGAGAAAGGCTAAGAAAGACTATTCGTATCGCAACGCTTTGCAAAAAGCTTTGTAAAACAAACTGGGCCATTCTTTATCGGTAACAAAATATTTTCTCTGTACTTCGAACAAGCCAAAGATCGTCGATAACAGTAACAAATTATAGGGAACTGGGAACCAGAGGACTGGGAACAAAAACCCAATGTTTTTTTCTCATCGGAATTTCCCAGAGCCTCCGTTCCTTGGTACTGACCAAAAGGATCGCAGGCTCTGGGTACGAGATTGTATATGCACGAACACCGCAGCCATGCACAAATTACCTACCTTATCTTTTTGGTAGTATGCTTATAATTTTAACTTTTGTGTCGGACTCTCGGCCCAGTCCAAATATTTCAGTGTTTTCCCGCTCTTTTTCCGAGGACTAGCTCGGACGTCGCACATGCGCAAAACGTTTGGCAGCGGTGTTACATGCACGTAAATCAGGGTCCCAAGCTTGCCATTGCCGTTTGTCTGGTCGTGTTTTACTGTACGCCCTGACTGTACACGTGACTGGTGCGTGCATATATGCATTTCACCAATGCACGCCAACTCAGTGTGTGCTGGGTGTGTGCGCGCTTTTATTTCATTTGCTGTTTTTGCCAAATTTTTTGATAACTAAAAGCGTCAAGATATGTAATTTATAGACAATCTAAGAAAAAATGCTAAATTACAGAAATAAATGTAAAAGTTTTGTTCTTTGAACTTGATAGTAGCATTTTGGTAGTTATAATGCACGCAATAGACATTTTGAAATATTATTTCACACAAAGTAGCCAGGATTTTGAAAGGGGGAGCCGGAATCAAAATAAATTTTTGGGAGGGCCCGGCCGGGGCATGCTCCCCCGGGAAATTTTGAAATCGAGAGTCGCTGAAATGCCATTTCCTGGCTTTTGGAGGAAGATTTTACAGACTCTAAAGGTTAAAAAACGTCATACAAAATACTCAAAACACGCAAACGTCACATAGATACTCAAAATGCATACACTCAGTAGATTGAATACACTGTTTACAGTTTATTTTCTGACACAATTCATATTGCATCAGTTTTGTAGTTACATTGTCTGTTGTTTTATATTTTGCGGCTCCCCCGGCTCCCCCCCCCCCCCCCCCGGCTACGTCCCTGAACGAGTAACTGAAAGAACTCAAAGTGCACAGCACGATATCATGAAACACGGAATACGACAATCTCAGAAGTAAAAACGTCTGGCAATCATGTGTCCCTGGACACAGTTTAGTAACAAAACTCGTGAGTTATTAAAATAGAGTTCACGCAATTGCGTGTGTTATGCGTGAAATGAGAAATGACTTTTTTATTTCCCGTGAAACGTGATCCGTACCCCCCCTTTTACCACCCTCCGAGTAACTATAATTATCAGTCCAGAGTCGAACAATCCATACGATTGAACTCATTAAAAAACGAGTCTCTGAACAGTGATCAGTGTTGTACACAAAAATGACGAACCGCACGAAGATAGAAACTCGAGTAAGAACATCAGTTAAGTTTGACTTTGTCTGAGATAGTTGAACGCCTGGTTAAACAGTCCGAAATTTCCCTGAGGTACGCAATAGATCTTATTAGGTACTACATGCACTTCTTTGGGTATACTCTGACAAGGAATGTTTTCCAGAGAGAAGCTTTTCCAGAGAGAAGTGCCTTTTAGTATTGTCGTAGGAACGGAATTTCACCGGGGGTGGTGCAAAATTTGACGTTTGCAAACAGTGTAACAACATTATTTAAGGGAGGTCTGGGGGGGGTTTTCCCCGGGAAATTTTTTATTTCTGAGAGCTCTGAAATGGCATTTTCTGCATTTTGAAAGAGGAGAATTTGACAAAATTTAAAGTTCTAAATAGAGTGTTTCATTGTGATGTTTCTGGCAATTTGTGTAGCCATTAGCAATTATTTAAGCATTATTTAGATATCTTACGGCCCTGTTTTAGATTGCTCTCTTTTGCAATATTTTTTTCAAACCATATTTCTTTGAATAAGCGCCCACGATCTAATCATAGTCAATCGAGATATGGTCTGAAAACTCGGCAAACTTCAAAGCGCCTATAATGAGCTGTGATTTTACGTTGAATCGTACCTTACACCGTGCACATCCTTTGTTTTAGGTTTATTAATATTTAAATAGCATGGTTGAGTGATTGAGCTGAAACGTTACTATTGGACAATCCGTTCATTATACTAAAATACAATGTGTTCAGTGACCGTACACCGTGCACAAAAATGCATAAAGGCGAACAAAAAGATAGACCAAAGACTTCAGTTGAGTTTCCAGACCATATCTCGATTGACTATGATCTAATAAGCGCCTCCCCCGAATAAGCGCCTTCTCCACACCCTTCTTGTTCCTCAATATACTGGTGCTAAAGGTTTAATACAATAAAGAAAATACAAAACCAAACAACAGAAAACTTGATGAAACAAATGAAACGAATGAAACAAAATAAATAAATAAATAAATAAATAAATAAATAAATAAATAAATAAATAAATAAATAAATAAATAAATAAATAAATAAATAAATAAATAAATAAATAAATAAATAAATAAAAAAAGTGAATGAATGAAGCGAATAAATCGAATGAAACAAATAAAACAAATGAAACGAATAAAGCAAATGAAACAAATGAAGCCAATGAAGCAAATAAATCAAATAAAATGAATCGAATAAAACTAATGAAACAAGTAAAATGAATGAAACGAATAAAAGTAATGAATCAAATGAAACAAATAAAACGAATGAAGCAAATGAAACAAATAAAATTAATGAAACGAATAAAACTAATGAATCAAATGAAATAAATGAAACAAATAAAATGAATGAAATAGACAAACCTAATGAATCAAATGAAACAAATGAAACAAATAAAATGAATGAAACAAATAAAACTAATGAATCAAATGAAACAAATGAAACATATAAAACTAATGAATCAAATGAAACAAATGAAACAAATAAAACGAATGAGGCAAATAAAACAAATAAAATGAGTGAAACGAATAAAACTAATGAATCAAATAAAACAAATGAAACAAATAAAACGAATGAAACAAGTAAAACTAATGAATCAAATGAAACAAATGAAACGAATAAAACGAATAAAACAAATGAAGCAAATGAAACAAATAAAATGAGTGAAACAAATAAAATAAATGAAACGATTAAATCTAATGAATCAAATGAAACAAATGAAACAAATGAAACAAATGAAACAAAAAAAACGAATGAAACAAATAAAATGAATGAAACGAACAAAACTTGAATGAATCAAATGAAACAAATAAAATGAATGAAACAAATAAAATGAATGAAACAAATTAAACAGATGAAACAAATGAAACGAATGAAACGAATTTAGCGAATAAAACAAATCAAACAAATCAAATATATGAAACACATAAATGAATGAAAGAATAAAACGAATAAAAACGAACAAAACAAATAAAACAAATAAGACAAATATAATTAAGAAGTAAATCAAACAAAAGAAAAGAAAGAAAGAAAGAAAGAAAGGGATAAATTAAAGCGAATGAAATAAAAGAAATACACAAAACAAAAAAAATAAATTAAACAAATGAAACGAAGGGGGGAAAATGAAACAAATGAAGCGAATAAATAATTCTACTGCGACCAACAAGCTCGCTACAAGTCCCCAAAATTAAACCACAGCGGACTTGCTTTGTCAAATCTAGTCAAGGGCGTGCAAGAAATCCGGATTGCATTTGCCGAAACAAATTTGTTACAAGTTAACAAACTTGTAACAAGTTTACTACAAGTTTGTGTCAACTTTGGCGTTTTAACATATCATCATTTTGCTAAAACTCTGGACAAACCGAACCAGTGACATAGTGTGTTTACCAAAGTGCTCTACTCTATAAACTTGAAGACAAGACTCAATTTCCTTATTAATCTAGTATTACTTCAGATTATATATAATGGAAGGGGAACTGATAGGAAACTTACAAAACCGGAGACAATGTTTGCACAACTATATGGTAATTATACAATTATAAGCGGCTAGTCACTTAACAGATAACGGGTGCTCCCACATGGCCACGATTAGCTATTGCTGAAATTAAACAGAAGTGTAATATCACTTAAGTTCAGGTTCAGTAGTGTCTCATTTTAGCTACGTGAGACTACCCGTTAGGTGATTAGCCGCTGATAAGTGTATAAATTACCATAGCAATTAGCAAGTTGTGCAAACATCGTTTCCGGTGTTGCAACATCGTTTTAAGTTTCCTATCTAGTACCCCTTCCATTATCTATGTTAATATTTTACATAGATCTTTCAGTAGTATTGGGAAGAAGGGTGCTGGTGCTGGTGGATCTGGTAGATCTTTTGATCTACCAGTAACATCACCATTTTTAGTCTTATTAATTTCAAAATTAATTATAGGTAAATTGAATTTTTAATGAGTCATTGTTCTCAGGCTCCTTCGGGACCCTCTAACCCCACTTTCACTATATATGCATACAGTTCTCTTAGGTCCCTTTCAGACCCTCTAACCCTAGCTGTTACTCAACCCCTGTATAATACGTCATAACCGATAGCTCTCCGACTGATTCCCGAAGTTCTCGGTTAGGTCGCTATCAAAAGACGCTCGACTTATATTCCTTACAAGTACTAGCAACAATCTTTGATGTAATAGATCAAACAGGAGGAAGAGTGTTTCATCCGATATCCAGTCACCGAGAAGTGGTTGAAAAACGAGGCCGTACGTAGGCCAAGGTTTTTAACCAATTTCGAGGAGACTAGATAGAGGATGAAATACTCATTCGAGTGTTTGATCTAGCTTCTCAAACAAATCAGTATTTTATGAAAAAATCAGGTTGAAAGTTGTCAAAATTCTATGCTAATTAAGACCGGGTTTCCAGTTCACCGTCTCGATACTGATTTCCTTTGTTTTCATTTTATGAATTATTAATGAGTTTGAGAAATATACTTTTTAGTGCACCAACAGTTATGGAACATGTGGGCGTACAGAACATGCGCATTGCAAACTTTAACAAAATAAGCGTTCTTTCTAAGGAATTAAAAAAAAATTACTAAGCACACTTTATATTTTTGTTCTGAAGCTTGTCTGGAGGCTGAGATAACTACTGTGGTGTAGCTCGAATATTATTTGAACAATATGGAAATTTTGAATATTATATTAAGTCAGAACCTAAATGACCAAACAGTCTTTTACACGTTTTCTGGGAAATAAGTTCTGACAATTTTGGAGAGTTATAGTTTATTTAACTCTAGTTCATAGAATCAGTTTGGCAAGAAAAAAACGTATGATACAAGCGTTGGAAAGTTTGAGAATATTTTGTCGCAGAAAACGCTTAGCAAAGAAGCATCATGAATAAATTAAAACACGCCTGAATTCGTCTGACTATGAACAATTGCGTGGGGTCATTAAGGGTGATTAAGGGTTTAGAAACCAAAAAGAGCATGCGTATTTTGCATAATTCAATTCAAAGCATTCAGTTTAAAATACTTATTTTTGGTTAAATTTATACATATTATTAACCGAGAACGAGGTCTGTACGGGAAAATATCAGACTGAGGTCTTGTCAGTACGGACCGAGCCGCAGGCGAGGTCCGTACAAAAAGATCGAGGTCTGATGTTTTCCCATACAGACCGAGTAAACGAAGTTAATAAATAGTTTATTATATGACTATTGGACTGGGGTCCAGATACGCATTTTTAAGGGCCGTGCGTTGACCAATCAGAACTCGATATTCAAAGCCATACAATAAAACGAATTACGGTTACATACAAATAGTTTACACTGATCAGTTTTAAACGTTTTTAATAAGGTCGCCTTCTGTTATTGTATCTGTATATAGGCATTCGCACTTTATAAGGATTTTGAAGGTCGTTCCTGGAGCGCAGTGTGATCGGTATAAAGAGTCAACGTCTTGATTATTATCATCTTCTGTTTCATACGGGTCTTCTCCATCCAAGTTTTCGTCAGAATTGCCGTTGTATTGACGACCATAGTCATCTGAGTCGGCTTTGGAAACTTCTTCTTCGCCCGAGTCGTTTTCTCCTTTCATCCCCAATTAGGCCATTTTTGCAAAGGTTCAGGCTTAGGCTTTTGAACTGTGGGAGGCGGCGTAAGAGAGTATGAACGAGATACAGCAGGAGCAGCTGGAGAATTTGACGGAAAGTGTTCAACGGGTTGTGTTAGAAAATATGAATGAAGAACAGTAGGCCCAAACAGATGATTTAACAGTTCATGTTGTTGATGTTTCGGTGGGGTCTATGTCAAATTTTGTATAACTTTTAATAGCTGCGTTTGAAGATTAGTTTGAACTTGATGCTGCTGGTTCTGCAGCTGTTGTTGGAATATCAGAAAACGATCGAGTTGATTAGAGTAAAGGATGTTCTTTTCATTAGGTGTTAGCTGTGGTGTTTGTACAATACCTCGCATTAGATGTTCTGTATTGTTCATAGCGTTGACAATTGGAGTTGCTGATACTATTATACAGTATATCTGCTTGTTTTCTGCTGCAAGACGGAGCTATTTGCTTCCGGTAAAATTGATCATTGATTTTGAGACGATGTTGGTTGTTTGTCGTTGGTTTCAGATCAAGCATTGAATAGCCGCATGGGCGACTCGTTGGTTCTTCATAGGTTTGTATAAAATCTTGAACATGTCCAGGATTCACTTGTCGTGCCAAAATAGAAATTTGTTGTTTATATCCCGCGGAAATTTGAACAGCGCAATATAGTGGGCATTAAGACTAATGTTTCTGGTTTCTTTGCCTTGGTGAAATACTGTATATGCTGAACAATGTAGATCACTGAGAGATTCCGATGATGACTCCCTTTTGTGAATAGATTTGTAATACGTTTATCTCCTCCTGACTAAGATCCAATACAATCAAGTTCCTCTCCGAGACATCAAGAAAATCATTAGGATCAATATCGGAGGGTATGCCTTTGTTAAGCTTAATATTTGGTATTCTATCCTAAGATTGAATCATTGAATCCTAAGATTAATTCAATCTTAGGATTCAGTCTTAGGATTCGACAATCTCGGAAATCAATGATCATTTCCTGTACCTTTTCCGCTTATAAAACACGGTTTACGTAAAAGTAGGACTCAGTCTATAGTTGATAGTCATCCTGTGAACATGTCTTATGTCAGTTGTGGGGTTTGTGGAAAATTATTCTCCACAGCAAGAAATCGTCTACGTCATATGAAAATGCTTATGGGGACGACTTCTCGAGTAAACTAATCTCTCTCGTCAATATAGCTCTACAGTTATCTAACATCCTTTTACTTGTGTTGTCGCTGGTGGGAAAACACAGAGTGGGAAAACACAGAGTTGGAAAACAGTATGGCTGAAAACTCTTCTGGAGAACGCAAGAACAACTATCAACACCCCCCACCCCTCCATCCACCCACCCACCCCCTCCTTAACGTATTATTTGGTGTTATGGGCAGTGGCAACCGATGTATCTCGACATGATTAAGACAATACAAAATATTGAGCTTAACGAAGGAATGCCATCCGATGTTGATCCTAATGATTTTTGATGTATCGGAGCGGAACGTAATCGTATTGGATGATCTAATGTCTCAGTCAGGAGGAAATAAATGTATTGCAAATATATTCACAAAAGAGTCATCATCGAAATCTCTCAGTGATCTACATAGTTCAGAATATATTTCACCAAGGTAGAGATACCAGAAACATTAGTCTTATTGCCCACTGTATTGTGCTGTTCAAATCTCCGCGGGATAAACAACAAATTTCTATTTTGGCACGACAAGTGAATCCTGGACATGTTCAGGATTTTATGCAAACCTATATAAATATAGCTATATATCTGAATATAAGTCCATAAATGAAATAATTAATATTAGAGACAAGAATATATGGAACAAAATTACATCTAACATAAAAAACGCTCTGCAGGAATTATTGCCAAACAAACGAGGCAAGTCGCTCAGACCTCGGGGGCATGAGTATGTCCTCCCTTGCGTAAGGACAGAAAGATTCAAGAACTGTTTCATTAACCGGTGTCTGTTTAATTTTGTTTGATGAGGTTTTAAGTTTTTATATGTTTATGCTTTTATTCTGATTTTATTGTAAATACATCTTGATTGTGACTATGTATTTATATATTCCTAAATTGTATGTAAACTTGAGCGGATGTTTTGAGGTAGAAATAAAGACTTTTATTTATTTATTTATTTATTATTTATTTATGAAGAAGCAACGAGTCGCCGACGTGGTTATTTAATGCTTAATCTGCAACCAACGACAAACGACCAACATCGTCTCAAGACCAATGGTTTACTTGAAAAAATATCTTCGTCGTGCAGCAGAAAATAAGCATATATATATATATATATATTCAAAAGAAATCGTATCAGCAACCTCTAATCATCAACGCTATGTACAATACAGAACAGCTAATGCGAGATATTGTACAAACACCACAGTTAACACCTGATGAAAAGAACATCCTTTACTCTAGTCAACTCGATCGTTTTCTGATATTCCAACAACAGTTGCACAACCAGCAGCATCAAGTTCAAACTAATCTTCAAACTCAGCTATTAAAAGTTATACAAAATTTGACAGAGACCACGCGGAAACCTCAGCAACCTGAACACAGTCTGTTAGATCATCCGTTGGGCCTACGGTTCCTCATTCATATTTTCTAACACCACTGGTTGAACACTTCCGACAAATTCTCCAGCTGCACCTCAGTCATACACTCTTACGCTGCCTCCTACAGTTTAACAACCCAAACCTGAACATTTGCGAAAATGGATAACTGGGGATGAAAAACAACTCAGGAAGTCGACTCAGATGCACTGATCTCTAAATAAACTGGATAGGCCATATTCCCTATGGCTAGCAGTCAAACATTTCGTGCCAGTCGTCGCCATCTTACGTAGTGGAACATATGACGCATTGCGGCCTTAGAACTTGTTCCCAATCCCTGGTTGACTGGCATAAGCAATCTTGACGTCAGCACGGTCAGATTATCCGGGGGAGGAATATTCAGTATTCTGTGCCGGGGGAGTCGGGAAAGCCGTAAACCAAACAACAGATGCCGGTTCATTTAGTTTTCACTGTTTAGCAACAAATACAGTCAAAAGATGGCAAGTACACAACGCGAGGTATTGTTACGTCATTAAGATTACTATTAAAAGTACAATTTAAGACTTCGAAGTGAATTCTTAGCAGATTTTCTAGTCTGTTTTTCAGTTTATATTATCGTAAGTTTCTTCATTGTCGGCACTGAAGGAAAACGACAAAATTTAAAGGTTTAACAGCTCATCAGTAACAGAAACAAATACAAGAAATTAGCGTCTTAAACCTTATAGAGTACTTCTTGTGTCCTTACATTCGTTTAGATTTTCTTAAAATAACTCTTTTTGTCTGTTTTTAATCTACGAAAGCTATGAACTTTAGTGGCGGCCATCTTAGGTAGTGGTCACGTCATCACACAACTGACACGCAAAATCCGGCCTCATGCCCCATCCAGTTTCATTGAGATCAGTGCTCAAATGACTATGGTCGTCAAGACAACGACAAGTCTGACGAAAACTCGGATGGAGGAGACATGTACGAAACAGAAGATTATAATTGTCAAGACGCTGACTCTTAACACATCACACTGCGCCCCAGGAACGACTCTCAAAATCCTTATAAAGTGAGAATGCCTAGATACAATAACAGAAGCCGACCTATTAAAAACGTTTTAACTGATCAGTACTAGTGTAAACTATTTGTATGTAACAGTAATTTGTTTGACTGATAAGTATAAGTTTAAACCAAAAATAAATATTTTACACTGAATGCTTTTAATTATACGCGTGCTCTTTTTGGTCTCTAAGTCCCTTAATGACCATCATAGTCAGACGAATTCAGGCGTGTCGTAATTTTTTCATAATGCTTCGTTGCTAAGCGTTTTCTGTGTCAAAATATTCACAAACTTTCCGATGCATGTATAACTGTAACTTTCCAAAATTGTCAGAACTTATTTCCCAGCAAACGTGTAAATTAAAAAGACTGTTTGGTCATTTAAGTTCTAACCTAATATAATCTTCAAAGTCTCCATATTATTCAAAAAATATTTGAGTTATACCACAGTAGTTATCTCAGCCGATTCAGCCATTTGGACTGTTCAAAGCCTTCTATATTCCTCCAGACGAGCTTCAAAATAAAAATATAAAGTGTGCTTACTAATTTCTCTTTAGTTCCTTAGAAAGAACGCTTATTTTGTTCGCTGTATGCATGTTCTGTACGCTTACATGTTCCACAACTGTTGGCTAGAAGTGCTCTAACGTATATATCAAACATTGTTATATAGCTAGAGTTTCGCTAGATACAACAATGACTGTCATTGGTTGGTTTGTGGTCACATGACCTTAGCTAAATTTTAGTGTATACCGACTCGGGCAATACCGCTAGAACTTTGAACTTTTCACGGTATCCTATAAACCAAAGCTTGTTTGGTACGAAAACAAGAATATTTATAGGTCTTCAAAGCATGTGTGAAGATCAACTGGAGAGATGTGTTGCTGTTCTTTTGTTCTGAGATTCATATTTGTTTGGTTGAAGTGAAATTACGGAGCCAGGCGAAATGTTTTGGTAAGTCTTTCAGTTTGAACTTTTCCTTGACAAAAGTCAAAATTATCAGCGAAATTCAAGCTATATATAACAAAGCACTCAGTAATGTCTAATTTCTCGGGAAACCGTTAGTTTTGTTTTCCCTCGAGCCTCACTTCGTCTCGGAGAACATCAAGACTCGCGGTAAAACAAAACTGTTTCCCTCGAGAGCAGATCAGACATTAAATGTATATTGTTTCTAGTACTTGTAAGGAATATAAGTCGAGTGTCTTTTGATAGTGACGTAGCTGAGAACTTCGGGAATCAGTCGGAGAGCTATCGGTTATGACGTATGAAACAGGGGGTGGGGGTTGAGTAACAGCTAGGGTTAAAGGGTCGGAAAGGGGCCTGAGAACCGTTTGCATATATAATGAAGTAGGCGGTTAGAGGATCCCAAAGGAGCCTGAGAATGAGGACATCAAAGCTCATTAAAAATTAAATTTACCTAGTTCATTCTATATCTATAGTTAGTCTCTATCTTTTGTATGTTTAGGGCCCACAGTAATTGGCTAACGCTGTTGTGGTTCCCCTGCCATTGTTAAACCTGCTGTTATTTATATGTTTATTTCTATGTAAGTTACCTATGGCGAAGTTAATAAAATAAAATAAAATAAATTATGAAATAAGGCTAAAAATGGTGATGTCACTGGTGGATCAAAAGATCCACTAGATCCACCATCACCAGAAACCCTCTTCCCTATACTACTTATTTCTTTACGAACCTTTCGTTGGAACCTTTCGATGCTTGAGAGCACTGTGACTTGAGAGAGTCATTATCAGAAAACGTGGTTTCCAAGAAATGTAAACCAGATTCGGAATGATCTTCGTTATCTGCCACGGATGACTTCGGGTTTCCGATGTTATCCCATAAGCTATAAGATAAACCATAGTCAATCGAGATATGGTCTGGAAACTCGGCAAACTTCAAAGCGCCTATAATGAGCTGTGATTTTATGTTGAACCGTACCTTACACCGTGCACATCCTTTGTTTTAGGTTTATTAATATTTAAATAACACGGTTGAGTGATTGAACTGAAACGTTGCTATTGGACAATTCGTTCATTATACTAAAATACAATGTGTTCAGTGACCGTGCACCGTGCACAAAAATGCATAAAGGCGAACAAAAAGATAGACCAAAGACTTTAGCTGAGTTTCCAGACCATATCTCGATTGACTATGGATAAACAGAAGAACCAAGTCCAATTTTGTTTCAGTAAATTTGTTACACAAAAACGAAAGTAAAAAAAGAAGATATAATACATGTATTATTTAATTTATTTGCAGGTTTTTTAGAAAGTGTATATATAGTGTGCGTAATACGCAGTTACTGTAATTCAACTTCGACGTAATTCGCTGCCATTTGGTTTTGTCATCATTACCAGAAATTTGGGTCATTTGTACCGCTGCTCTCAGTCAGCGGCTATATTCGCCTAAAAATATAATTATGTATTCTAGAATTTCTAATGAGGGTGATTCCACTATTTCTCATTATTCAGGTCATTGAGTTCTTTAGAATTCGCCTAAATCGCACATGTATGCATATATAAACAACTTGCAAACGACGATAAGGACTGTGAAATCAAGCAAGTTCAAACGCTTTTGGAAGTACTATGCTAGAGACAAATGATGACCTTTATGTGCTCTCGAAGTAGGCTGACTCATGCCGAATGCAACGCGAGTCGGGCACTTCGCATTGTTGGTCAATTTGACCAATTTCTAGAACCTGTTTGCAAAGATTACTATGGCTAACACTATGGATAGTGGCGCTTTCAGTGCGAAAATAAGACGAGCTAGGGAAGTACTTTGTCGTCGAAGTAAGCAAATATTTTTTAGTTATAACTGTTCCTTAGTCCATGCTGAAGTCAAATGGAGTCGGGCAAAGAAGAAATATGTCACCGTTTAAGCAAATTTTAAATTATTATATGCTCTCCTTATTATTTACTGTTGAGAATCCCCATTATTATGGTCCTTAATACGCACGCGCGCCACCATCTTGTCCCAAATTTCTGGTAATATCCTGATTTTTAATAGCATTTCGTAATGGATAGGTAGAACTTCCAGTTTTGTTATTAAGAAAAGTTTGTTTTAAAGGAAATTGTCAAAAATGTCAAAAAAAGAATTGTACATTGTACATACAGGCAAATAAAATCACAAAAAAAAAACTTATCAAGAAAAATTTTCGTTGTGTCACTCACTTCACTTGGAACTTGTCATCCGGCAACGAGATCCCAATTTCGGTCGTCTGTAATAAGTTAATAAATATTTAAATTATCTATAATATATAAAACATTAATAATTTGCTTCATACACATAATGTATTATTCCAATAGCTTTTTAATTATATATAATAATGTAAAATTTCCTTACCTCCATTCCCAAGTCTTGAAGACTTGAGAGTTGAGGATCCCTACACAATGTAATACACATTAACAATTTATCTTTTACACAACTTTTTCACGATTTTAGTCTTGTTCATTTGTTTATTTGTGCGTTATTAGTGTTTTTAGCTTCAGTTGGTAAAGTTTTTTCCTATGCTTTTGCTGTACAAGCTGTCGTAAGTTAAAAAAAAAGTATACGAAATATTTTTAAATGATTCAACGAATTACATCTACTAGCGGAAATTATTATATGTAGTACGTATTCATATACTTACATGTTAGACAATGTATGCCTAATAACAAACGAATAAAAGCTTGATGCACTTTTTCGAAAAGACTTTCTAAATAGCAAACTGCACTAGAGATTCCCAAGAGCTAGACTTTAGAAAACGAACAATGCGATTCATGACGTAGATAATTAATATATCTGGTATTTGCTCGTGGGCGCGTGTTTGGCCTGGCATATGTGACTGACGTATATTCGTGGGTTTTTGTTTCTCAATTTGTATTTAGTACTTGTTTTTTAACTTAAACTATTATACTTTTAAAGATTAATGGCGATATCTGGATATGTTTTTTTACACACTTATATAACTAAATTATATTGAATGTTTAATATGAACTCAAGATTTACATTTTGCATACTACTGACTACTGTAGCAATTATTTATGCATTTGTTCATGCGCATTCGATCACACGTCATGTAGAATGCTCAATATAAATCATTGAATTATTATAAATTATATAATTATATATTTTTGTAAACATAAATAAACTATATATTATAAATTTGTAAAAGCGTACGAGAATTTTTTTGGATTTAAAAATCTGGCCAATTTTTTCCTGGATGTTCGGATTTTCTCTTAACTTTCAAGAATGTTTTGGTGACTTTACACGGATTTTTTTTTGTAAAGTGTAGATTTTTTGAGAAATACACGCGTCGATGTAGAATGGGACCTCGGGCTTCGGGAGGGTTGTAATGGTTGGTTGACACAGTTTTAAAGTCATTATTACCGTATATTTAATTTATCCTAGTAATGTAATACAAACTAGAAATATACGGTCTTTTATTTTGACATCTACTGGTGTCACTTCTATATGACATTTTTGCAGTCGTACACATATATACGTGTTATAAGAAGAATGTTATAACATAGAGTAATCATACGATATGTGATAACATGATCTGGTTATAAAACAGTCAAAACAGACGCTGCGTCATTGTCGTTATTTCAAAACATTATTCTGCATGTCGTTGTCAAAAAGTGAACAAAACGACATTCAGCTGCCTGCACGTCATTTTTAATCAAAACTACTAAAAATAACCCAGTTTGACGTCGCAACTTACCACTAACAGCGTTTATGCATTTGGGGCGTTATACCACTCAGTTTTCAATATTTTTTATAATTTTCGCGCAGTCACAGTTGTTCATGTAATAATATATCATACACGAGAAGCCGTTTATTACCTGACCGAGGCAATAGCCGAGTTTTTTGACTTCGAGGTGTTTTTAAATCAGATAATAAACGGCTTTCGAGTGTATGATATAGCTTCTCAAACAAATCAGTATTTAAAGAATGATTTGAGGTAAAACTTGTCTTAATTTATGGGCGTTAATTACCAACGTACATTTCACAACAACGTCTCGGTAACTGATTCCATTATGTTTTCCTCATGAATAAGAAGTATATGACACCGTTCATAGCGTTAAGGTCTTGCAAGGTCATTTTTGTAAAGCGCTCTCAATTCGTCAGAATTTATGCCACAAAGATAAAATAGATATCGTTAGAAAGCTATGAATTTGTAGAATACAATGGTGTCTTTGGTTTCGCATAAACACAAACCGTTAATAGTTGTGAATTTTTAAATTAAAACCAGAGGGCCTCACTCATGGCGACTCGAGTAAAAAGCGTTTTATTTTGTTCAAAATCCTTTTTTTTTTGCAATTTGATTCCGAGATAAATTTCCAGCAAAAAGCTGTCAGCGTTTTTTTGATATGTCGAGTTTTGCCGATTTTATTGGCGACCAAAGTTAAAAATGCTGTTTTTCTACCAACATTCGGACAAAATAAGTCATAAATTCGAAACCAAGCAATAAATAAAAAAAACGCTGAGACCGTTTTGCTGGACACTTATCTCGGAATCGAACTGCGAAAAATTTTTTTGAACAAAACGAAATGCTTTGTTCTTAAGGCGCCCCGAGTGAAGCCCTCTGGTTTTAATTAAAATTAAAAATTCACAACTATTAACGGTTTGTGTTTATCGCGAAACCAATTGCAAGCAAAGACACCATTGTATCCTACAAATTCATAGTTTTGTGGCATAAATTCTGATGAATTGAGAGCGCTTTACAGAAATGACCCTGCAAACCTTAACGAAGACCTTAAGTCATAGATTGTTTATCTATGGAAATTTAGTGTGTTCAACAGCTTCACTTAATTAGTGGCTTCCTGACAATATCCACTTTCAAAAAACTTTCTTTAGTTATTTCAGTTTTTGATGTAGATCATGCCATGTACGTAATCTCTTATACGTGACTGTTCTAGCTTGTCACAAGAGATTAATTTTACTTGTTATATAGCTAGAGTTTCGCTGGATACAACGATGCCTGTCATTGGTTGTTTTGTGGTCACATGACCTTAGCTAAATTTCAATGTCTACCGAGCGGGCAATAATTGAGAACGTATTGCCTGCTCGGTCAATAAGTTTTCAATTGTTGACCGCTAGAACTTTGAACTCTTTACGGTTTCCTATAAACAAAAGCTTGTTTGGTACGAAAAAAAGAATATTTATAGGTCTTCAAAGCATGTGTGAAGATTAACTGGAGAAATGTATTGCTGTTCTTTTGTTCTGAGACTCGTATTCGTTTGTTAACTTTGTTTGATGTGAAATTACAGAGCCAGGCGAAATGTTTTGGTAAGGCTTCTGTTTGTCTTTTCGTTTGTGTACTTTCCCTTGATAAACGTCGAAATTATTCAGCGAAACTCAAGCTATATAACAAACCACTTAATGTCTGATCCCTTGGGAAACAATTAGTTTAGTTTTCCCTCGAGTCTCGACGTTTCCCTCGACTTCGTCTCGGGAAATATCAAGACTCTCGGGGAAAAAAAACTAACTGTTTCCCTCGGGAGCAGACATTAATTAAGTGTATATTATTTCATGTCTTGTATATTTATTTATTTGTCGTGGGAGGTGCGCCGCATGGGCTATTATGACCCGTTATTTTCCTTTTATTTCTTGTTTTGTTTTTTTGTTGTGTTTTTTTTTTACATTTTTCTAATTATTATTATTAGTATGTAGTTCCCAATAAAATTATTAAAGAAAACTCTCATATTTTTTGGAACAAGCACCGTCCCTAGCAAACGAATGACACTCAAAACGCCGCAAATTTATTACCAACGAATCTTAATCTTTTACTGGCTGCTGTTGCCTTTTACGGCAACTCTTATTAAAATGATTATATTTGATCTTTGAAGCTAGTTCAATGACTTCCCAAACGCCCCAGTTTTACTAAAACAGTGGCGTAGCCAGGATTTTGAAAGGGGGGAGGGGGGGGGGGGGGGAGTGGAGCCGAAATCAGAATAAATTTTTACGGGGGTCCGGGGGGAATGCTCCCCCGGGAGATTTTGAAATCGAGAGTCGCTGAAATGCCATTTCCTGGCTTTTAGAGGAAGATTTTACAGACCCTAAAGGTTAAAAAAAGGCCTATAAAATACTCAAAACATGCAAACGTCACATAGATACTCAAAATGCATACACTCAGTAGATTGAATACACTGTTTACAGTTTATTTCCTGACATAATTCATATTGCATCAGTTTTGTAGTTATATGTCTGTTGTTTTATATCTAAAGCGGGGAGCCGCGGCTCCCACAGCTACCCCCCTGGCTACGCCACTGTACTAAAATGATTTTAGTGACAGTATTGAAGTCGATCTTAGCTATAAGCAACAGTTCTCATCTTTTGCAGGGGCGGATCAAGCATGAGTGTGGCCCCTGGCACATTAGTAGCTGACATCTGCCTCCCCCCGCCCCTAGTCAGAAAGAGACTAGAACAATCGGAGAAAAGTAGTAACGAAAAAATTGCGAATAGTAACCAGCTGGCAGCTGCGAATAACTATATATATCATGTATAAATGTCTGTGTATCTGTGGTACTCAACCTACATTTTCTGGAACTCTGGTTCTATTTCTAAGATATGGGGCCAAACCATATGGGCCTAACCAAAAGACCCAAAAACCTGCCAGGCTTTGGAAAAGGGAGGGGTCCGTGGCACTTTCCCAAAGTGCCCTTCCCTTGATCTGGCGCCACTGATCTTTTGGCGAGTTGACGTCTTCCTGAAGACGTGAAACTGCTCTAGTAAGTGGCGCTGTATAAAGAACAAGGACGCGGTGTTAAGATTACTCTGGGGACGAAAAATTATTCATTTCTTTGTTTCGCAACTTTTTTTTAATAAAAGACGTCGCCGTTGAAGTTGCCGTTGTACTTCTTAAGAAAACGACCAGGCTTGACGTGAATGGAGGTAGTATTTTCATCAGAGAACCACTCAACTCAATATAGACTAGTTGTTGACAATGTTGTTCTCATTAACTATTAAGTATTCTAAGTGCTTATTTTAATTACATATTTTAAAAAATATTGATAAGATAAGATGGATTGGGTTGTGTCGATAAGATAAATTGGATTGGGTTGTCACATATATAATTTTTATTCATGTAGTCTTTCTATCGCAATAAAAACTGCTGCGCCAAAACAATGTCCGCGGGGCATACATAAAATCATGCTTAAAATGATCAAAACTGCTAAAATACAGGAAATACAATTTCAGAGGCTCAAAAACTTCCTGTAGACCGGAAACGGCATACCTCGGCCCGGTATCCCGCCTTAGAACTTTAATTCACTCGGCCAGGTGCCACTTTCGCCTAATTACCTGTTTTTAACTTTTCTGCTGCCAGTCCGCCCCTACAGCTTTATCGTGTTTTAAAATCAAGATTAATGCTGCTACAGGCGACAGACGTTCTTTGCACACCGCCTCGAATAGCATCGAGGGGGCGGGGTGGGGGGGGGGGGGGGGGGGTGGGGGTGGGCGGTGAATAGGTTTACGAATCGGCGGATGTTGACCTAAAACCTACAGTGCAGATTTCGGTTCCGATCGAAATTTCTGTTGGACTTATGGATCCCGTAAAAATGGCGGATTGCGAATTTTCCCAATAATTGTCCTCGGATTCGTATTTTGCTTGCAATTTTCTACGGATGCTGGATCTTATTCCTATCTCGGATTGTGGATTTTGCTTGTCATTGATCAGATTATATGGTTGACGATCTTTTATTGTCATTGTCATGTAAAAAAATATTATCACAGACAAGTTAACACAATTCTTTGAAAGTTTTCATGGCGATAATGTAATATTAATAAGTTTTGTGGAAACACAACGTAAAATGATGAAGGCCTGAGTCAACAGGCCGAAAGCTTAGCAAAGAAATTTTTTACGTGGTGTGTCCACAAAACGTATTTATAAGTTAACACAAGTTGAAGCAATTGTCAGCATATATGTTGAAGTAAAATTTGCGTGAATCGTGCGAATTAGTAGTCTGCGTCGGTTCAACAGAACTGATAACTGTGGATTCGGATTTCAACGAAAAAGAAGGACGGATTAATGGATTTGACCAAAAAATTAACGGATTGTTGGATTTTCGTACCCCTCTTCAACTCCCCCTTTATCAGTAATTATCTAGCGTCTTGGCATAAAAACCTCAGTACCAGTGGGCTGATTAATAGCTATTAATTATTAAACCTCCAGCTCGATAGTAAAATTTTAACATTTTGTTTTAATATTTCAAATTTTTCTCATTAAGATTCATTTCTACTAATACTATCGGTAATGTTTCTGCATAATTCTAATGATATTATGAAAGTTGTTAATTGAGCAAAGTTTCATTTCGAAATTATCAAAAACAAAGTTGTATTTTACGTTGCGAAATTTGTAATTAAATTGCGCTGCCATTATAAATTGTCCGTGTTTGAGAAGAATGAGTTGAGGAGAACTTTGACGCCAAAAACTCAACAAAAACAAAAGATCATTGTTGTTATCAACAAAAGGGTCGTTGTTGTTATTGAGGCTATGACATCATACATAGGCGTAGAGTATGGGGGGGGGGGGGGGCTGAGGGGCTTTAGCCCCCGGAGAAATCTCAATGAGGGGGCTGAGCCCCCCCAGAAATTTTGCAGCAACTGACTCATCAATCACCATTCACAAATTATAGGTTACTCGTTAGGCTAAAGTAACTGTTACAACCTCATTCCTGTCAGCCAAAAGCACCCATATACAGTGATAAATCAACCCAGTAAACACAACATCGAAAAATGGTTGAAATGTGTTGTATTTTAACTAGTTTTTATGACATTTCATGACCTTCAGTGTTCTTAAAAATCACCCCTCAGAATGCAGGAAATGGCATTTCCAAGACTCTAAATTTCAAAAATTTCCAGGAAAACAAAACTCTACGCCTATGACATCATAAGCTTCCTCGACTCATTCTTATCAAGCTCGGCCACTTTAATGGCGACGCTCTAAAATACAAACTTCACACGAAAAATATCACTCTTTTCTTCAACGATGTTGAAATGAAACAAACTTTGCACGATTGCTAAGTAATATGACATCTTTAGGACTATGCAAAAACACTGCAAACAATATTTTCATCAGAGGACCACTTTAATGAGGTCACGCACTTCCTTTGCTGTTCCGCTACAACAGCCCAAAGGACCGGGTTAAGAACTTTAGCAGACCTGCTCCCCTGTAAATCCTTTAAATGGAGATTTCTATAGTCAAAAAAGGAGAAAGGTTTATGCTTTGAAAGCTTGTTAGTCTTCTAGTGCCCTTCTAATTCGTGGCCATTTTTGCTGGTGCCCTAAGCACGTGCATGTTTAGCCGACGTCTGCTTATTAGGTCTGACCATTCCGAGCCTACGTCATCAAGATGGTATAGTAGAGTTCTGCTCTCCTTGTCGTCATGAATCTCTTTTCCATATAACATAATTAAGTTGGACAAGTACGATTGTTCATGTGACTTGACTGCATGCAGGAAGCCAAACATTCTTTTTTGGTTCTGTTATTTTGTAAACAATAAGGCAAGAATGGAGGGCTTTTGGGTTGCCATACTAATTTATTCCTTGTATCACAATAACAAAAAATTGACCGTACCGAAAAAGATGGCGACTTGTACATTTAACCACAATCCTTTGCGCATAGCAAATTTAAATATTGTTTCTTGTACTTATTATCGGAAGATAGGTTTTTAAAAAGATCAATATATTTTGGTAGGAATGACGTTCTTGCTTACTTAATTAATCCATGTTAATTAAATGATAAACAATGTTTAATTAATTCTTTGAACGTTTTCATGGCGATAAAGTAATATAAATACGTTTTGTGGAAACACCACATAAAATATTTCTTTGTTTATTTATATAAACAATGTTTAGTTGTTATTTGAGATAATTTGAGGTCACAAAGCATTGTGGTTAAATGCACCGCCGCCATCTTTTTCAGGTTTTCGGTACCGTCAGTTGCTGCGCCAAAGAATTGACAGAATTGTGTGTTGGTAATTTTTTGAGGGACACGCTGTATATTTTAAAAGTCACAAAGTTATAACCGAAAACATACATATGCTTACATATTATGAAGCTTAAAGGAAATAACAGTAATAAGGAGTAAGTAGTTCAGTGGAACCAGTCCGCCTCTAGTCACTTATCTATCTTACGTGCGAATTGGTGCGTATACGAGAGAGTGTGCGCGGCTTTGCGTGGTGCAGAGACACAGTGGCAGAGAGGTTCATATATGTGCAGGGACGTAGCCAGGGGGAGCCGCGGCTCCCCCCTTTTGATATAAAACAACAGACATGTAACTGCAAAAATGATGCAATATGAATTGTGTCAGGAAATAAACTGTAAAAAGTGTATTCAATCTACTGAGTGTATGCATTTTGAGTATCTATGTGACGTTTGCGTGTTTTGAGTATTTTATATGACGTTTTTTAACCTTTAGAGTCTGTAAAATCTTCCTCCAAAAGCCAGGAAGTAGCATTTCAGCGACTCTCGATTTCAAAATTTCCCGGGGGAGCATGCCCCGGCCGGACCCCCCTAAAAATTTATTTTGATTTCGGCTCCCCCTTTCAAACTCCTGGCTACGCCCCTGCCTAGTTGGTACGTTTACCGGTCCGTTGTTCAGAGTGTACTAAGGAACTTTAAGATCTACGACGTCAACCTCAACGACAACGTCTTCGAAACAACGAATTTATTTTTGCCAAACAAATAAAATGAATAATTTTTCGTCCCAAGCTAAGAGTAATCTCAACACCGTCCTCGTTCTTTATACAACGCCATTTAGAGCATTTTCACGTCTCCGGGACGACGTCAACGGCCAAAAGATGAGAACTGTTGCTTAATATTGATTTCAATACGGACACTACAATCATTTTAGCAATACTGGGGCGTTTGGGGGAAGTCATTAAACTAGTTCCAAATATTAAATATAGTAGTCAGTTAACTAAGTTGTGTAAAAATTATCCGCTTAATTGCTTTTAACCGCCGTCGTCCTCCTAGCATCTTAAAGTCCCAAATAGGGGGGCTATTATAGGGATCGGTTCAAACATTCATAACGTGACCACAGCGACCACAATAATTCTTCCTTTTGCGTCTTGACCTCCAGATCTTTAGGCCCTCTTTAGAAGGCCTTAGAAGACAGCTATTTTTTCCGATTTCCTTCCAAAGAAAGGCTTATGCATGAAAGCAGCGCTAACTCACAAACACAAAGAACCCCAAAGAATGTTGTTCACAGCGAAACACAAAGATATGTTAATTCTAAACTGCCGAGGACACATAGCCCACATACAGAAGAATACAGAAGAATTCATTTGCCCGTTCGAACTCATCGACATTTAGTTTCCCCGATTCCTATCTGCCTTGCTATCTTATCAAGGCCACCATGACATCTAAACAAACGTCAAATGTTAGCTTATAGGCCTTATAGCAACCTCGTCCCCAGGGCCATTTGTGGGGGCTGGGCCAAGATGGCGGCCAAAAACAAAATGGCGGGAACAAATGGCCCTGGTGGAGGCTAGCTTAAAATGCGCAGTATATTGCGCATTTTATTAACTAGAACTCAGTTCTTTACACAATAATTATACCTAATTATTGCATGGTTTAAAATATAATTTCCCGTGCCGTGTGCAGGAACGACAGACAAGGTCAAAATACAATTTTTTTAAAAAAATACAAAATCAAACCGTCTGATTATGCCATAAGTTCTTGACCAATCAGAGGCTGAGATAACCTAGCCTCCACCAGGGCCATTTGTTCCCCCTGGGTACGAGGTTGGCCTTATAGGCTATCTTGTAAAGACAAAGCAAAAAAAAATAAAAAGAAGAAAGAAAGCCAAAGAAAATCACAACTTAAAAGCCCTGAAACGATAAACAAAATTTATACTTACAGAACTAATTCTTTTAAAGTGGCCCCACACAGTTTCTTGAAAAATGGAAAATACGTACAGTATACAAATTTGAGAGTCCAAATTTAAAACACGTGCATATGTTATTTATTGCACGCGTTTTGGACTCTCAAATTTGTACTGTATTTTCCATTTTTCAAGAATTGTTATTCGGAAAAAAATTGTTATTCGGAAAAAATTGTTATTCGGAAAAAAAATAAAACGAAATGTTATGCATAGTTAAACAGTCTGGCAATCAAATTCTGTTACCAAATAAATAGGAACAGTTGGTGCTATGGCAACAATTAATGACTTTTCAAAATGGCGGCCAATTACCCTTCAAACTAATTTAATTCGAAAAAAACTTTGGTGACCCCAATTTATTTTTTTTTTATTAAAACTTTTGTTGAAGTATGAGTAATCAATAGGCAGATATAAATAAAATTCTGTACAACGAAATTTTTTTCCGGAAAAAAAAATTATTCGTTCTACAGAATTATTTTTAAATCGGCCTATTGATTACTCATACATCAAGAAAAGTTTTAAGGAAAAAAAATTTGGGGTCACCAAAGTTTTTTTCGAATTAAATTAGTTTGAAGGGTAATTGGCAGCCATTTTGGAACGTTATTGTTGCCATAGCAACAACTGCTGCTATTTATTTGGTAACAGTTTTTGATTGTCAGACTGTTTAACTATGCATAACATTTAGTTTTATTCTTTTCCCGAATTGTTTAATCACGTTTTTAGCCACTGCGGATCGCGGATATATCTCCATTTTCGTACGGCGCGCTGCTCAGAAGGCGCAGGGACTCGGCCGAGATGACGTACAAAGTATAAGGACAATCAATATGGCGGGCACAGGAGATAAAGATGAGAATCCGAAGCAAATTAAGAAAGTAAAACAATGGATTGGATGGTCGTGGACTTACCTTTGGGGAGTGTGGTTTCTCACGATGATTTTCCTTCTTTACATCCTGAGGAATCCTCTGCGGTTGAGGGAAAACTTTAGTTTGGGTAAGTTATATCATGACTTCATGTTTACATGTACTGTAATACATAATTTGTTAACATATCACTGTTACACTATAAGCTGTACTTGTCATTTCAGCGAGCAAGTGACTGAGACACTAAAAATTGTAAAAAAGTGTTTTTGAATTTTCTTTTTAAAAATGGATAATATTTTAATAAAGCTTTTATATTTTATATTATGAATATAAAGGTTTTTTGCCAACAAGATCAGTCATTCATATACAGTGTACTGCATTTTAATAGCCAATAGCTTTCCACCTGCTCAGAATTCTATTAGAGCCAGTGCATTTGTCATTTTTAGCATGAGGGAGGTGGAAATATTCTTTAGAACATTTATTGGGGGGTTGCAATCAATCCCCTGAGATTTAGAGGACAAAGACACAGTGTGATATAATATTCTTTTGTACTTGCCAACCAACATGGCCACCATGATGTAATGTGCAACCTAGGAATTGCTGTCCAGCTGCAGGCTTGATCCTCAATACCCTGTCACACCCCACCCCCCCCCCACCCCTAAGTATATAGTGTGCATCTCAAGTACAAAAACTCCATACTGCAGTGCTGACTATGCCCATACTACATTGGACGTGGAGCCTTGCTATAGTGCACACTCTGTATAACAAGGTTGATACTTGGACACCAAAATTTTACTTTTCCTAGTTTGTCAGTTGATAACTTATAGTATGTTTACCTCAGCACTAAAGCTCCCCACAGACTGCTAAATTCTGCAAAATAGCAAGAGAATTGATGTGTAATATGATGCTGAAATGGAAGTTTCTATTATGCTCACTGGAGACAAGTTGACCTTGACAGCTGACGATCACTGATCATCCTGAATAATCATAATCATTATGGGATAAAATGATGATGTGGCAGTGCAATCATTGTGAGAAATGAAAACCACACTCAAAAATTTAATTTTCAATTCCATTTTGTTGCAAGTCTTGAGTGGACTTCTTCAGTCACAGTTTGGATTGTTAGAATGGAACAGAAAATGCTTCTGGCAGTAGTCAAACTTGCTCCCAGTACTCTGCCCACAATATTGCACCAGAACTGAGTGGGAAGAGTACTGGGAACAGGATTTGGCTATACCTCACAATGATGCACTTCATCTATAGCTGTAACGCAGTTACCACTAAGGACCCCAACTACCATGTTATAGCAAGGCTCCACTGTAAATAAAATCACTGGTGCACAGCTTAGACTGGTCAGCCTAAGATTTTCAAGATTTTTAAAATGTATTACTTACTTTTCAACTTATTGACTCAGGCCTTCATCTGTTCATCACTCATCAGAGTAAATGAAAAACATTGTGTTCATTGGCTAACACGATGCAGTATACCAAAAGCTACATGTAGGTAGGATTGGGAAACTGCAAACCCAAGTATTTTTTTGTTTGGCCTAAGTGCTATTTGGTAGTTGACTCAGCTCCTGTGAAATTGTAGTATTTTTCCAAACTTTGATAGATTCTTTCATTTTTCAACTGAAGTTTATAGTGCTTGTCACCAGCATTATGCTCCCAAACATGTTTGGCCACAGTAGATTTTTCAACAATCAGTTCAATCTTTTGAGGTGCAGGGCCTAAATAAGAAGGCATACTGAAGGTACACAGTGCTTCATTATTCCTACCTGGTAGTTGGTTTTGGAACTGAAAGTAGCGTAGGAAACTTATTGATTTTCTTGGGAAAATTGTTGTTGATTAAAACTGTCTTAAGATGACCTACTGTGTTATAACCCTCCAGTAGATGTTCTTCATCACACTAATTAGTCTATGCTTGATGAACAAGAGTTCTATGCACAAAAGATTAAATAATGTGCTAGGATGATGGATAATGAATTCTAGTATGGGTAATGTGTTTGTTGGTTTACAGTACAGTATGTTGGTTTATGATACACCGTGTGGCTAAGGTTGAGGGCCCAGTTAATCCTATGGTCAAAAGGGCACATTACCCTTGTCTCTGCACATGTCAGTCTTGGTGGCCCCTGTGTGATCTCATCTTTGAGATATTACTGTTAGTAGTCAAAACGATAAATGTAAAAGTGAAAATAATCCGTGTTAATTAAAATAAAATGCAATTTGAAAGTCTAATTTGTTTGGACAGAAATATTTCATAAAAATGATGATATGTGTGAAAAAATGTGATTTAAGACCCTCAAAATGCAGGAAATGGCATTTCAGAGACCCAAATTTCAAAAATTTTAAGGGGATGTATAGCTCAGACCCCCTAGGATAGTGATCGTCTGACTTTTGTAAGTTGACTCCACAACTTCTTCTGGGTCCTATGGATTAAAATGTCCCAAAATGGTATAGATTTCACTTGACTTTGTGTTTCCTTTGTGAATTTGATTGACTCGTGGCTTAAACCATCAACAAATTTTAGACTTTTAGTCGTGGCTGCCACGGCTGCCATGAACAATATCAAAGCAAAATTAGGGTTGTGAACTGCCGAAATTTATAGACTTGTAACAAACTTATATTACTCTGATGAAAGATTCCACTCGAAATGTATGTGCTAGCGGGGGTACATGGTGGGGGGACACTAGCGGGGGACATTATAGCAATTAGTAAACTACATTATAGTTATAGTTGTCGTTATAGTTCATTTAGCAAACTACGTTTCTTAGCAAGTTCGAGTACAGCGTTTCAGGCATTTGTGAACGGGTCTGGAGAATGAAATTGATGACCCGGAGGACCATCCTGCTAGGGGAGTCTTGGGGCATGCTCCCCCCCCCCCCCCCGGGAAATTTTGAAGCTCTCAAATGCCATTTCCAGCTATTTCAGAGGTAAAAAAAGCCATACAACTGAGTCGGATATGATGCATTTTATCTTAGAATAAATCACTACACTTCAAGGTTGTCTGATTAACAGACACGTTTCTCAACATTTATTTTCGTACTAACCCTTAACCGTTAAGTTGTGTGAAAATGTTCGAAGCAAACTTACTCTTCGTCACCAGCAGCTAAATCTAGAATTTGCATATTGGCCGCCATATTGAATTCTACCGCGCTAGAGTCTGGTAATGGTAGATCCCAGACTCCAGCGCGCTGTAGACGGGTTTCAAAACACGCGTTAGGGAATTTAAAATCATTCATGGATTATTTATGTATCCAGCGACGGCGAAATACGATGGAGACACGGCGAATTTGCTACAAAATCCTCTCAACCCTGGCGAAATTCGCCGTTGCCGGCCTAAATCTGAAGGGCTGGGAGTATATAGTTTACTAGAAACTATGTTCGTGGGAAACGCTTGGTGTGGGATTACGTTTTAATTCTCTATAAGTCCAAGTTTCTAAGAGAAAATAAATACATGTAATTGTAATTTAATATATGTATTGACTTATCTGATCGTAGCTTTGACAAAGCGGGGGTTTTTTTTCTTTCCCGAAGTTACTTTTTGGTAGCTTAGCCTTGCGAATGTTTTGGCAACTTGGAGTTGAATAGCGTTCGTTTCGTTTGGTAGGTTGAAAAGTTTGGGCTCAAGTTGCTAAACAATTTCTTCTTTTGGGATGGATTCTGGTACTACTACTAAATTCAAACTCAGAGACAATACTTTTTCTTCATCCACTGATCGAGATTTCTTGCTTAAATTGATTACCGTTTGGGAGATCTGTGTTCTTGCATTTCTAAACTCAGTTTCATTTCGACCTTTGTTGTCCAATTTATCATACTTGCATGACAATTTGGATAGAGCGTGATTTGTTGGGGATTTTCGTATATGTTCGTAGATTGCTAGATAATAACGAAATGTTTGAATCAACATTGTATAATTGGTGGAAATCCGGATTTCTTTATTAAGGGCGCGATGTTGTAGTTGTCCGAGGTTGTTAATTTTAGAATAAACTTTTTAGAATAAGTAATACGCCATCGAGTATGGTTGCCACATAAAATAGGAGGATTCTTTTCTTCTGGTTAGCGGCAATCACTTCGTCAGCCGAAGATTGAGAATCTATCAAAGTTCTAAAAATTAGGCACGCTCAGCGTGCATGTATCTACTGCGCTACAGTGCAAGTTGTAACAACATTCTCAATTTAGTTGTTCAGCATCGCGTCAATAAAACCACGCGCCTCGACTTTCTCGCTCAAACGACAGACTTTCCATGGACGAAAAGACAGAGCGAGTGCTTGTTTGGCTTCGAATCAAGATCTTTCTGAAATCTGAATAGCCTTTTAACTAATGTTTCAAGTGTACAGTTGACATGTTAGATCCTCGGACAAGATGTCTTGGCTATAAGTTTGTATGCAGAAATCAACTGTACTTGGCACTGCTTGAGTTATATGTAGGCGTATACAATACTTATTCAAAAAGCGCGATGATCATTGTTCAGACAAATCAATGTGTTACCAGAGTCTAACATAGTAAAGATTATAGAACGAAAGCGATATAGTGTGACATTCGTTTAATTAACAATGCGATTGGCGACCGCATTTCCTGAGCAAGTGCTCGTTTGACTTCGAATCAAGATCTTTCTGAAATCTGAATAGCCTTTTAACTAATGTTTTTAGCTATAAGTTTATATACGCGGAAATCAACTGTACTTGGCACTGCTTGAGTTATATGTAGGCGTATAAAATACTTATTCCGAAAGCGCGTTGATCATTGTTCAGGAAAATCAATGAAGGTGTTACCAGATTCTAATATATAGTAAAGATTAATAGAATATTTCAGTAATATTTCAGCCGATCGACATTTAAACCGAAGTGGTTTACATTTGAACAAACTAGGGACAACACAAATGGCTCGTAACTTTATAAATTATTTGAGGAAAGACTAGGTTATTGCCGACTGGAAATCCGATAAAACTGTGCTCCAGGAAACTCCTTTCATGTCAAGTTCAGAGGGTAAGTCAATTATTTTAGACTCTAATATAACGGGTCGTGGTTTAGTATTGGCATGTTTAAATATTAATAGTTTATTAGCTCACATTGATGAGCTTAGGGTATTTATGAACACTTCTAAAATCGACATTCTTGCAATAAACGAAACTAAATTAGATTCAATTATTCATGATAATGAAATACACCTGCCAGGTTTTGAAGTCGTGAGAAAAGACCGTAATGTAAATGGCAGAAATGGCGGTGGCGTGTGTTTATATATACGTTCTAATTTAAATTATCACATTCGGCACGATCTAGACGACACGTTATTAGAGTGTCTGAGTATTGAAATTACCAAACCACACTCCAAATCATTTCTGGTCAGCACTTGGTATAGACCTCCGAGTTCTCCAGTCAATATTTTTAACGCATTTGAGAAATTAATTGACAAGATTGACGCCGAGGGTATAGAGTGTCATCTGCTTGGGGATATTAACTGTGATTTGCTACCTACAGAAATTTCATCCAATGCCTCTAATCTAAAGAGTTTATTTGATCTTTATGGGCTAAGTCAACTGATTACTGAACCAACACGAGTTACTCTTAATTCGCAAACGTTGATTGATTTGTGTGTGACAAACTCACCTCAAAAAATAATTAACTCAGGGGTTCTACATCTTGGTATTAGTGACCATTCAATGATCTATGCGACTCGTAAAACCCATTATGAACAAGGAGCCACACGTATTATTCAAACACGTACTTATAAAAAATTTAATAAGGATGGATTCCTTTGTGATTTATCACAGAAATCATGGGATGATGTCCGTATTCAAACAAATCCGGACGATATGTGGAACCTCTGGAAAAAAATGATTATGGAAAGTATTGATAAATATGCGCCATATAAGAGCAAACGTGTTGGCAAAAAGTACTCACCTTGGATTACAAATGAATTAATGCGAAAAATGCACAAACGAGATTATCTTAAAAAGCAGGCAGTATCTAAGAATGATGCATTGTCATGGCAACAATACAAATATGCGAGAAATCAAACCAACAATACAATTAGAGCGGCTAAACAACGGTATTTTACAGAAAATCTAGAAGCTACTAAAACTAATCCTCGCAAAACTTGGAAACTCATCAATGAGCTGAATTCTCGTAAATGTAGCAAATCACAAAATATCTCTCAAATTAAACTTGGAGAAGAAATTATTAATTCTCCTACTGCAATGGCTGAGACCTTTAATGAATATTTCACGAATATAGGTCCAAATTTAGCTCAGCAAATACCGCCAATAGATGTTGAGCCTGAATTCTATGTCGAACCGACCGATAAAACTTTTAGTCTTAAAACTCCTTCTGTGAGTGCAGTATGCAGATTATTGAGTAAACTTAATGAAAAGAAAGCATCGGGTCTTGATAGGATTCCATGCAAACTTTTAAAGATGGCTGCCGGCATAGTCGGACCCTCACTTTGTGGAATATTTGAACAATCAATCACTACGGGATTTTACCCAAATGAGTGGAAACTTGCTAGAGTGACACCGGTCTTTAAAAAAGGCATAAAATCGGATGTTAACAATTACAGACCAATTTCGATTCTACCAATTGTCTCGAAAATATTTGAGAAAATAATATATAACCAGTTTTACGATTACCTTGACAGAAACAAACTTTTAACTAACTGTCAATCTGGTTTCCGCTCACTTCATAGCACACTTACAGCATTACTTGAAGCTACTAATAACTGGTCAGTCAATACAGACAAGGGCCTTCTTAATGGAGTTATTTTCATTGACTTAAAGAAGGCCTTTGATACTATTGACCATGAAATTCTACTTCGTAAACTTGCAAACTATGGAGTCGATATAGATGCCCTCAGGTGGTTTAATTCTTATCTAAGCAACCGGAGCCAAAAATGCAGTGTAAATGGTTGTTTGTCTAATGCTAGTGAAATTAGCTGTGGGGTACCTCAAGGGAGCATTATTGGCCCTTTGCTTTTTTTGATTTACATCAATGATCTGCCGAACTGCCTCTGTAAGGCCTCAGCTAATTTATTCGCAGATGACACAAATATAAGCCTCTCTGCTGGAAGCCTAGGTGAACTTGAGCCTGAAATAAACTCGGAATTATACAATCTTAATTGTTGGCTGAAAGCAAACAAACTAAGCTTAAATATAGCAAAAACTGAGTTTATGGTTATAGGCTCAAGGCAGAAGCTTCGCACAGAGGAAAATAATCAAATTCACATTGAAATCGAAAGTAAAAGGATTGAGAGAGTTGGTCACACCAAATCATTGGGACTTACTATTGATGAACGACTCTCTTGGTCAAATCATATTGACGAAATGTGTAAGAAAGTTTCCTCAGGTGTTGGAGCCCTTAAACGAGTAAGATCGTTTATCTCCACAAATACTGCAGTTCAAATTTATAATGCATTAATTTTACCATATTTTGATTACTGTAGTCCTGTATGGGATGGCATATGTAATCAATTTAGTGATAAACTGCAAAAACTACAAAACCGTGCTGCCAGAGTGATTTTGAAAACTGGTTACGAGATTAGCTCAAGTGTGGTTCTAAATACGTTGCATTGGGACACGCTTGCTACTCGTCGTAAAAAACAAAAGGCCACGATAATGTTTAAGTCTCTAAACAACCAGGCCCCGGAATACCTGCAAGACATGTTTATTCCTCGGAGCACAGTTTATTCCTTAAGAAATTCGGAAAGGCGACTCACATTACCCTTGCCACGTACAGATTATTTGAAAAAAAGTTTTAGCTATAGCGGGGCTGAACTATGGAATAATCTGCCTCAGCATGTAAGGAATATGACCTCGTTTCGAGAGTTCAAAAAAGAAATAAATTACTTATTCTGAACATCGGATTTTCACACGGCAATCACGTAAAACAGTATTTTTTTGTTTAACTTCTCTACTTCTTTTTAGTGTAATATAATTGTAATATTTAATTAGTCTTATTCTTGTTAATTTCCTTAGTTATGTAAATAGTTATACTGATGATTTTACCGTGTATAAATAAATTATTATGTATGTATGTATGTATGTATGTATGTATGTATGTATAGTGTGACATTCTTTTAACAATGCGATTAGCGACCGCGTTTCCTGTTTTTCCAAATTTACCTAAACTTGTCATTTTATGATTAGGGATATTAAAGGCAAACAACAAACTGTTCACAATACACTAAACACTAGCTACTAAATACGAAATGGCACAATAAACCATATAGACACAACACGTCGTCTGATCGTATTTCTGATCGCCATTCGGTCCATTCAGTGCTTGTCGCTCTGATCGGATTTTACATCATTCAGCGCGAACACTAGCAAAGCAAGTTCGTTTAATTCATCAACTATGCTATAGTTTAAAATTACTTCACAGAACGACGACGACATATTGACGACACACTATTAATTAACACAAAATGTCGCTCTGATCGCATTTTAGATCAACATTCAGCGAACACATACGAACCCACTATATAGACACAACAATATAGTGACACGACTTGTCGTTCTCATCGTATTTCTATTCGCCAATTCAGTGCTCAACTCAGCGCGCACTATTAGATGCGTGGCAAAGTATGCCACGTATACTGAAATGTATAATTTAAAATCACTTCGGAGAACGACCAGATCTACAGTACTCGGTAAGTTGTTGTGCCACCCTGCATTTTCATTGGCTACGATCATTGGCATCATCCGCTAACATTAGTGTAACTCTGCGTTCTCATTGGCTCCGAAGTTCTATTGTTAACTTAACAAACTTACTCAACCTGTCGATAGCATAGTATCTACTAGCGCATGTGCAGTGGATACGAAAATCTTACCAAATTTTACAGGAGTCAGCCACTGAATGTGCATGTACGTGCATGGTCAGCTCTTTTTAGTCGACAATCTTCATTCCATTATGTAATTAATTTTAGAATAAACTTTTTAGAATAAGTAATACACCATCGTGTTTTTGCGTGATTCTGGTTGTTCACTTGAAGGCCTGGGTCAACAGGTCGAAAGCCAAGCAATAAATTATTAATGAACGTGGTGTTAGCACAAATTCTCGCGTTTATTAGTTATTAGTTATTTGTCACTATGCAAATATTCAAGGAATGAGTCAATAGCGCTTCGTCGTGATGACGTCAGGATTGATGTTTGTCCGCTTTTACCCACAATTCTTGCAGTCTGAACAATAGATAATGGCTCATTTGCAATAATTTGAAAGTCAATTTTGGCTTGTTTGTCCGCTGTTTGGGCTATTAATAGCAGCTCGACGGTACGCTATTGAGATCTGCACTGGATATTTTCGGAACAACTTAATGCTTATTAATGAGGATGTGCAGTGTTTTAATTCTATGTGAGACTTTTATGTGGGAAATCATTCTCAAAGAAACACGAAGAGGAAATTTTATGATTTAGTTACAGTGCTGAAGTCATACGAAAAATGGGTGGGAATCGAAATGGTCTCGAATGGGATTTATACTCGAATCTGTCCTTTGACGTACTGGTTTGTTGTTTAACCCTTTCATGCGTATCATGCCAAATTCAAGGATTCGTGACAGAAACTCTTACATTTAAAATATGATATACTTGCAACTCTTAAACTAAAGATGTTTTGGTTGTTTTTTTAGCAACTACTTTTCTACATGCATTAACTCCCAAGTTCTATGTAGCACTGACTGCTACTTCATCTTTTATTTCTGGTATCATTTTGGTAAGTGTAAAATCTGGTGTACTATCATAGTAGTTGGAACATCTTTTGCTAACCTTTCACACCGGCAATGAGAGGGGAAGACAATTTGTGCAACGCAACGCACCATGCATGCAATGTTTTGTATTTAAGAAATAGAAAATGTCTGCCTGTGTTTACGCAGCCTGACGTACATGTAAACACGAGAGTGAGTTGGGGAGAAGTCGAAAGTTTATGTGAACCTGAGCTGTAGGCGAGTGTTTACTTAAGTACTTTTGGATTCACTTAAGCTCGCTCGAGTGTTTGCATCAGGTTATATAAACGCAGGCGGTTATTTTATTTTTTTTTATGAAATAAGGTTAAGAAATGTGCTTTGACGTCTCAACCGTGTTTGCATAGCCTGATACAAACATGGTAACTGACCAATCATAGCGTGTGTAAGACGCAACCTATTTTTTAAAGCACATTGCGATTAATTTAGCTGATAAATTTACGGTTAAATTACACTATTAAATGAGTATGTAAGCTGATAGCATAGAACACTTGCAGTATTCAGCATTTTTTTTTCACAATTAAGCCAGCTCTCTGGCCTTATGAATTTTTGTGAAATATGGGAAAGTGGTAACCCAGGTTACATGTATGCACAGGTTGATCAGAAATTGTGGATTATGAACGGTTGCTGGTTAAAAAAACAAACATGATCAAGGTTTGCGTGCATTGATTGGATGCTTTACGAATGTGTGGAGTTTGTATCTTTTAACTAATTACCATTGGCTCAGCTGAGTTACTGCTTAAATTATACCAAAGTGCATAGTGTCAGAGTGCCAGCTCAATCATGAAATGAATGCTGACTGTATACAGTACAAACATGTTACTATCTTGCATGTTAAAACAAAAAATGAAACAGTTGAATGACTTATGGTCTGATACAATAGCTGCTATGTCTCTCCTTTTGTAAACGCACTTGTTAATGCTGCTCGTCTACACACAGTCTGCAGACATTTCGTATTTTATAATAGTTGGTGATGTATATTGAACCTATCTTTAAGCTGTGAATCTTATGCATTACTAATTAACCTAGTATATATACTGTATACTTTATTTTAGATATTTGAACTGTGGTATTTCAAGAAGTACGGCACATCATTTATTGAGCAAATATCCGTGAATCATCTGGGTCCATGGTTAGGAGGGACTGAGAGCCCTTCACATTCTCATCAAAGTATAGCAGGTTAGTGATTAACTCTCCATGTACAGTAGCTTGTTTTACCTTGTTTATTATTAATCTGAAGACTGCATGTTTACTGTGGCTTTGTTTACTTCTGCTATGTACTGTATCTCTGTCTGAGACATTTCCAATAAAAAAAAGTAACCTGGCGTACTTTATAGTACATGTAAATAGACTGTAAATATTAAAGTGTCTACGAAGTGGAAAAATTCGTTGGTATTTTTATTGTTTTAATGAACAGAGGAGCATGGTGGTAGAAGCATTCACTGGAAATTTTAAGAGAATCTGATGTATAGTCTCCGCACTATTAACTATCAAATTTTGCCATGGCTATATACTGTAGTTCGTTTTTTGAGAAAAATTTGGATTTCTGTAACAATGCTTATGACGTACGAAATGGACAACTATGTATAAAGGCCCGTTTACACAGGCGATTTTTGGTGCGATTTTCTCATTCTGACGCATGCGATTGAATGGATGTTTCACGAATGTATTGAACCATGCGATTGAATGGATGTTTCACGAATGTATTGAACAGCTTTGTACAAAGGTCCAACGCATTCGTAAATCAATCCATTCGATCGCATCAGTCAGGAGGAGAAAAATCGCAGCAAGATTCGCCTGTGTAAACGAGCCTTAAGAAGAATGGAACAAGCTATTAATATAGAAAAAGACAATTTGGATTATGCTGCACATGTACTGTACATTCTTTTGTTATTAGAATGTAAAGTATGGAGAAATCCGATGAACCTGTTCAGAGGAGCTGAATATCAGAGGTAACGTAATAATGCAATAGCGAACTTAAACGCATGTATGCGCTTTAGAAAGAACACCAAAGAATCTTGGTGTTCCGGTTTGGATTCCCCCAGAGCCTTTTCCGCGCGTCAGCACGGGAAAGTCTCTGGGGACAAGAATGATCTATCGACGGATAGATCTCGAATAGGGTAGGCAATCAAATTTCAGCAATCAATATACTAGTAACTTTCTACTACTTAAATTATTAATTTACACTTATAGGTACACTTGGGTCACTGGTAAAGAACCATTGACATTTTATGATATGAACCTTTCTTCACAAGATCATCAGGTATAAGAATGTTCGTAGAACGAAAAAAACTCCTACTTTTTTTAGGATTTTATATTTAACAATTGGACAACGAGACCGAGTTTTCTACGAGCTGATAGTCAACGAGGCGAACTATCTGCTCGTTTTCGTCTCGTTGACTATCTGCTCGTATTAGTCACCTCGTTGACTATCAGCTTATAGAAAACGAGGGCGAGTTGTCTAATTGTTTTAGTATCAATCATAAACAACTTTTCTTTAACATAAATAAGCCTTATCAAACATTGTTCCAAATTTTCAAACGAGATTGTAATTATTTTGCTTCAAATTTGGTGTAGATATACTCCATAAACATAAGCGAATTCATTTTCTTATTCAAAAATGTCAAACTGAACGATTTTCCATTACTTTCGGCCCAATGTTTTCATGATTTTATCACTAGTATATAAATTTTAACGGATGCCATGTTTGGCGTAGTTCCCAGGTTTTGGTTGCAGCGTGAATATGTCGTGTGGCTTCTGATTGGTCGAGATAGGAATATTCCAATTATAAGGAGGTTTGTCATTATATAACGCTACTAGTGGTCTATCACCAACAGGCCACTAGTAGCTCAGCCAATCAGAATGCCGAATTTGTAATAGACCACTAGTTGGTTGATATACTAATTGTTAATATATATATATATATATATATATATATATATATATACTAAAGCAAGTTTGTAACATGGATGTTACAAAGCTGGCGGATGGTTCAAGAGTGCTCGATACCATGAAAGGTAGAGCGTAATAAAATAGTTAAAATGGTTTCGTCACTACTCCGAGTTTCACGCGTATTGCGATCTTCAGGTAACTGACAGTTCGGCTTCAATTATTCGTTTATATCATAGTCGGTGGGTTATTAATAGTTCTGACGTTCTCGTGCGGTGTTCGTCTGTGGTCGTTATTTAGTCGGTACTTGCTCGTGTGTCGGCACTTGGCGAATATTTCTGAACGTTTATTCAAAAGTGTCCTCTTGTCGGCTTTCATAATCAGCAATTTCTCTTCCAGGCAAAGGTTGCATCGTCTAGAACCATTTCGGTAGGCTGTAGCGTGTTTGATGATTGACCATTTTATTCTGAAATTCGTCACCAAATGTATTTATTTCTGCCGACAAGACGAGGAACATCTACGAGATGAATCCAGCCACATATGAAAAACTTTTGACAGAGAACATAACAAAGACTTACAAGCTAGGAACAACCGATATGATCGACAACATCAACCACGATCTGAAAGACATCGCCGACGGATTAAAAATCGCCAATCGACTACAACCCATGGCGCAGTCCCAAGCATTCATCTCACTGAAGGACCACAAGGAAGATTTTGAAAACCATACAAAATGCAGACTAATCAATCCAGCGAAAAGCGAACTGGGAAAAGTAAGCAAAATAATTCTCGACGACATCAACACCAAAATCGCACTGAAAACCGGCGCAAACCAATGGCGCAACACAGAGTCAACCATAGCTTGGTTTAAGAGCATCGAAAATAAAGATAGACATTCATTTCTTGCCTTCGACATCGTGGAATTCTATCCATCAATCACGGAAGAACTATTGGACAAAGCAATTGCTTGGGCCCAAGAGATCACTCCCATCACAGATGAAAATATCAAGGTGATAAAACACTGTCGTAAATCTCTTTTGTTCAACAACGGCCAACCTTGGGTAAAGAAAGAAAGTGACAGCAATTTCGACGTTACCATGGGAAGCTACGATGGAGCGGAGATATGCGAACTCGTAGGTCTCTTCATACTAAATTCGTTAGAAAAACGCTTCGGGAAGAATATCGGTCTCTACAGGGATGATGGCCTCGCTCTCCTAAACACATGCTCTGGAAGATTAGCTGACAGAGCCAGAAAAGATCTCATCTCCATCCTGAAAGACGATTTCGGACTAAATATTACAGCACAAACTAACTTGAAAACAGTAAACTTCCTTGACATAACTTTCGACTTGACAAACGGCACATTCAAACCATATCGCAAACCGAACGACGAACCATTATACATCCACCGCCAGTCTAATCACCCACCCTCAATCATACGACAACTACCTAACTCAATAGCTAACAGAATATCTAAACTTTCTTCCGACCGAGAAACGTTTAACGCAGCAGTGCCAATCTACGAAAACGCTCTCAAACACAGCAACTTTGACGTGACGCTCACTTACACCAGCAACGAAGACACAAACAAAAACAACACTACGACAACTAACCGACGCAGACGAAACAGAAATGTAACTTGGTACAACCCCCCCTACAGTAAGAACGTGAAGACAAACATAGGACGAAATTTTCTTAACCTTATCGACAAACACTTCCCACAATCAAACAAACTACACAACATTTTCAACAGAAACACAGTGAAGGTCAGCTACTGCTGTATGGAGAATATTCAGAATGTTATCCAAAGACATAACAGCCGCATTCTCACGAAACGAAGAACCACACGTACAAATGAAGAAAAATGTAACTGCCGAGAACGCAACATCCATCAGTGCCCTATCCCTGGAAACTGTTTAGCAAAAAGCGTCATCTACCAAGCTGAAATAGTTACGAGCAATGACGGAGAATCCAGGAAATACATCGGCATGACTGCCAATGATTTCAAACAGCGCTATCGCAACCACACGAAATCTTTTCGAAACGAAAAGCACGCGAACGAGACGGAGCTCTCAAAATACGTTTGGGAACTTAAGAGAAAACAACAAGATTTCAGAATAAAATGGTCAATCATCAAACACGCTACAGCCTACCGAAATGGTTCTAGACGATGCAACCTTTGCCTGGAAGAGAAATTGCTGATTATGAAAGCCGACAAGAGGACACTTTTGAATAAACGTTCAGAAATATTCGCCAAGTGCCGACACACGAGCAAGTACCGACTAAATAACGACCACAGACGAACACCGCACGAGAACGTCAGAACTATTAATAACCCACCGACTATGATATAAACGAATAATTGAAGCCGAACTGTCAGTTACCTGAAGATCGCAATACGCGTGAAACTCGGAGTAGTGACGAAACCATTTTAACTATTTTATATATATATATATATATATATATATATATATATATATATAGGCTTTATATACTTTTGTAATTTTGTAGTTATAGTTAATTATCTTATGTCATTGTTTTGAAAGTAGTTAATATACACACTACTGTGTGTAAAAACGGTATTTTGGAAATCAGTAGCTTAAGTGCGCTGAAGTGTTACCGTTTCCGTTGACTCTGTCACGTGAGCGGTCAAAACGCGACTTTTTTTCAATTTGATTGGTTCCTGAGCGGCCTTTATATACAAACTGGTAAAGAGCGGTCATTACAAAAAATGAAAAGCAAAATAAGAAAATTAAGCAAGTCAAGCTAAAATAGTGTTCAAATATCGTAAAAATGAATTTACTAGGCGACTGAAAGTGTTTTTGTTCTTTTCAGTTTTCGGTAAAGGTATATATATATATAAAAACCTTATTAACCTCGCTTGGTCGGTCTATACAGCAAAAATTATCCTGCCCTCGGTATTTTCGCACAAACCTCGCTGCTTTGTCGCTCGGTCTGTACTGAAAGACCGTGGGCATGGTAATTTTGCCGTAAAGACCACACGCTTGGTCAATATTTTTTTAAGAATAACAATAAAATAATAAATTAAAAAAATACCTCCTGCGGTTTCCGATGGGAATTCAATAATCGATTCCATTGCCGTTGAACTGTGATTTTTTTCCCCGTTTTGCTAACATTTTTCTAATTGTTCTACAGAAATTCTTTACATGTGAGGGAGATGATTCAAGTGGAGTGGCGTCCGATGAAAGTAATTTTTTAGCACTAAAAGCCTTTTTTTTTTCATTTTGACTATCGTCGAATTACTTTACTCAGCTTTTTAGTAGGGGAGAAGCTGACACAGGGGTAAAAAAATACATGTATGCATGTGTACGGCGGTGGATTGTACACCGAAATTAGCTTTGCTAATACGTCAAGCATCCATGCAGCAAGACGTACGATGTCGTCACGAGCGCTTACATGTCTTCATGCAGCGGCGCTAGCTCCATACATACACACGTAAAAATCTCACAGCTTGTCAACAAGGTGTTGGCGGGACAAGCTTGTAACAAGCCTGGGAACAAGTTGTAACAATGTTGTTGGCTTATCACACTGTAGCAAGCTTGTTAACAACAACCTTGTAGCAAGTTGTTGAGCTGCAGAGCGGTAACAAGCTGTTGGAACAGCCAGGATCAGGCTTGTTGTCAACAAGCCATATCAGACTTGTTGGAACAACTTGTAACAAGTCTGTTGAAGTCATCAAGCTTGTCACAAGCTGTTCCAACAAGCTTGTTACAAGGCTGCCAACAACTTGTTATTGGATTGTCACGACAACTGGGAACAAGCAGTGCGAACACAACTTGATATCGGCTTGTTGGAACAATCTTGTAACAAGTCTGCTGCAGAGTTGTGCGTTCTTTTGCGTGTACCCCAAGTATTTTTGCAAAACGAAATTTTAATACATTTTTGAAATACTTCTTGCATGCATGTTTCCGGATGCAAAAATTATACTCAACGATAGTTTGATAGGCTTTCATGGAAACTTGTCAAAGAAGGAATTGAAAAAGAAATGGTTACAAAAATACCTCGAGCTAATTCTTGCTTGGCAACGCAAATTATTTTACCAGTGACAGTAATTGTAGTTACAGTTTTGCTTAGTTTACTCAACCAGATGTAAGGATCGAAACGTAAAGCGTTAGTTGGTTGGGAAAGCGTCAGTAGAATTTCATGAGAGCATCTGCCGACGATTCTATCAGTCGACGGTATAAAATCAAATATGGCGGAAATTACTTGTATTTTAGCAAATTTAAGGTGGCTCGACAGTCTGAATCACAGAAAATTATCGTTTTCCCAATAAACAGTTTTGCACAGGTCCCATGAGCTTCATTTTAGTTCATTGCATAGCTCTAGTGGTGCATGATCTTGATTATTGAAAAGTTTTATACCCTCAAAGTTTACCTAAGTGAAGAAATCGTGTTTCCAGTAAATGCAGAAAACCTGATTTGCATAAAATCTGTCACTTACCACAAACACAATTTCTCTAGATACGCAAGCGCTACAATTATAAATCTTTTCAATAATCCAGACCACCACTAGCGTCGTGCAATGAACTAAAATAAAGCTCATGAGACCTGTGCTAGCCATCTTAAAGGAAAATATGTCCAAAACTATTTGAAGCTAGTCCGCCAAACTTGTTACTGTAAACAAGTACTTACTACTGAAAACTGTTTAAGATATTGGCCATTTGCAATATTTGCATGTCTTAAAAACAACGTCTTTTGTTTTTGATTGTCGTTCTTGTGTTATTTCTTTTGCTTCTTCTAATCTTTTTCTTTACTATTTCAGCAATGTTCTCTGCGTGGAGAGAAAGAAGTGCTGAAAAAAGAATAGAGATAGCCCATAGTGCACTGCAACAGGATACTAAGTATGGGGTTGACTTTTGTCTTTTGTACTTGATAACAGCTTGAAGAGGAATTTTTTGTGGATCATACTCGGTCGGCACTAGATCATGGTCGAGATATAGACAAATATACCCCTGTTAGCTTTCAGTAAAGTCTGCAACTTACCAATTAAATTTTACAAATCATGTAATTTTAATCTAGTGAATCACTTATATCAATTGACCCTACCGAAAAAGATGGCGTCTTGTACATTTAACCACAATCCTTTGCGCGCATTAAATATTGTTTCTTGCAGAACATTCTGATACGGTTTGAGATACGGTTTTAAAGCGGTAAAATTTTGTAGGAATGAAGTTCTTGCTTATTTAATCCATTTTATAGCATGATAAACAATGTTTAGTTGTGTGATTAAATGTACCGCCGCCATCTTTTTCGGTACTGTCAATTGTTGCAATTTGTAAACACCAGCTTGCAAATTATGAATATTTTTTTTGTTTTCCTTTTTCCCTATTTTCCAATATCCGTGTAATATTCCTCAGACAGGACCAAGGCAGTGAATCAACTATATATGAACATTGAATTGATTGAAATATATATCTAAAAAGAATGACTGCTCATAAAATATTTTTCTCAAGGTTATATAAAGAAAGTGTTTCTAAAGGTGATTCTAAAACAGTGCAGAAAATACACTAACCATGCATCTTATCTATTCCTCACTAGTTGTGCTTCTGCCTACATATTACTTGCCGAAGAAGAAGCTACAACTATATTACAGGTAGGTAAACTAACGGAACCAACCACCGTGCATGGGTACATGTACACGTACACACATACATATTATAAAATAACATTTTGAAAACAAGCGCTGCGATTGGCTGAAAGCCGTGTTTCTATAACTGTATGGAAACACGGCAAGGTCCACTCCATTCAATACGCCATCATTACGGTGTAGGATACGCCATCCAGTACGCCATCATACGCCACTACAATTTCTCGTTCTCCCAAACTTCCACTCGTGTTTCTATAACTCTATGGAATCACGGAAAATGTTTTCTATTTCTTAAATACATCCCGGTTTGGTCTTATAATGTATATATTCTACACTCGAAATTTTCCTTCACCAAAATGATCGGAACCTCCAGTTTAATAGAGTGAAATGCAAAATATTACTTATAATGTACCCAATTCTACTCTCGGCATTACCACATTATATATACAAAACTCGTGGCCAAGCTAAGCTCTTGGCAACGGCTTCCATAGCTCAGTGATCAGAACACTGCACTAGCATCGCAGGGTTGCGGGTTCAATTCCTAGCTAGACGGCCTTGATGTTGCGCTTTTCGCAACTGGTCTCGGTTTGGTCTTATAATGTATATATTCTACACTCGAAATTTTCCTTCACCAAAATTACCTAGAACATATATGCATATACGTGTGCGCAACCATGTGTGGTATGCATATGCATAATGTGTAATTATAAAATAGGTTAGTTACTTTATTTATTTATTTACGCATATTTATACACGGTAGCCAGTTCAGCTAAGAAGTATAAAATTGAAAGGTGAAAAATTAAAATGCTGATTTTCGCAGGGCCGTGTTACAAAAAAGAAATAAGAATCTTAAATAGAAAAAAAGAATCATTAATTACAACATGCTATATTACAAATATTTTACTAATTTAGAATATAATATTTACTATGTTTAAGACTATGATATATACTAAAAATAGGAATAAGCTATTTACAAGATAACAATATTACAAACAAAGATAAAGCCAATACTAAAAATCGTCTAGGACATTGTTTGCATCTAAAAAAGTTGGAAGTTGTTTTTTCATTTTTACTGTGTTTATAATACTTGGAAACATTACTTTTACAATTTTTATAATACTTTTGCAAACATTGGAGAGTGTTTGGAAGAATTTGAAAGTATTTATGCAAATCTACAGCTCCAAACTCACTATCATGTTTGCATCAGGCTATATAAACATGGACGGCCATTTTCTATTTCATAAATAAATATAACCAAACAGGTCATTTCTTCTTTCAGGCCGAATCTTTTTTAAAACAAGCCCTGAAAGCAATTGAGAATTGCCTAAAAGCAAGATGTTACACTGGAAAGGAGGACCCTATGCACAGTAAGTCGTAAATTATTTATATTGTTAGCTTCAATGGCCTCATTTGTATGTTACAGTGAACTGCTTCTTCATGCAGCAGTTTAGCCAGGGGGGCTAGGGGGCGCACCCCTCCCCCCCCCACCCCCCCCCCCCCCCACCCCCCACCCCCCACCCCAACACACACACACTAAAATCCTCCAAGCGTTATAAGCTCCTCGTGTTAGTTTATGTCCACTCAAACTTTCACTCATGCTTTTCGTTTGTCGATCGCTTTCGGTTGTCTTCTGAGCTCTCGACTGGATTTACGTGCATGGAACAAAGCTTGCGTGCTTGGCTTGTGTGAATCGTGTCCAAACTCACACCGAGGATCTTTACTTGGAATTCGGAAACGTTTTAGCGTTCAGTCAGCAGAAAGCTACAAACATTGAAACAGTGCCGATGTAGTCTATTCAGTTCTGTGTTTTAAATTTGACACATTTTTCTATCACAGTTACAAGCCAATATGAAATGTACCATAGACAAAATATTAAAGAAATACCAGGATCTGGATAGTCTGATCCAAATATGCGGGATGTTGCGAGACTTGAGAAAGCGTATAACAAAAACACGAGCCGCTAGGCGAGTGTTCTTATCTTTTCGAAAGTCGAGCAACTTCCCAAGTGTTTGGATCATAGTATCCTGCACGGGAAATCATTTGGTATTTCTTTTATAAAATAACTGACTTAAAAAATACCCAGTATATTTAGCAAAAAAAATTGGTGAAAATACAAAATACCAATCACATTTCTTCTACTAGCATTTTGGTGACTCAACAACCAATCACATTTCGTTTCTAACACTTTGTTGACGTCTCCACTGAGCAGGCGAAATGGAGAAAACATGTTTTGGCTTTGTTTTGCCGAATTGAAGAGAAAAAATAGGTAAAAAAGGTCAACTCTGAATATCGAAAGCAGTGTGAACAGTATTTGCAGCTACCGTAATCGGCCATGTCAGCGTCTGGATCATGTTTTAAAACATCGTTGGCCAACTCAGTTGGCATGAAACGATCTAAAACAAAAAGAGAAAAGTAGCTTTTTTTATCGGAAATATCATTTTGGATTTATGTTGAGAGCTTGTGGACATTTTGCTCTATACCGATAGTTTTTTTCCTTTTACCAAGTGACTTCATCAGGCAAGAATACAAGAGGTATTTATACACAATTTTATTCCGTTAAGTCGCTTTAAAAACTTGAACTGATCAGAACTTTTTGCTGTGTTTTCATGAGCACAAATCATCGGGCTTTTTTCTCCGAGTTAAGCATTTGTTGAACTTGTTCTTTGTGTTGAAGCTTCAGTTCCCGCAGTTCAAGCCCTTACACATGCCTTTTTTTGTTTATTTATGGTTATAATGCGTTGTTTATTTCAATTTCTTTTTTGCTTTTATAAATAAAAGTGCTTTCGATTTCCGTGTTTGTTTGGATAGAGGATCCTGCACGATTATTGACCAATCAGAGCTTGCGTAGTATAAATGTTATTTTATAAATATTTATCCAAAGACCTGAAATGTTTTGTCTTTTAGGTATTATATATGTCGTTTTATGATCTTTATAATTTTATAAAATCGTACCCCAAAATAGCATTTCAGGGTCTCTATTCCTGCATGGACCCCCTTTAAATTAGACTTCCCATTTTGACATCAAGCCCCACGGCCCCCTCCCCAACATAGTCTGAGTCTTGGCTGCGCCACTGTCTTCATGGACACGGATATCTACTTGGGCAGGTGACTGCTTGCGGATAATAATTCCATATTGATTCTCGCGCTTGAGCACTCGCCTCAGTAGAGTCGTGGTTTGTCTCGAGGATTTTCTGCCCTCGAAAGTTCTTTAAAATATAAAATAGAGGTCCTTGAAAATTCTTGATTGGTCTTCCTATTGTGCTACCGATAATTTAACCATGTTAAAATAACTGATTTCAAACAAACTGTGTAGCTTGCTGGTGATAATTTATTATTGCAGTAGCAGTAGCAGTAGCAGTAGCAGTAGCAGTAGCAGTAGCAGTAGCAGTAGCAGTAGCAGTAGCAGTATAGCAGTAGCAGTAGCAGTAGCAGTGGCAGTGGCAGTGGCAGTGGCAGTAGCAGTAGCAGTAGCAGTAGCAGTAGCAGTAGCAGTAGCAGTAGCAGTAGCAGTAGCAGTAGCAGTAGCAGTAGCAGCAGCAGCAGCAGCAGTAGCAGTAGCAGTAGCAGTAGCAGTAGTATAGTAGTGTTGTAGTAAGCATTTATTTAATCACGATAGGTATATACAGCAAAAGCTGATGGGGTCGTGAAAATAAATAGTTATTTAAATCTAAACTAAATACTAAGGAAAATTACAAATATATACTATCTACTGTTTGAATTAAAATATTTTACATTATTTAAGAAGTAATTATTATTGCTAGATATAAAATCAATCAAACATTTGGTCACTATAGGGATGTATGCAGAGCTTGTTTAAATATCTTTCAATGTTCCAGTTCCCTAGTTTCATTATCAAGATTGTTCCACAATAACGAGTCTTTATATGCTATGGACTTGCTATTGAACTAAAGATGGATAAAATTAAGCCTGGTTTTTTAGATAAAACAAACTTCATATTTTTTGCATATTTCGGTCCTTAAATTTACCACAGAAAGTCCTTGAAAACCCAAGAAGATTCCTTGCAATTACATGTTCTTTATTACATAACAATTATTCGCCGAAGGCGAGGTGAATATCGTTGGGTTATTATTCACCGATATTCACTGAGCCTGAGGCGAATAATTGTTTTAGTATAAATACACATTTTCGTACTTTTAGGAACAACATTTTCTTTAAAATTGTTAATTTCCTCGTCTGTCGCATTGACAAATTGGCTTGATATTTCATAATATACGGCTAATGTCATTTTCTTATATCTGCTCCTTTAATTTTTTTGTTCGAATGTGTTAAACGGTCTTTTGTAACTAATGATATTTTAAAAAATAACTGACAACTGGATTGTTTATTTTTCACGTTTACTCATGGCTAGTTGTTGTTTTCGGGACGAATGCGCGGAATGCTTTTTAAACAAAACGACATATGAAACTGGTACTAACGCATATTCTGTACTAAGTTTGTGTTGATTTTTTGTATCCTCTTCGGAGTAACGAAACTCTAATACACGGTTTATATTATAACGAAAAGTTTGATCTGATTTCTTTACTGACAAACTTCGTGCACGTTTTGTAGAGACAATGACCCTTACTATAGCAACAAATAAACAATTATTGCATAATTAGTTCGGCAGCATAGCACAACCATTTAAAATTTAAAATGTACGTTTAGCAAGCGTGATAAAATGGTTCAATAAGTGATTTTTCAAACCTTTTTGAGCCTTCGCGGTTCGCTCAAGACGGGCGGCCGTGTAAAAAAACATTTTGTGGGAGACTAAATCCTACCTACAAACCGCGCAAGAGGCTGGAACTTTTTGCCTCACTTTTTGCCCCACGAATGACTGGACGTTAGCGTTCCAGGTATCAGATTTTAACTTACATCGAGTTCACTGGTCCGAAGTAGCTCGACCATTATTGGGGAGCACGGGTGGCGTGTGCTGTTAGGGCTCTGCCTCTCACCAATAGTTAAGCCCGGTCGGACGAGGTTAGTACTTGGATGGGTGACCGTTTGGGAATAACCCCGTACTCCGCCTGCTTGGGACTTATGTGAGTAGGGTTTAGTTGGTCTCTCCTGTGCTCCGAGGGTTTTTCGCTGGGTTCTCCGGTTTTCCTCCCTTCGTAAAATCAACACCTAGGTCTTAGTTGTCTACACATAGGAGTTTGGTGTCAATTGGGACGAAAGTTGTGTTCCTCTCTCCTGCCACACGTTAAGTGGCAAATTTAATCAATTCAAATACTAATCAGCGCGCGCGATTTTCTATAATCACCTGTGTATTTATACTACTAAATGTTCTTTAAACGATGGGAACCCGTTTGGATTATTGTTGGTGTCTAGATTATTAAAAATTATTTTCCTCCCATTTTAGGGCGTGATACAAATATTTGTGTGTATGTTAAAAGACGCCTAGCGATGTGCGCCAAGAAATTAGGACGTGTAAAAGAAGCTGTAAAATTGATGAAAGAAGTAAGTCGAGTGATATTTATATGTGTGTTTTGATGCGTCTGTTGGTGAGATTGCCTGTTTGGAAAATTGAGAAATAAGGATATTTGGTATATATAGGGCAGTAAGAAGCCAAAATTGTCTATCCCAATTTTGATTTTATTTAGAAGTATTTTTAAAATAAAGAAGAATAGTCTCTTTGCTTGTTCAATTTCTTATTTTGTTCCAAAGATATTTTGGTTTTAAAAAAATGCAAATAAGATACCTTATGACGTCATCTACTCCACTAATTCCGTAAAGGAGTAATATCTACGGAAATTATAGGTAGATTGTGCTGAAACTTTGAAGCTGTTCTAATACGAATGGTACATTGCAATGTGCACAATTATTGCTTGATATATTCCCCATTTGGGAAGTTTGTTTGATCTGTGTGGAGTAGATGACATCATAAGGCATCTGGATTAAGAACGCTGTACTTCCTCATACGGAAAGTTCTTCTAGATAAAATCAAAATTAAATAGAAGACCATCTTACTGCCCCATTAAATTATAACGGTATTATTGGTGTACCAGTATTTATTTTTTTTCCTTATTTATATTTACACAGTTGGAAGCGTATATTCTTCATGTCGTATACTTTAGTTTTAGTAGTTGCTGGCCGGTCACTGATTTTGGTCAGGGAATGGTCGGATCTCTTCAAAAATATTCCGATGGAGTGTGGTCGCCGAGTAGGCTTTGCCATTGTCAAAATTCCAGTCTGCGCATAACGCATTAACTTGAAGCGTTCCAATTTGTCATTCTGGAATTAAATAGTCGCTTTCAAAAAATGCAACCATCCAAAAACTTCATTTAAAAAAACAAACCAAAAAACCCCAACTATGTAGTTTATATTTCATATTTTTTCCCTATTTTCATTATTCTGGAATGTGTTTATATTCTTCAACCAATCTTCTTTAAACTCGTTTAGCCTACTACTTCTAAGATATACTTTTCCCAGTGGTTTTACTTACCGGTATTTGTTGATTTAGCCATATAGGCGTTTCATTCTAGCCTGTTACTATTGTGGGTTATATACAATCATTGACAAAATTAGTTGAAACGACTCGGGTGAATCATGCCATGTTAATTGCTAAGCCTCCTTTTTGCATAAATTGCTATCCCCCCGTCCCCCCTTTTCAATGTTGTTACTCTGAACATTTAAAAGTAATGGCAGGTGACTGAGTGCAAATTGCACACGTTTTGAGTTCCACAACATTGAAGTGGGGGAAAGGGGGGACATGAAACCATTTCATGTTAGCTTTGTTTCAAGAATTATGTCAATGATTGTAGTTATAAACCAATCATATAGCCATAGTAGGTTTATAGTATGCCATATTGTGCAAGTAGTGTTGTATGAACTATTGTCCACGCTGATTACATTGTATTTCATATGATATAAAAAGTCGGGCACTTTTTGTTTCAGTCGGGCAAATTTTTGGCCGCCCCCGCCCCTCTACAAATTTGTACCCCGTACGCCTATGGATTTATCTTTGTTTCAGTCTTCTTGTCAATTGAAAAATGCACAATACTTTATTTACTGTGATTTCAAGTCCCCTAACGTTTTGAAATTTAACTCTTCTTATTCGAAGGTTTACTGACATGAATTATAAACGAGGTTTAGAAAAGATTAGTTTATCTTTTTCTCCTTCAGCCTGTGTTTATGTCTCTTGTTTCACGCTATCAACATTTTTGTATTTAGTTGATGAAAGAATTTCCATTTATGAGTGTCTTGAATATCCATGAGAATCTTATCGAAGCTTTGTTAGAATTACAAGCGTATACTGAAGTCCAGGTAACCGTTTTGAGTTAGGTTCTTTTGTTCGGCATTTCTCTTTGTCTCGTACCCAGGCGTTAAGCGATAACCGAGCGTACAAGGATGCTTGGGGAGGATGCTCGGATTCGCGCTGTTTCCCTTCAAGGCATGGGCACAAGGCTGTATTTCCCCGACATTTGTCTGTCAGTAAGCTGCTGTATATCAAAAAGTTCTGAATTAGGTTTTATAACTTTGTGTAACGTTGGACCATGGACCAACTCATTAAATTTTGGTTGAATTTGGTTAAAAATTGGATGAAAATTTAATCTAATTAAAAATCTAACTACTGTATAAGATTTTTTTCAGAAGAAGTGAGTAAATAATGCTTGATTGCGCTCGTCCTTATATGCGCTCGTCCAAACCTTTAAAGTGCATATAACGCCTGTGGGGATTTAACATATTTGTAATCTAAGGATTCTCTTGAGAAAAATTGTAATATATCTTGTCAGCGGAAAATTTCATCTTCATAGACTTTTTTGCTATTAAAGTTGACGGAAATGATGTCATAGCAGACATCTGTAAAGAAGTTTTCATGTAGACAGATGCGGCTGGGATTCAAACCCCGCGACCTTCGGTTTACTAGACCGACGCTCTATCGACTGAGCTACATGGTCAACTTGGAAGCAGGTCATAGAATGATGGTACTTATATTTGATATTTCCAAACTGAAATCTAGTTTCTTCAATACGCGCTATGACGTCGCTTCCGTCAACTTTAACAGCAAAAAAGTCTATGAAGATGAAATTTTCGGCTGACAACATATATTACAATGTTTCTCAGGAGAATCCATAGATTACACATATGTTAAATCCCCCAGGCGTTATATGCACTTTAACTGAATATATATCTGAATTAACAAATAACAATGGCTTAACGGTTCTATTGTTTATAGACACTTCCATTGTTTATACATGGCGAAACACTGCCGTGACTCGACTGAGTGACTCTCGACTAGTTGTGACGCCGCACCCGGGTGACTGGACGTGTGACTCGCCAATCGAGTGATTCGACTTGTGACTCCATGGCCTAAGTGACTCGACTTGTGACTCGACACTTGAGTGACTCGACTTGTGACTCGACACTTGAGTGACTCGATTTGTGACTCGACACTTGAGTGGCTCGACTTGTCACTCGACACTTGAGTGACTCGATTTGTGACTCCATGGCCTAAGTGACTCGACTTGTGACTCGACACTTGAGTGACTCGACTTGTGACTCGACACTTGAGTGACTCGACACTTGAGTGACTCGACACTTGAGTGACTCGACACTTGAGTGACTCGACACTTGAGTGACTCGACACTTGAGTGACTCGACACTTGAGTGACTCGACACTTGAGTGACTCGACACTTGAGTGACTCGACACTTGAGTGACTCGACACTTGAGTGACTCGACTTGTGACTCGACACTTGAGTGGCAACTCAACATCCGAGTGACTCCATCCGTGATTTGACATCCGAGTGACTCGACTTGTTCTCTGCTGGCCGAGGTCTCTCTACAGGAAAGAGACCTGCAAACATCCGACACTTTGTTTGATGTTGCCGCCGTCCTTGATCTTGGACGTGTCAAACTAGTTTTGAAAACAAGTTCGGTGCAACACACGTTCTTGATTGGCTACTGAGCGTGCTTACGCAATGATCAACGAGTTGTTGACGTGGTGGCGCTAGAGTGTAAAAATCAGCGTTGCTGAGCCAGTTGTAACCCTGTTTTATCTTTTTATTTACTATTCAAAGCATTATTTCCGTAAAGATATAAGAATACTTTGTCACAGAATCGGTGTAAAGTTGTTTACAGTGCTTGGGGTGTTATAAGGCGACTCACAGAGCTGGTGAAACACTCGGCTATCGCCTCGTGTTGTTCACGCTTATCTCGTGTTTCTGAACTTCGTTGCCAAGGTCACCTCGTGCATGCGCGACAGATGTTTCCAGAGGTCTCTTTCGTGTAGAGACCTCTGCAGGGAACTCGACTTGTGACTCGCCAATGTCGTGACTTGACTTTTAGTTTATCCGTTACAACAATGCCACTATTTCACTTTTAAGGAAGTACAATATAAACCTTGTATATAGATAGATATTTCTTTGACTGTGCTCTATTCCATTTGCTTCCGTTACACAAGTTTTACAAACTTATTTCGTTATACTAATACTCGAGGGAATAATTCAAATCATGTTTAGGAATGTGAGTCATACTGTTAGACTTATTGCAATTTTTCGTTCTTGTTTTCAGCAAGTTTTGGCCAAGTACGATGGTAAGTATATGCAAAAAAGGTAAACATTACGAGAAGATTTCATAGTAAGGAACAAGAACTTGTGTGGGAGAAATGTCACTTACTTTTGATGGCTTATTAGACAGTATAGGTGATCGCATGCCACAGAGAAAAATAAAGATTTAATTAAATTCACGAGTATTTTAAAGCCTCACAAAATGAGGAGGACAATTTGGAAGCTCTAAAAACCTGCGTGAGTGAAAAAAATTATATAAGTACTTTCGAATTCTTCCAAACTCAATCGAGTGTTTGCCTCAGATTATATAAACACAGGACATCCATTTTCTATTTCTTTTATGAAATATGACTAAGAAAGTCACAACCGTGTTTGCATAGCCTGATATAGGCCTAAACACGGAAATTGACCAATCACAGCGTGTGTAAGACACAACCTATTTTATAAATATACATAGAGTTCAATCTACAGACACGTGACACAATCTACAGACAACTCATCAGTGTAGCTTGGAACAATCTAGATATGAGAACACCACTTATATATATACCCAAGCAATTGCCGGTGACAACTGCTTGTGCATGGGATAGTATAAATAGCGCGCACATCTAGAGATGGTAGTGAGCGTTGCATTAGCGCTTGCGGACACCTACACCAACGTCAAAGAGTGCGCAACAATACAGAAGTGAAGGAGTGTAAATAGTTCAATCTACAGACCGACGTGTTTCGCTGTACGGCAGCTCATCAGTGCAGCTTGGAACAATCTAGATGTGAGAACATCACTTATATATACGAGCAATTACCGATGACAACTGCTTGTGGGATAGTGTTGTTTGTGGGATAGTGTAAGTAGTGCGCACATGCATCTAGATAGCATGAGGTGGTATAGGGACAGAGCGCTCGAACTGCTATACGATATATATATATATATATATATATATATATATATATATATATATATATATATATATATATATATATATATATATATATATATATATATATATCGTAATTATTGTGATTTTTGTAGTAATTTAAGTTATAATTTAAATTTGTAATGACTTTTGTGGACATAAATAGGAAATGACAATTAGTGAACTCTTATCTTGAAAAAGGGGCTTGCCCGTGTAAAGTTCGTTTCTTGATAGATAGATATATTTATATTTCTAAAACTCATTAATAATTCATGAGGAAAATTCAAAAGAAATTAATGTTTAATCAATTGTCTGTTTACCCCGGTACAGAACTGATATCAGTGTCTGTAAATGTGATACAGAACTGTTTAATAAAACATCAGTTCTGTATCACATTTACAGACACTGATCATATCAGTTCTGTAGCAAGTGTACAGGCACTTCGCATTCAACTACCTTGAGTGAGGTACGCTGGTAGCGTCCTCATACAAGATGAAGATGCAAACATTTGTTGCCCAACAACATTTGTTGAATAACAAATGATGATCAATATGGCCATTTATGCCACGTCACGTAGAATAGAAAATGTGGGACTAATATTAAATTAAAGCGCATGCTCGTATCACTAATTTAATATTCGTAGCCTATTAAACCTTACCTCGAAAGTTTATCAGCTGTTAACGTGATTTATTTTTGTTTAGTTACCTTAATGGGCGTTTTAGAAGTCATTTACAGAATTCGTGTCCGTTCTGTATCGGGATACAGTATACCCCGATACAGAACGGTCACTCATTCTGTAAATAGTATATATATATATATATATATATATATATATATATATATATATATATATATATATATATATATTGTTGGTTGTTTATTGTTTGGGTTTTTTTCTTTGTTTGTATTTTTCGTTGTTGGCACTAAATAAAAAAAATAACATTTTGATTTTATTGTTTATCAGACATTACTTTGCCGAAATCTGCGACCATATGTTATACTGCTGCCTTATTAAAAGCTAGAGTTGTAGCAGAAAAGTAAGTGTTACAAATATATCGATAATCATGAGGTAGAAAAGTACGGAGTACGGATAAATATTTGTTTTTGTATTCTTTGTGTTTATTATTAGTTTGCCTTTGTTAGCTCCTAATAGTTTGCTTTACCAAAAAAGCTTGATTCCAAATCACTTTTGACCCTTTGGGGATAGTGTGATTCCTGTAGATCAACCATGCAAAATTGCCGGGTTGGAAATTTCCTGGCAAATTAAACTGATTTTTTCTTTGTTTTCTTTTAGATTTTCTCCGGAAGTAGCTGCCAAGCGTGGATTAAGTCCTACAGAAATGGCAGCTGTCGAGGCCATTCATCGAGCAGTAGAATTTAATCCCCATGTACCAAAGGTAAATCAGACAAACATACGTTGCTACTTTTGCATACTTGTTAACCTGAGACATTGCTATTTTTGTTAAGCTGAGTGACGAAATCTGCTCGTGCTTGTGCTTGCGCCTGCACGACTTCAGTGCTCCCAGCCAAAAAATAAAATTGGGAATTATTACATTGGCCCGAGAGTCACAGAAAATTTTTAATATTACAAGGAGACCATAAGAAATACTAACGTGACCAGACCATGCGGAAGGAAGTAGGCAACTGACCCTCCTTGATTTAAGGATTTAGGGTGAAGGAAAATTCGAGTGTACATTAATTATAAATGTATATATTCTACACTCGAATTTTCCTTCACCCTAAATCCTTAGAACATGCTGTTTAATCGAGTGAAATGCCCAATATAATTTATAATATACCTCCTTGATTTAGGTGTTTAGAAACACTCGGGCATTGTTGTTCCTAGGCCTTTGACATCTTGGCGCCAAATGCTTTGGGGGAGCTCTTCTAGTTTTCTGCGTCAGAATTCCGATGCAGAAATTGCAAATATTGCCTGTCTACAGTCCAAAACTGACAGTACCTTGTCGAATTGCCACAATTGAACGCGTCGGAAGCCAATTGTCAGCTGTCTCGCGAAACTGGTTTCTTTTTAATCTTTTAAAATGCGTATACTAAATAAATACTCGAAGCTGTATAATTTATGGGTAATTGTGTTTAATTCTGAAGAATGGATAATGTGCAAAACAACCGGATAAAATGCATTTTTGATTATTGGTCTTACAGTTGTTTTTCCTCTGTCTGTAGTATTTATTGGAACAGAAAAGTCTGATCCTCCCACCAGAACACATATTAAAACGAGGAGATAGTGAAGCCCTGGCGTATTCTTTCTTCCACCTTGCTCATTGGAAGCGCGTAGACGGTGCTTTGAATCTACTGCATTGTACGTGGGAAGGAAGTAAGTGTAAAAGCTGACCGCGGAGAAATTCTTTATGTACTATTGTACTTGCTGTACGTATCTCTTGTACGAGAAGTGGGAGGTTACAAGAGAAAACTAGTGAACTCCATTCTCCATATCTGGAACGCTAACTCTCAAGCAAAAAGTAAAGCTAAGCTCTATTACGTCATTTTCAGTCCCTCTACGAAATGTTCCCTAGCAGCCTGGTACCAGTATACATCCGACATAATATGTCCACTTTTGAAGCTTGAAATGTCTGAAGTTAGTTTTCCAGAATTCAAAATGAAATTCAATCTAGCAAATACATTGCCCTAAAGAGGACATGCACACCAAATAGATGAATACTGTTTTCCCAGTCCCGAAATCAAGCTGACATGGCCGTCCTCGGAAAATTTTGCAGGGGGGTGTACGCTCAATTTTGCCGACTGCCACATAATTGTCACTCGTCAGTACCATAACTCGCCGAGTCTGGCGTGTGCCGATTGAAATCTCTTGTCTGCCGACTAGAACAAATAAAGCAATTCTTGGGGGGTGTCATCCCATCCCCCCCCCCCCCCCCCCACACACACACACATACCCCTCCCCATAGGGTAGCTTTGCACAAATGGTATAGTATTGAAATGTTTGTATATTTAAATAAACGTGGACAAAACTAGTACAATGTTTACATATTTATGAATCAAATGTCAATTTGGCGTACTCGCTAACTAGTGCATTGGTCAGGTTGGCGTACGGTTATGGTTTTTGGTGTTAAATGATCCTATTTCCGTGTTTGATCGAACAGCAAGAGACATATCTGTATTTCTCCTACCCTATTGCCCGCATATAAGCGCATGCGCCTATCAGCGAAAATTCAGGATTTTCCGATCGATCGTTTTTAGAGTAAAAATGGTCGTGTATAGGCGCATGCGCCTATAGAAATTCTCATATAAGCGCACCACCCCAAATTACGGTAAACTCGGTAATTTACCCTAAGAAGTATGTGTATTATTAAAAATACGGTCTTCTGCTCATGTTATCAAACTCGCAGATTTTGATCGTTAAAAAGCTCATGCGGCAATATATATTAACTTTCAAATTTGGCGTCGTCGCGTCTTTCCTGTCACAAAATTTGCGTTCAGTCTTCTAGAATAAACTTCTGTAACCCGAGATGACTTCGACTCTGGTCTATTAACTTTTATTAGTTTTTATTAAAACTTTCCCGGGATTCACGATTAAGCAGTTAAATATCCTTGAGGTAATATTCATCAAGTTATCATATGCTATGTAACTGAGTAACCAACTTTTCTCTTCTTTTTTGTTTAGCCTTCCGTCTTCTACCTTATCCTATGGAAAAGGGCCATCTCTTTCATCCTTACCCAGCGTGTACGGAGGCAGCTGATAAAGAACTACTTCCAGGTTTGAAATTAGAGAATGACCTTTAATGTGACAGTTGCTGTTGTTGAACCGTGCTTATGAAATTGTTTTTTTGAATTTTCTATTATTCTATAATATGAAAAAAAAACCTATTGTTACATATATATATATTTGTATTTTGTATTCACGTGTTGGGAAAGCACTTTATTTTTACATTCAAAGTTGATAGCCGGGCCGCACATCGGCACAAAAACGCGGCGGCCAAAACAACTATTGGACGTCACACGGTGGACATTACCATTAATACGTTTAGCCATGATCCACTGTGTTGAAGTTACTATTATTCGTTCCCAGTATTTGTTGTCATTTCGACTCAAGAAATGCTACGATTAGGCCGCTTTGAAGACAAAATAAACATAGCGATATCTTACATAAAAAATACGATAAAAACATAACCTCTTGACGGAGGTAATAAATGCTAACCGTGCTCTATGAGCATTTGACCTTCACAAAATTGTATAGGAAGTCCTTTATGTTTGTCGCATTGTTCGTATTTTTATTGAAGATAAATTCCACACCTCCGCGCACCTATATTATTATTTACTCTAATTTTCTACCCTCTTAATCAACTTTCCAGCTATATACGTTCACATAACCTGGCTGGCATAACGTTCTTTTTTGTGTAATTACTGGTCTATTTATATTCCATTTTTAGCGCATCACACTGTGTCAGTTTACCCTAAAAGAGAGTTGCCATTCTTTGTTCTGTTTACCGCGGGACTCTGCTCTTTCAACGCATTATTGGCTCTTCTCACCCACCAGTTTCCAAATTCTATGGCGTCGGCGGGAAAAACGGTAATGTCGATGTGTTTGCTTGTTTGTTTTGTTTCTTTTTTTTATTCGTTTTTGTTTGTTTGTTATCCGTGTTTGTTTGTTTGTTTGTTTGTTTGTTTGTTTGTTTGTTTGTTTGTTTGTTTGTTTGTTTGTTTGTTTGTTTGTTTGTTTGTTTGTTTGTTTGTTTGTTTGTTTGTTTGTTTGTTTTTTTGTTCGTTTGATTTTTGTTTGTTTGTTTGTTTGTTTGTTTGTTTGTTTGTTTGTTTGTTTGTTTGTTTGTTTGTTTGTTTGTTTGTTTGTTTGTTTGTTTGTTTGTTTGTTTGTTTGTTTGTTTGTTTGTTTGTTTGTTTGTTTGTTTGTTTGTTTGTTTGTTTTTTGGTTTGTTTGTTTGTTTGTTTGTTTCCTTGTTTATTGAACCACAATATTAGCAATTTTATAAAGTTACATCTTATTCGATGCATGTAACTTGTAATACAATGTTTTGCTGACTGGCAAGAAAATTCCACAAATAAGAAGCTTTATCCTATAAGTACAGGAAACTGAATTTTCGAATTTTGTTTCTTCACTTTTAACCCTCTCAACCCAGAATTCCCTTTTGGGACGGTTATGGTTAGGTTTAGGCCCACCGGGGGGTTGTAGTTAGATTTAGGGTCATGTTTGGAGGTGGGGGTTGGGTTAGGGGGGGGGGGGATGTTGGGAATTAGTTCTTTAATTAGTTGACGTTATGATTACCGTCAATATAACACAAATGTGCAATTAATGATTATCATCAAAATAAGGATGAAGACAACCTGATATCTAACGCCAACAGCTATACCCCCGTTGTTTTCAAGATTTTTTTGATATACAAATAAGCTATGGTACCGTACCACTTGCAGACTATGTGCACACAGTAACGTTTCCTAGCGTTTTCGTATTGTTTCAAGTAATGAGCTCATTGTTCTCGATTCGCCTTGAGAACGGTGAACGAAAACGTTGCTTTGTGTCTCAAGAAATTTTGTGAAACTTTGAAAACACACGTAAAATCAAATCTTAATGTTCTTTGTTATTCCTATACGATTAGCTATACCAATCTTAATTGTATATAAATTTCTTTGCAGGTTCTAACATGGGTCTCCGCACCTTTCAGTGTATTAGTTCAGAAAATTGAAGACATATTTCCCGCTCATATTTGGCACCAACTGACTCAGATATAGTATAGATGGCTAAACTCTTCTAAAGAAAGTGCTAATATAAAAATGAACTGCTTAGTCCTGAATACGCTGTTTCTGTGTAGAAAATTTTTATTAACTTAAATATGACTACTGCCTTACCAAGTTGAACAAAACTGGACGAAATAAACGATGTTCAACTATTCCATATTGTATTTCATTTTTCGGACACTTTTTGCCTCTCGCCAAAAGTTATGCCCAGTTAGACAGGGTTAATTAGGACTTGGATGTATTATTAGTCGTCTCCCTATCATGAAGGTGTCGTATTACATTCGGAAATGTGTTTCAAAACATGTTTAAATATTTTCTGTTGGTACGATTTACATGAATTCTACAGTATATCGGAACCATCGCTTGAATCTGCCGAATTCAGCACTATAGGTTTTGTGGTTGCAGAGAAACATGCGCAGTTTCTTGCAGAATTTTCCATCGAGCCAGACTGGAACTAAACAAATTATACAGTTTCTGGATGTTTCCAAAGAAGCTCTTCACTATCACACTAGATTCAGCAGCATGTACCAACAGAGTCAGACTATGTGCACTGCATAGAGAAAATATTGTTGAGGATTCTTCTGTAGACCTACTGCTTGTGCTCCTCTATAAATTCCAGCCATGTTCGAACCATTGTCGTATCCTTGACCCCTACAATTTTGGAGGTCAATTCCTTGTTCTTCCAGCACTTTACATATCAGTTCTGCAATGTCACGTCCTTTCTTCTTCTCGCAATCCTCCAATTTCAAAAACCGCTCTTCAATCTCCCAAATATTCTCTTCATTTTGATGCACATACCTCAAAATAAAAGTTATCTGTTCTGTATGAGAAACATCGGGTGTCCCATCAACAATAATACTGTAGTAGAACGCCTTCTTCATTTCTTTAAGAATAGTACCTAGAACTAGTTTCGCACACTCCTCAATGAACTCATTCTGTGAGCGCCAGGAGAGATAGTGCGCTTGCATGCGAATCTGTCCGTCTTGGTGCTGTTTAACTTCCTGGAGGTGTAGCTCCAAGACATTATTATGGCGGCTTAGTACCAAAAGTACCAAAGGAAAAGCCCATTGTGAGAATCTCCTATTTTGCTGCTAGAGCCACGAAACGGAAGATTTCGTTCAGATAAGAACAATACCACATCTAAAATACACCTAAAGATTTCACGCTATTTTGCAGTTTCTGCATCCAATTGTTTTTGAAGAGCACTATCAATTCCCACAGGTTTCTTCAGGGTTTCTTCTAGACGTTTCCAGTCACAATAGCGTGAGATATGAACAGGGTTGCGCTGGCGGGCTTCAATTTTATCATACAATTTCCTCCAATTGTCTTTGATACCACCTTCAGATCTCGCAAGCACCAAAACCTTGAAAAACACAAGGAAAGCAGAATAGTCCTTGGACAGATAAACTCCACACAAGCCAATCCCTGTGCACCTTTTCGCCGTTGGGCAAGGTGCTAAAAAAGGTGTTTTCAGGAAAATGCCGTCCAGAGCTATCTCGTGGAAAGCAGCCTGGATTTTCAGGAGGCCCATTTCGAACTATTAAATCTCTTTGTGCTTGTGTTAGCTGTTTCCATGTTGCAGGATCACTGGTTGGTAAGTTAAACTGTTGAGAAGCAGGTTCAGCGTGCCTGACATGCCTGTCATCAACATCTTCCATATTTGCAGGATTCTCAGTTGCACTACTACGGCTTTGTTGAGCGGGGACCACAGCTTCGTACTGTGTTTGTGTTTGTGTTTGTGTTTGTGTTTGTGTTTGTGTTTGTGTTTGTGTTTGTGTTTGTGTTTGTGTTTGTGTTTGTGTTTGTGTTTGTGTTTGTGTTTGTGTTTGTGTTTGTGTTTGTGTTTGTGTTTGTGTTTGTGTTTGTGTTTGTGTTTGTGTTTGTGTTTGTGTTTGTGTTTGTGTTTGTGTTTGTGTTTGTGTTTGTGTTTGTGTTTGTGTTTGTGTTTGTGTTTGTGTTTGTGTTTGTGTTTGTGTTTGTGTTTGTGTTTGTGTTTGTGTTTGTGTTTGTGTTTGTGTTTGTGTTTGTGTTTGTGTTTGTGTTTGTGTTTGTGTTTGTGTTTGTGTTTGTGTTTGTGTTTGTGTTTGTGTTTGTGTTTGTGTTTGTGTTTGTGTTTGTGTTTGTGTTTGTGTTTGTGTTTGTGTTTGTGTTTGTGTTTGTGTTTGTGTTTGTGTTTGTGTTTGTGTTTGTGTTTGTGTTTGTGTTTGTGTTTGTGTTTGTGTTTGTGTTTGTGTTTGTGTTTGTGTTTGTGTTTGTGTTTGTGTTTGTGTTTGTGTTTGTGTTTGTGTTTGTGTTTGTGTTTGTGTTTGTGTTTGTGTTTGTGTTTGTGTTTGTGTTTGTGTTTGTGTTTGTGTTTGTGTTTGTGTTTGTGTTTGTGTTTGTGTTTGTGTTTGTGTTTGTGTTTGTGTTTGTGTTTGTGTTTGTGTTTGTGTTTGTGTTTGTGTTTGTGTTTGTGTTTGTGTTTGTGTTTGTGTTTGTGTTTGTGTTTGTGTTTGTGTTTGTGTTTGTGTTTGTGTTTGTGTTTGTGTTTGTGTTTGTGTTTGTGTTTGTGTTTGTGTTTGTGTTTGTGTTTGTGTTTGTGTTTGTGTTTGTGTTTGTGTTTGTGTTTGTGTTTGTGTCGGTGATTCTTGATTTGATTCATCTGAATCACTTTAATGGATCTGAACGTGGCTCTCACGCAAACTCGTCTGACTCGAGCAACTCCTGTCAGCTTCAAGGGTGTTTACCGTGTTTTCTTCAGTTTGTTGTCCGGTGTTATTATCCTGTTGCTCGGTAGATATACCCCAGCCAAGTTCCTCGAAAGTTCGCCTGTTTTTGGCTTCATTCGCAAGTCGTGCTTGGCGTTGATTTCGCTTTGATGCTCCTGATAAGTAGCGTCGTGGAGCAGCCATCAAAACATGTTATTACTTTGGCGGATATTGCGCTTGACGGTAATGCTTTATCGTTTTCAACACCAAAGAGCCTGGGCCGAGGGAAGACTATAGTCTACGTTCGATTATTCGATTAAATTAAGCAATTGGTGAACCTTATTTGGTCTTCATCTGTGATATAAAGAAAAAACATACTTGTTCTGAAGTTGTCGGGAGGGAGGCCCTCGCCCTACTACAGCCGTTTGGCTACCCCGTCTATCGATTCTCTACAACGTAAACTAGCAACAGAATTAGGGGGCCCCTCTCGAGCTGGGCCCCCGGAGCAAATTGCCCCAGTTGCCCCCCCCCCCCCCCCTCTGGGCGGGCCTGAAGGCAAAGCTGTCGAAAAGAAAGAACTCGAAAAATCGAAAATCGAGCACGCCTTACATAAGGCTTGACGGGATGATGCAATAATGCCATTTTGTGGACCCCCCCCCCCCCCCAAAAAAAAAAAGAAGAAGAAAAAAGCCGAAACCTAGACTCGGCCGACCACAGGTCGCCCGAGTAATTACCTACATCTTATTAAAATAAAACTATTATTATTCTCGCTTCGTCGTCAAACAAACATCCATCGTCTGACTCGTGTCGTAATTCTTTACAGTTTCGTCTCAGAACTTTAAAATTATATTAGAGAATACAAGGTCGATGTAGTTTAGCCAAAATTCCTGACAGAAAGAGCACCGCTGCCAAACGTTTTGCGCATGCGCGACGTCCGAGCTCGTCCTCAAAAAAAGAGCGGGAAAACACTGAAATATTTGGACTGGTCCGAGAGAACGACACAAAAGTTAAAAATATAAGCATACTACCAAAAGGATAAGGTAGGTAATTTGTACATGGCTTCTTTGTCAATAATGTAACATTCTGAAATTACCCCTTCGTAATTTTCTTTACCCTTTTTTTAAAACAAGTGAATAGTCGAGCCTTACTTAGTCTTTACTGTCTCGTTGTTGTCGCCACGGCTAGTTCCCACTTCTCTTGCAATGTTTACTCTAGCGAATTCACGCATGCGCAAACGTTTGGCAGCGGTGTTGACAGAAAGTACAAATCCTTTTGTGAAATCGTCCGGTTGACGATTTAGAGAAAAGCTAAGAAAGACCATTTGCATCGCAACGCTTTGTCAAGAGCTTTGTAAAACACACTGGGCCATTCTTTATCGGTAAACAAATATTTTCCCTGGTTTTCGAACAAGCTGGAGATCGTCGACGACAGTAACAAATTATAGGGAACTGGGAACAAAAACCCAATTTTGTTTGTTTTTTTCATTGGAGTTCCCCAGAGCCTCCGTTCCTTGGTACTGACCAACAGGATCGCAGGCTCTGGGTACGAAATTCTTCCTTGATCAGACCACCGGGGGTCTCAAAAAACTTTAGCTACTGCATGTGATGGCTTTTTTCGTACGTAAGAAAACCTTCGCACGAAGTTGTGAAAAGACCATTACGACTAGAATATGCTTGTATAACGAGCATCTGAGCTATCTCTAAGTCAGTGCGCGTAGTCCATGGTTCAGTGGAAGGTTTCCCCATAAAGTAACAAGAGTAACAAATAAGGCAAAATGGCAGAGTTTGAAACAACATAATCTTTTCCAAACTTTTAATAACTCAGATTTTAATAATCCAAGTAGAGTGCTGTACGGTGGGCAATGTTTTACATAGCAGAGTGAAAGGTTGTGAAATTTTACTCTGATGAAGGGCTCCGCTCGAAACGTCAATATGTCGTTGCTAAAACTCAGCAGTTTATCAAAAATTTGCTCTACACCAGTACATATGCTTCGATTCCATGAACAAATTTAGATTCAATATATTTATTCTCAATTTAACTAAAACCCACGAAGAATTTCTAGTTTACAATGGTCTTGAGCGTATTATGCATGCTTCACACACACCGTATTCTTGATATAAATACGACTCTGCGTTATAGGTCGGCGTTAAGCCTGGTTCTCATATGTCGCCGATCGTCGGCGATTTATGATTTAGATGCATGTTAAAACGGGAAGTGCAGCAGCATGTTCAGTAATAAAGAACAATACAGAAAAGCAGTGCTTTTATTCTTTTACTTAACATGCATCTAAATCATGGGTCGACGACGATCGGCGACATATGGGAACCAGGCTTAAGATCATATTGAACTAACGTAGATACTGAAACCGTGTTCCGCGAACGAGTGACCTAGCAACAAAATAAAACAAGTGTTCCGAAGACTTTTTTTGCATGAATGGCAGTAAGTCTGAGTAATATATTAACATGCTAATATATATATAGTGGTGTATTATCAAATCATTAATAATTCATAAGGAAAATTCAAAAAAATTAATGTTTAATCAGAAATACTGTTAAAACATTGATTAATAAAACATCAAGTGTTTTATCAAAGTTATTAGACACTAGCGGCTCAAATTCAGTTTTTTCTGAGTTACAATGATCTTATTTATCTAACGTTTCTTACAATTCTTAAACAAAGTATTCATCATGTACACTTAGAATTTGATAAGTAAGTTCGGCTCGCCATTGTAAATGCCCATAAAGATCGGCCGCTCATATTTTAACTACTACATAAACCTAACCCAAACATTCGCCCTGTGCATAGTCCCTAGAAATAAATTGTCCGGAAACGCGGCCAAAGTCTTTGTTCACGTTTGTGCACCTTATTTCCCCTTAACGCTTGCTGAACACATTGTATTTTTGGTATAATGAAGCAATCAACCAACAGCATCGTTGCTTTATAAATATTAATGACGTAAAACAAAAGATTGTGCACCTTATTTGCCCTCGACCTCCAAATTGTAGCTCATTGTTAACCGCTTTGATGTTCGTCGCGTCTCCAGATAATATAATTCTAGGCACCGGCCTGTGTATTAACACAGGGCATAGTCCCTAGAATTATATTGTCTAGTATCGACCTCATTTAAAACATATGAAAATTACACCTTATAGGTTTTAATTCGTAATTTAATACTACATAATTTAATAACGAACCAAACTGCAAAAAAAAGTTACGTTTAAAAATACTATACCATATATATATAATATAATATAATATATATATATATATATATATATATATATATATATATATATATATATATATATATATATATATATATATATATATATAAATAATAACAGGTATGCTACGCACGCTCTGATTGGACGTATTTATTTGATTACGCCATCATTCGTCAGCTGAGTCTCGGTCACTTTGGTAGCTTCTCCTTGGTTTTTTACCTCGTAAAACGGTTAGTTATTTTATAAAACAAATAGAAAATCGCTTTTGTGACTCTGTACTGTGATACAAACACGAATGACGCAATTTCAACCGGAAAAAATGTGTGGACATTCCACTAGGCATTTTTTCCGGTTGAAATCACGTCATTCGTGTTTGTATCACAGTACAGAGACACGCAAGCGATTTTCTATTTGTTAAATATATGTATATATATATATATATATATATATATATATATATATATATATATATATATATATATATAATAAGTACTTATTAACCGAGCGCGAGGTCCGTACGGGAAAATATTTTGCTTGAGATCTTTTGAGTACAGACCGAGCCCGAAGGGCGAGGTCTGTACTCAAAAGATCGAAAGCAAAATATTTTCCCGTACGGACCGAGCTTGTTAGGTTAATAAGGAATTTATTATATGTCTCCACAACAACGAGAAATAATTTAGAGAAAACATTATCGTCTACAGTACGTCTTCCTGCACGTCAGCGCAAGCGGAGGCTGAGCGTTTTAAAATGGCTTGCTTTTTTTCTCTAATGTACTCTGTCTCCGTAGCATTTAATATATCATCTTCGTCGGTTAGTTCGTCCGGATTATAGAATTGGCCGTCCATTTTTCGCTATTTCGCTTAATTTTGCTCACAAATTGTTTCGCTGTAGTTTGTTGTTTTTGTGCGGGTCCGTACACCGAGTCCGTACGGTAAAGTACGGACTCGCACGTTAGCCAATCAGCGTTCAATACGCCAGTTCGGACTCGCAAGACATATAATAAATATATATATATATATACGGAAAATTTCTTAGTCTTATTTTATAAAAGAAACAAATTACGCCCTGTGTTTATATAAACTGATGCAAACACGAGAGTGAGGTGAGAGAATTCGAAAGTTTATGTGACGTAATAAATCAACGACGAAATAAATATTAGGCCTGAGCATACTGATTTCAATGTAACTGGATTGCCCATCCGGCTTCAAAAATGGAGCCATGGAAAATGACAAAATTGTATTACCAAGCTGGACGGCATGTAAATTGTTGAAATAATATTAGGGACTTTGACGTTTTACAAGGCCAATTTCAACGACAACGTAAACGAATTCTATAGTTGGGAAACAAAGAAAATTAATACTTTATAGTCCCCAAGAGTAATATGTTACTGGGGACCGGGTCGTCTTGAAAATGATTAAAACTAGCTTCAAACATCAAATATAAGTCTGTTAACCGTGACTTCAACTTATGTTGCTTTTATCTAACTCAGTATACAGAGAGCAGCAGTGAGTTTTAAAAAGGAAAACGTCTATTTGACGAGGATCTTTACACTCATCCCACTCCGCGTAAACGGATACATGTAACTCGTAAATAAATCGTTCACTTATTTTTCACTTATTTCGTCGAATGTTCCGTTAATCCTGACAACCTTAATTCTAATCCCCAAACGTGCCTAATCCGAACTATTATGTGTACCTTGCATGAAGTAGTTACGAATATGATATGACCACCGATTGTTTCAAAATGTTTACTGCTGACCATAAGGGATGAGCAATCCAATTACATTGAGATAAGTAACTGGGAGTCTTTTCTTACGACTTTCTTCTTTATGCACTTTAACAAATTTTCTATATGGTACATATTTTCAATATTTTAAAGGTGATTTATTTGAGGTGCAAGGTCGGGGTTTTATTTTGGATCTGACAATTTGCAGATATTTTACTTCAAAAGTATCCAAAATTATTAATTATGTACATTTCTTTCCGGAGAGAAATTCAGCAAAAACCGTTGCAACGGTGCTCAGCAGTTGGGCGAGTTTGGCATCTTGTGACAGCGAAATCGCGCCTGTATTTCAGAGCTGATAGCTACAACGCTAACAGGAACGAAGACCCACATGCCAAAGGCGCGATATTCCTTTTCCTTCTCTTCTTTTCAGCATGCTAGTAACAACCTTCTTTCCAGCTGTCATCTAAATTGGCATCACGGGTCTGCGATGGTGCTTTTCGTCTATTTTGAAACAAGGAAAAAGAGAACTGAGAAATGCTAAACATGTTTTACACCGGGCGGGGGTGGAGGCTATTCGGAAATAACGTGAAATTAACTCTGTCTAACGCCAGACGATTTTACTTGTCAAGTGGAGATCGACCTCTGGAAATCTTCCCAGTAAAGTAGAATTTTTTTTTGCATCAGATCTTGTTGTAAATCCCGACTGAATCAACCGTATTTAAGTAGAATTATCATCGCCATCATCATCCTGATTATGATAATCATCGCAATTTTATTATAATCACAATAATCAATAATCGGAATTTTCTAGTTGCGCCCCTGCTTATAAATAACCTAACTCTTATAAATAATAACCTTAACCCCAAACCATTTTTAATTCAAAGAATCAAAATATTTTTCGACTTCACAACATCATTATAGGCTCGATTTCCAACCGTCTCCCGGGCCCCGGTACACTTACCTCCCTCGAAAGAGACGGCTGGACGCGTGAGCCACAGCACGTGTCGGTGACGTTTTGCATAAATTAATTTCACGATATCAAAAACCCAAAGAAGCTGACCGAAATGTAAGTGACTTCCCTGTTCCTGTAGGCTAAAAGACGAAAAATTTTGGTCTTTAACCAATTTCTCTAGAGCTTGCTGTTGTAAATCTTTTCATTTTCCTGAGTGGAAATGGGCCTTTAGTCATTGGTCCAAATCGAAGCTTCAATTTGTCTGCGCATGTGCTAGTCTTTAGGCTCGACCCAGTCTCTTTCTAAAGAATAACACACGGCCGATAATGAATCATGACGTTTAAACGTTCTAGAATGTTGTAGTTTCCTCCTTGTTGCTCATTTATACAGATGTATACTTACAAGGATATATATGCCAGAGGAAGTAACAAGAAAGAAGCTTTCTTCTTGTGGAATTACCAGTTCTTTCTTGCGAGTCGCTACAATTATGGTCGTTGGTCACTTGATCCCGTCTTCAACTGTCGAATTGCCGGGTCGTTTAACTATAGTTCGTCAATTTTTTACAAACACATGTGCAACTAAACGGTATTTGCCAGTGAATAGAGTACAACTTATCCAAAAATTGGGATGTTCGCAGGTACGGATTTTCAGGAAATTGGATTTTTGTCTATTGCCTTATAATATTATTATTTTATGGTGTCAATTTTCATTTTAGATAACATTACAAAATGCTATTTTTATGGAATACTGGAAGGTGTTTCACTGGTTTTTTAGACTGAAATGACACTATTGAAATGCTTCTTCAGATTTTTTATCTTTGCTACATAATCCACTGACTTGATTTTTGCGAAATACAAAATTATTACACTCCCAGAGAGTCATCCCATCTAACCTCTTAAAATAATAATGCAATAGATAAAAATCCAATTTTCTAATAAACTGTACCTGCGAACATCCTAATTTTTGGATATGTTGTACTTTAGTCACTAGCAAATACCGTTTAATTGCACATGTGTTTGTAAAAATTGACGAACTATAGTTAAACGACCCGGCAAATCGACAGTTGAAGACGGGACCAAGTGACCAACGGCCATAATTTTATAAACACCGTAGCGACTCGCAAGAAAGAACTGGCAATTCTACTAGAAGAAAGCTTCTTTCTTAATTCCTCTGGCATATATATATATATATATATATATATATATATATATATATATATATATATATATATATACTTGTAAATATACATCTGTATAATTGAGAAAAGGAAGAAACTACAACAATCCAGAACGTTTAAACATCATGATTCATCGAATCGTTTTCTTCAGCGCCATGTTGCTAAAATTATCGGCCATGTGTTATTCTTTAGAAAGAGACTGGGTCGAGCCTAAAGACTAGCACATGCGCAGACAAATTGCAGCTATGTTGTCCAGCCGTGATTTTGGAGGAGGTGTAAATACCGGTGCCCGAGATACGACTGGAAATCGAGCCTACAACAGCACCTGAGTGCAGGATAGTACATTGAACTAACATGCCTCGTTAAAACTGATAAAGGAACAGATTCTCCGATAGCTTATAACTACACTGATAACAAAGTTGGAAATGACAGCCCAATTACCAGCAAATATAAGGAACTCTAAGGCGTCTAAGCTACTTGACTTTATGAATACTTTCACACAGATATGATTGAGACGAACACTACCAGACTTACTAGGTGAAATCTGCTAATAGAACAACGTTAAAACATTGTTTAGTAAAATTTCAGGTAGCCGAGAAAAGATCAATGTAGCTCAAGTTTTTAACTGTATAAATATCACAAATATCCAACAAAAAGTACTTTCTTGTATCGCCTGGCTATATTCGCAACCATAGACAAAAAATGCAAACAGGAAACAAACCAGTTTGCCTCAAACATCGGTTGTGGTCTACGTTATGTTTACTAACCAATACGAGTTACTTTTCCAGTCTTTTTACTACCCAGGTTTTCACTCATTGCCATGGCAATGGGACTAATATGGGTCGGAGTAAACCAGGAATGAGAAAAATCAACTCACCTGGCAACAACACTTCTTGAGTTCTTGGGTGAATTACTTCCAGAAGACGGAGGAGTAAGGAGAGAGCGTCGAGTAACAACGTTACTCTGAGTGGCAGGTTGTAAAAGATTTTGAGCCTTGCTTCTTGGTTTTAACTGCGTTCTAGTTCCCATACTTTCGTCGGATTTCGCCAAACGGCCGGACCTGACCCCGTTTGAATCGGTCGGAATTTGTGGTAAGCTTCTTCGTTGAACAGCTGTAAGGAAACGAAAAAACGAATCATTATCTAATCTAATATCTGACGGTGCACGGAGATGCAATAGACGGCTGGCCAACCTTGATAAAAGTGTCTCAAAAACACCGTTGATGGCATTTTTTGTTACAAGCAGGCAACCATGCTAATCGTAACGGATAGTGTATACTTTGAAGGTGAGGGGTGTTGGCAGCCGTAATTATTGAGTTATATACTAAAATTTAGAGCTTTTTGAAAGCACAATGTGATGGATGGGATATTTGTAAAGTGCTGCCTATTTACCTTTGTGTTTTATTTGAATTAGCTAAATTCAGAATGCTATCCAATCAGCGTGCCTCTAGTTTTGCTTAACCTAATTCGCATAACTCACACTCATAAACAAAGAAGAATTATGGCGTGAATACACCTAAATATAATACTTCGAAGAAAGGCCACAAAAAGGGAAGATTGCCAAGAATCAGAAATGTATTAGATCTGGTAGCTACAGGAAAGTCTCATAATCGTAAATTACTTCGTTTTATTTTGGTAATTTGCCGATACCGCCATCTATCTACTGTTATAAAGCTGAGCTTTTGTACTATAGTATAATATTGCTCATAATATCCTTAGACATTTAACTCACCGGTTCAACAGTACTATCTTGTGATACACGGAAGGCAACCGGCCTAGTCATCTTGATCAATGTCTAAGCTACATTTCTAAGCTGGTTGCCTGGTTGTATAACAAAAAGTTTTCAGATTGTTGTGGCTGTTCTTCTAAATGTTATATTTAGGTGAATTTGCGCCATGTTTCTTGTTTGTTTATAATTGTGAGCTATGCGAATTAGAATAATCAGAACTTCAGGCACGCTGATTGGATAGCATTCTGAATTTGTAATTCAAATAATACACAAACGTAAATAGGCATTGCTTTACAGATATCCCATCCATCACATTGTGCTTTCAAAAAGCTCGAAATTTTATTATATAAATTAATAATCACGACTGGCAACACCCCTCACCTTCAAAGTATACACTATCCCATATGATTTAGCATGGTTGCCTGCTTGTAACAAAAATGCCATCAAAAGTAATATTTTGAAGCCATGGCCGGCCCTCTGCAAATCATCTTTTGTCGTTTTGAATAAGTCAAAAGCTTTATAGTTATACATTCAACTTGTTAATGAAGTATTGGCAACAACAACAACAACAACAACAACAACAACAACAACAACAACAACAACAACAACAACAACAACAACAACAACAACAACAACAACAACAACAACAACAACAACAACAACAACAACAACAACAACAACAACAACAACAACAACAACAACAACAACAACAACAACAACAACAACAACAACAACAACAACAACAACAACAACAACAACAACAACAACAACAACAACAACAACAACAACAACAACAACAACATCAACAACAACAACAACAACAACAACAACAACAACAACAACAACAACAACAACAACAACAACAACAAAAACAACAACAACAACAACGACGACGACTACCAAAATGACAACGACTTGAGCAGAAACTTAAGTCTGTACGATGCAAAACAATGCCGGCAACTCAAAATTAGTTACGACCCAAAGCATATCGTCTATCGATGTATCCAGATTTATCATGAACTACTTTTGTGGATCACTAACAACAAACATACAACAAATAACACCACAAGATGCTGATCTTATTTACTAAACTTGATAACGTTTATTTACTGCGGAACGTGCGACGTATGAATGTAAATCATGAATGAATGAAAATCCCTCATAAAAAGTACTTAGTGACACACATATTGAAACAAATTTCTTTTGCCGATCGAGGAACTCAGAAAGTACGCAATATATATATATATATATATATATATATATATATATATATATATATATATATATATAATATATATATATATATATATATATATATATATATATATATATATATATATATATATATATATATATATATATATATATATATATATATATATATATATATATATATATATATATATATATATATATATATATATAATATATATATATATATATATATATATATATATATATATATATATATATATATATATATATATAATATATATATATATATATATATATATATATATATATATATATATATATATATATATATATATATATATATATATATATATATATATCCTGTGATCCATTCGTTTCATTTCGCGATCTTCGCCGAGGATTGCGCGACACACTTTGGAGTTATGACCCGCCCTGCGTTAATACAGTATAACTTCTTGAACCGCGGGTCTCCTACTGTATACCAAATTTAATGACTAACGGAGAGTAATTAATCCAAAGTGGCAATTTATGGATGTTTACTTCCATAGTAATAACCGTTGACCTTTTCTAAATACATCTAACTTGATTCATCAAGTTTGGGCGCGGCTGAGCCCACAGTCAACTCAAACTAAACAGTAAACTAAACTATACAAGACAGTAACAGTATACAGTCAGCGAACATTGCAACGCCAACAAAGCCATATATTTCTCACATCTTTGTTCGATCACTGGACAGGACCCGCAGTTAGTCGCACATTGCCAAGTGGTCACGACCCCCTGCTTAAAAACGTCTGGCTTATAACTATATTCAGCAAACTAAAGGGTTTGCGGGCACCCTGATACATACGTGCATTGTCGTCAATGTCTAACATGTCTTCTATGCTCCCTCGGGATCCAGCTGATCTGCGCACGGCGACTATAACAAAATAAAATAAACCATATTGTTGTATCACAGTAAAACCCCGCTACTTTGAACTATTCGTAATCTTCTTTGAGAGTTCAAGATTGCAGGCGTTCGAGATATAACGGGGTATATTATACTGTGACTGAAAAACAATGATGAAATATTTGGAAGGGAAATTGATCAATTTTCTCATTTGGCGACCAGCGCGGTTTCTGATTGGCTAAACGGTCCTCGTGTGGCAATCCGAAAAGCGTGATGTGTCCCGCGTAATCCTGGCAGCGAGGCAACAATAGGATTATTTGCAGGGGCAAAAAGGAAACTGGACCTGTTTTTGCAGTTCGTATTAGTTCCGTTCAATGTTGCGTTATATGACACTTGGTATAAATGTATAAAACAGCGTCGTCTCGAGTCTGAACGCCAGTCATAGTGCCACGAAACTTGACCATATTTCGACTAGCTATAATTTTAAATAATATATGTCAACTGTAAATTGTCCAGTCAGAGAGCTTGACTTGTACCACGTGACCAGTTATCGTAGAATTACCCGCCACAGCGGGGTATTCGAGTTCGTGTACCACGCGTGAATGTCACGCACGATTCACGAAGCTGTCAACAATGGCGGAGTTTGGCGAAACAAGAAAACGTTTCGCCCGAACAGTCAGATGTTGACAAGAAGATTGTTAGGTTATAAGAAAATAAGGATTCATGGAATACAAATAAAGCAACAAACAATGCATCCAGAAGCCTTGAGATGACAACAGAATGGAAACAGACAATGAGAAGCGGACAAAAGTTAAGCTAAGCGAACTTTATTAACATTATTTAAGCTTTTTTTTGGAAAGATTAATATTTTTGATATAATATATAATTTATAGACCTTTCGCTTGGGGAATTCGTTGAAATATTACCTTTCGGGATGATATATCCTATCATACCTCGGGGTAATATTTCATCGAATTCCCCTCGCTCCAGGTCTATAAATGCTAATTATACCACGTCTATCCACTCAGAACATCGTGATAGAAGTTGAAGTTGAAGGATGCAGATCTTTGCAACTGCATGCTGTTGCACCTGTCTGTTTCATCAGCTGTTTAGAAATGCAACTTCACGTCGTACCTACCTGGAAACGTCCATAACCAAATATTGACTCAAAATGTTTTGAATACAAAGTATTCGGTAGAAATCAAAGACAAAAACAGACGTACCTCCGGTTGTTGATCTTGGTTGAAGTTTAGACCCTGGACCTGGGGAAACCGATCTTCCGATTCGGGCTATTAAAAAAAAGGAATATACGTTGTAAAGACTATCATCGACGATCAGAAAAACTAAGTCTACTATCTCATGCTGTACTGCATTGCACTGTACTGCATTGCACTGCACTGTACTGTACTGCACTGCACTGCACTGCACTGCACTGCACTGCACTGCACTGCAACTGCACTGCACTGCAACTGCACTGCACTGCACTGCACTGCACTGCACTGCACTGCACTGCACTGCAACTGCAACTGCAACTGCACTGCACTGCACTGCAACTGCAACTGCAACTGCAACTGCACTGCACTGCACTGCACTGCACTGCACTGCACAGCACAGCACAGCACAGCACAGCACAGCACAGCACAGCACAGCACAGCACAGCACTGCACTGCACTGCACTGCACTGCACTGTACTGTACTGTACTGCATGTTTAGTGATACAACTGTACTACAGAAAATATGGTTTTGCAGTAAAATATACGACCATATATTGAAAAGTTACGATAGTATTAATTCATACTTGATGAATCGGCTTTCGTTTTCTGTCGTTCACTGATAGGTCCAGAGTACCACAGTTGCTTCGATAGACCTTCTGATGACGGTTTCGGTAAGGCAAGGGCTGATCGCCCTACGACAGGAACTAAAACAAAACATAGTGTTACTATACTTTTCTTAGATCCTGTTTACACGACTTGGCACAATTCCGTCTCGGTTGCAGTGTTGCGGCGGTCTGACATTAATTGCATCAGCTGAAATTGACTGTCTTGATTATGTAAAATCGAATGAAAGTATCCAGATTCCAGAAAATGGTGGACTATTGAGAATTTATAGAACGAAGTAATGACGTATCGGAGTTCTATCCGAAAGACATATGAGGGTGTATTAAAAGATGACCAATCAAATGCATAAGAGATGAAGTATACACATTATAAGTCTTATAATTTCTACACTCGAATTTTCCTTCACCATAAATCCCCAGAACATGCTATGTAATCGAGTGAAATGCCCAATATTACTTCTAATAAACCCAATTCTCTCCTGGCATTACCACCTTAATATATACAGAACTCGCGATCAAGCTCTCGGCAACGGCCTCCGTGGCTCAGTGGTCAGAGCATTGCACTAGAATTGCCAGGTCGTGGGTTCAATTCCTGCTGGAAGGCCTGTGTAGTTGCATTTTTCGCAACTGGTCCCGGTTTGGTCTTATAATGTATATATTCTACACTCGAATTTTCCTTCACCATAAATCCCTAGAACATGCTATGTAATCGAGTGAAATGCCCAATATTACTTCTAATAAACTATTATATATACCCGTTTTTAAAATTACGCGACCCCGGAAGTTGACATGCATGTGGCGTGATGTGAACTTTATAGCAATTTAGTGTCACAAAATGGCGGACATCAATACGAACTGAGTCAGAATAGGACGTTAATGCTGACCGAATGGCGAATTATTTAACCATATAACAATGCAGCAATGTTGAATACGATGACAAAGTAAGTTATATTGAAGTATTTTGGATTGCCATAAAACTCACTTGTCGACTGCAATATTTCCGGCCTGGTCGCGTAACTTTGAAAACGGGTGTAATAATGGGATGGGAAACATGCTAAATCATTTTCTATTTTAAACTGTCAGTAAAAACACCGCGCTGGGCCGGCGGTCATTTACATACACTCAGTTCCTAACAAGGCGTTGAGAACGGTGGTAAGCCCTCTAGTGGGGGAAAACCCAGCTGATTTGGGTTAGGGTTTTTGTTTCGTTTGATCCACATAATAGTTTGGGGTTAGGGTTAATGATAAGGTCAGGGATAATATTAAGGTTAGCAGTAATTTATAAAATAATATTTTGAGAACGCAAGCGGTGATTGGTTAAAAGCTGTGTTTCTATAACTCTAAGGAAAACAGGGATAGATTACGCCATCGAATTGCAATTTGCCATCATTATAATTAAAATTTGTACAGAAACACTATTGTACGCCATCCAGTACGCCATCTAGGGAGGATAATGAGAATTTCCACTTTTTATTTGGATTAATCTATTTCTGACAGGTTATTTCATAAAGGAAATAGAAAACATTTTTTCCGTGTTCCTATAGAGTTTTAGTATAAATTTACAAGTCCTTGAATTTCATTGGTTATCGCACGAGTTTCTATTTAACAATTAGTCACCGAAGTCGAGGTGACTATCGGTGAATATTGTTTTAGTATAATTTCACAGGTTGATAAAAAACCAATAACGTTGAAACAAAAACTTTTAAACAACTGCTTTCATTTTAACAGTGGTGATTCTGTTTATTCACAGACGATGTTAGCAAGCCACAGTCTTTGTCAGTAAATAATTTTAAAAAAAGAGTAAACAACATCCTACTTTGGAATTGAACTTGAACATACATTCAAATATATGCTAAAAAGACTTTTATTCTGGTGTTTTGGATCCTGTGTTACGGCTTTTTTGCACTTAATTCATGTTCAATATGTTCTTCACTCATGACGAAGTTTTCGAAAACATCGCTACGACCAAAACCTAGCCAAAACATACAAAAAATACGAAGAATTGTAGAAAATATACTTCCTTACCTTTATAAAGTTTTGTTTTTACAATATTTGATATGTACAACATCTCAATGATAACTGTTTTCAGTATAATATTATGCTCTTTTGTTTGTCTCAAAAAGTACAGACCCCATTTTGAAAAAAATATCAACAGTTCAATGAATCGATAAATTCTAGTAAAATCTCATACTTCAAAATGACAACTCCGAGGGGGAGACTGAAACGAGTAAAGTCAGTGCAGTGTTGAATAAGTACCAGTCTCTTTTTCTCAAAACTACTTTTGAAGAACAATTTCTTGTGATGCAATAGTCACCACGCTAGGCGGTGATTCATCGCCGAGCGGACTAATCAGAAAGATGGAAAGCCTTCTTTTCCACTATGAAATTATACTAACCGCTGATAGAAACCTCTGGCGATAAGCCAATGAGAAGCTTTCTTTTAACGAAATTGCCCAATCACAAAATGGGTAGCCTGTCACGAGCAATGATCATTAGAGCCAGCGGTTGTTCTGTTAAGCAACAATGGCGCCGAAATTATAATGAGTGGCAAATGACAGAAGAAATTGAACATTTGGGCGAAAAAATAAGTTCTACAGGGAAAAAACCCCGCTACAAAATGGTTAGAATGGAAATTATTAATGGTAAGATCGTTAAATTGTTTATCTGTGTTCGTTTAAAACGAAATAACTGCAAACAAAACACATTTCAAAATTACGCTTGCTATTGACAAGATTTCGTGATGTAGATTTCGTGATGCTAAATTGAATGTTTCTTTTAACTTTTTGTCATTTTTACAAATCAAATGAGTGGGTATATATTGTTTCAATATTGTACATGAAAACCCATGCTAAATTATGCAAGAAAACTTTACTTTTCAATCAGTTACCGTATGGGACCAAGGAAATGTCCGAAATGTACGTGGATCTTCACAGTCGTACATTTTCCCCAAGGCAGTGAAATAGTAATGTGAAATGACAACCTCGTACGCGGCGGTCACGCCTTCGACGCTCGCTCTGTTCGCATTTTTCTTAATTATCGTTTGTTCTCCGAGTTCCTATGCAGTCTCTCATCACTTTCCTGACAACCATGGTGTTAGTGCTCGAAGTTATGTTTTAAAACGTGGCTATTTTAAGTCCAAGACGTGTTTTTACAACAATCATGTTGCAACCTTCAACTTGGCGAAGCTTCACCTGGTCGGTGTTCATCCTAATCCTGGTCCTTCTGAATACGACACTAGACATGCTGATGGTTTGAAGACCTTGTATATGAACTCTCGTAGTATCAAAGCTTTGGTGAACGATAACAACGCCGTGCAAGGCAGTAAGATAAGTAAACTTGTGTTATTTCAAAACTTGGTTTACTCGGAACAATTTGATATCGTATGTGTGTGTGAAACTTGGCTTCACGAGGGCGTTTTGGACAACGAAATTCTCCAAGACTATACTATATATCGAAACGATCGTTTGAATAATAGGGGCGGCGGGGTTCTAGTTGCTGTTAAAACTGACCTTCGTTCGATCAGAAGAAATCATCTCGAGGGAACAAATTGTGAACAAGTTATGGTTGAAGTATTCCCTTTGGGCAGCCCTAAGTTAATCATTAGTGTATTCTACCGACCACCTAATGACAATATAGACTCACTTTTAGAATTGCGTTCAAGCCTTGATAAATTAGATGAATCTTGCCGACTTATACATGTCGGAGATTTTAATCTACCTAGAATTGATTGGTCCCAGGACTATCCCACACCAGCTTCAAATAATAACCAAAATGAAGAACTATTTTGTGAAATTATAGCTGACAACTTCCTTGGTGACTTGGTTAATGGCCCTACCCACATACAAGGAAACAAGCTTGATTGTCTTCTCTGCAATCATACAAGCATGATATCGAATGTGACTTGTACTCAGCCGCATAACATTTTCCCAACAGACCATTATTTAATTAACTTCGAGATAAATATTTGCTGTAATAGAGCTAAACCAGTTAAACGTAATGTCTATGATTATAAGAACGCTGACTTTTCCGGCCTTCGATCCAGGGTTGCCAGATAGACTTTTTTTAAGCCAAATTTCTCTAATTTGGCTTGTTTTTACAAGGTTTGGCTTGGAAAAATTTCATTTGGCTTATAACTATTTTTTGGCTTATTTTTGGCTTTTTTTTCTAAAAAATGGAAAGTCGTCGGTCTTTTCACCATATTTCAGTTTTTCATCGGTTAAAATTTGCCGCTTTGTTGTTTAGAAAGACTAATTGTTAAATCTCGGTATAGAGCAGTAGGGATTACCCGATCCGAGAGTTGGATAACCATGGGATAACTATCAACCAATCAGAGACGAATTCTTAATTTAGAACATCATCACTCATGCCACTGTCTTCGCAGAGGTCCGACCGCATAATTTTTCAAGTTTCAACCAATCATAATTCAAGATTTTTGATCCGTTTAAAACTTCAGCAGTTGACTCAGTTGACTAAGATGAACTTCTCTTTTTAACCGAGTTTTAAACTGAATACTTGCATGACAGACTTATATGAAATGTTTTGAAATGTGAAATGTGAGTGTATACCTAAATAAATAATTTAAAAAAATAAGCAAATTTTTAGTTTTTATGTCAGATAAAGTAATAAACCGATTATTTATGGCATACTTGCATAATTATTACTGCAATTAGCACTCGGGCCCAGTCCCCGCCTTAATTTTAGAGTTTGGCTTTTTTGGCTTATTTTGAACATGCGTTTGGCTTATTTTGGCCCAGAGGACCTGGCAACCCTGCTTCGATCACATCTTAACCATGTTCCCTTTGATCTAGCAATATCCGAAAACTCGGACATAAACGAATGCTGGCAAAATTGGAAAGATTTGTTCTTAACCTCTGTTGAGGAATTTGTGCCGAAGAAAACGGTCTCCGATAAGAATACACCTCCCTGGATCGATCGTGAAGTAAAATATCTCATCAAAAAGAAATATACGGCTCTGCGCCGCTATCGTTTAAATCAAACACAGCAACGTAAAGAAATCTTCGGCGATTAACTCAAGAAGTCAAGGATATGATAAAACGTAAACATGAGGACTATTTAGCAAATATTAAACACTCTTTTGCGGACAACCCCAAGTTGTTCTGGTCATATCATAAGGCCATTCACTCGAATAAACAACAGTCAACTATTATCACTCACGGCGACATAACAGCCACAACAAATCAAGAAAAAGTCAACTTGTTCAACTCATATTTTTCCTCAGTGTTTCAACCAAAATCTGATCGGAATTGTTTTGAGCTCAGCGATGCGTTTGAAACAGTTATGCAAATATCTGAAATTCAACTTGAAACTAATGAGGTTTATGAACGCTTAAGAACGCTCGATACAACAAAAGCATGCGGGCCTGACGAAATTCCTGCTCGCATATTAAAAGAATGTGCACTGGAAATCTCTCCTTCTCTATGTTTCCTTTTTAATACATCACTTAAGGCTGGCAAAGTTCCTGACGAATGGAAAAAATCAAATGTAACTCCGGTGCACAAGAAGGATTCGCGAGGGAATGTTTCTAATTATAGACCGATATCCCTGCTGAGTATTATCTCTAAAGTAATGGAACGCTGTATTCATAACCGGGTTTATCCAATTCTCTCTGCACTAATAAACAAAACACAACACGGCTTTCTAAAGAAGCGATCATGCGTTACCCAATTACTGTCTGTATTACATGACATTGGGAAAAATCTGGACAACAACAAACAAGTAGACATGATCTATCTAGACTTCTCTAAGGCCTTTGATTCCGTTGATCACGCGATTCTCCATCAAAAACTTTACGCGCACGGACTCAGAGGTTCAATATTGCTCTGGTTTAAGGATTATTTAACTGATAGATGCCAACGAGTGGTGCTAGAAAATGTCGCTTCTGAATGACCCCTGTTACCTCTGGTGTCCCTCAGGGGAGTATTTTGGGGTCATTGCTATTCACAATTTTTATTAATACTTTGCCTGATTCTTTATCACCTGGATCGAAAGCTGCTCTTTACGCGGACGATTCAAAAGTATATCGATCCATTACATCATTGGTTGACTCTACGGCCCTACAACAAGACCTGAATAACCTTGAAGTTTGGAGCAGCAAAAACAGTCTGCAATTTAATCCATCTAAATGTAAAATCCTCACAGTCACAAGAAAGAAAAATCCCAGTACATTTCCATACAAATTGACTGGTAACGATCTTGTTCGCTGTGATGAAGAAAGAGATTTGGGGATAACTATAACCTACAATCTTAAGTGGGATTCTCATATCACACGAATTCGATCTACTGCAAATAAATGTCTGGGTCTCCTGAAACGGACTTGCTATGATTTACCTGACACGCGAGTTAGGAGAGCTTTGTATCTATCCCTAGTTAAATCGCAATTAAGTTATGGTTCTAAGTATGGTCCCCTGAAACTGCTACATTGAAGAAAAGAATTGAAGGTGTACAACGACGTGCTTCGCTGTCGATTTTAAGACTTAAACGCGGGGACTTAGCTTACGTGGATCGCTTAAAGAAACTAGATCTCCTGCCACTTTCTTATGATAGAGAGATCAAAGATTTGACTTTTTATTACAAATGTAGATATGGTCTAATTGACCTTGATGCAAATATTTTTACACCTATTGTCTGTAGTAGAACAAGACGGGGTTCATCAATGTACTTACAGACCCCTTTTTGCAAAACTAGTACTTTTAAAACGTCGTACTTTAACAGAATTGTTCATCTATGGAACTTAATTCTCAAGTTAGCTCCATCTTGTATATTTGTAACTCTTGGTAGTTTTAAAACATTCTTGTACAAGACTTACAAGGAACTTTTGACAACAACATTCGATCCAGATTTACCCTGCACTTATTCATTGTGTAGGACGTGTCCTTGTCATTCCTAATTTTATCTATTTTAAATGTTTGTATATAATAGTTATAATAGTTAACGCTAGTAGTCTGTAAATTTTTAGCCAGGCTGATACCTTGCATGGGACCTCGTCCCGTTCGTGTCAAGCCTTATTTAGTGTGTGTCACTGAATTAAAGTTGTTAAACTTGGCTGTTGAACGTTTATTGTTTGCAGTTAAAAAATGTATTAAACGAGCCTCAAAGAATACGTTATGGTCGAGAATGTATTTTACTTTTGTTGGTAAATTTACGGAAAATGTTTTCTATTTCTTAAATAGACAACCACAAACGACCATACATATCTTATAATCACCGGTACATTATGAAGACTATTATGTGGACCAAAAATGAAGCACTTATCAGTGCTTCATTGTTGAACCGCTAACAAAATGTGATTGGCCTGTGGGCATAAACAAAGAACGCCATGGTATTCGGTAAACCCCTCGCATGACAAGCAGATGACGCAATGACTATATGGTGAATGAGAAAAGGTGTGTGCCAAAACACTATTCTTAAAATAGGGAAAGTTTTCTTTTAAGAGAGGAAAGGATTTAGATTAAAGACTTAAAGTGCCTAGCTTGTTTGGAAAAGTATCCCTTTTCCGCAATAAATGTGCCCTTTCTCGGATAACAAAAAAAAATTAAACAAACCTCTGTCGTCAATATCGTCGTCTGTGTTGTCCAGAATACTTTGGCTACTGGTCTCGAAGTTGTCTCTTTCTATAGCGTTGTTATCTCCGCCTGCTGCTGGAAAACATATCGAGATGGAAAAATTACACCCTAGCGCCAGATTAAATATAAGCTCTGATCTCCTGATTTGATTCCAAGTTTTGATTCACTACCTTGCAAATTTGGGAAACGTCATGAAAATTATTCAATAATGCATTTATTTTATATTACAAGAACACCTCTTAAAATTATGACACAAAATGATTTTATTCTTGTTTCGTGCTTCGTCAGAGGCTGTGTATAGTGGTTTTATCATGGTCCATAATGCTAGAAGATTTGAACTTAGATCTTAGAAGAACTGATGGACTTGGAAACCTAGATTCATGCAGAGTAAAAACAAAAGGGTTTACGCACAACTTATCATATACACAGATAGGTGACGTAAACCTTCACGTATGCATATACAGTCATAGACGTATACACATGCATCCATGTGGAATATAGCAGTATACTGTATAGCATTAGCATATGTTGTCATCAAATGCAATGTATACTTTCCTAGTGTTAGAGTCAAACCGGATGTTCTCTTGCGTACAACTTTGCAATATTGATATGCAACATTGCAATTTTTATTAGCAGATTCATTAAGCAACTAGCAAACGCTTTACCACGATTGATCGACGGATTGCTCCAAAAATCGTTTTAAATGCCAAACTTTGGATAATACGAAATGCTACATAATGTTAAAGCCATTAACTTCAAGTACAGCATCACATTTATGTTGTTCGATGTTTGAAACCAATATTTTAAGCAACCAGTCGAGGAATCGTGATAAAGCGTTTGCAAGTTGCTGGATGAATCTGCCAATCAAAATTGCAATGTTGCGTATCAATATTGCGAAGTCCTACGCCAGAAAACATCCGGTTTGACTATAATATCGTTAATTGTCTTAAAAGTACTGTAGTGTCAAGCTATTGCAGTATATATGCCTGGTTCCTCATCTGGTTGCATTAGAACTTCTTTGATAAGAGAAAATGCATTAGTGCAGAGATGCAATAAAGTTAATTTAGATTTTAAAATATAACATACCGATAAGTGGAGTCCGGGATCGAGGTTGTATTCTCAGATTTTCATCAGGTGTGGGCGAAACTGATCTCCTTGACGCTAAAATTCATAAACAAAATGAAAGTCATGTCAGTATATTCAACAAGATGGATAATACATTCAGAACTACTTATTGTTGAAATATATCGCGCAGGTATGTTGTTAGAAGTTGTGTTAAGCTTTCATTTGATGTATAGTTTAAGTTTCCATCTTATGAGTGAAATTTTTTAAAATGTTCAAAATGTCCGTAGCAATGTTCGTAATAATATAACATTTACTTCTCACAAATATTATAGAATTTCAAATGTTTTTTATTCAAGTACGTAACGTACAACCTTGAGCGATATGTCAAACAAAAACAATTGAAAAATGCTACATGTATTTGAGGTTGAAAAGTTCAGGATTCTAGCTAAACGGAAAGTACTCTACAAGTGGGAAAACATATGACATTTTGGTTTAAATCGCAAGAACGATGGTGGCGAATATGAGCCTAATACTTTGTTGAGTTTTCACTGAACGTTTACAACAATTGTAGTCATATAACAAACGACTTATTGACCTTCGCTTGTTCGGTTTGTACTATATAGTGAAATATCGACCTCCGTTTTCTGCAAGGACCTCGCTTCGCTGCACTCGCTTGGTACGTATACTAAAAACGTCGGTCCGATATTTCACTAGTACAGACCTCACGCTCGGTCAATAAGTATAGTAATTATTATATGGCAGCAGCGCTGAGAGGTCCGAATACGGAAATCCTGTAATTTGATTGGTTCATAAGCGGTCGGATATTTCCCATATCCGCCCGCTCAGAGCGGAATCTGCCGTTCGGGACCGTAAGTTTTATAAACAAAATGGCAGTCATGCATGAGTATATGCAACAAGATGGATTATAACTTCAGAACTACTCTTTGTTGAAATATATCGTGCAGGTATGTTGTTAGAAATTTTATAAGCTTTCATTTGATGTATACTTCGAGTTTCCACGTTTTCTGAAAGTTTTTAAAATGTCCAAAACGTTCGTATTAAACATTGTTGTATAATACAACATTTACTTCTCACAGTATTATAATTTCAGATGATTTTTTATTCAACTACTTAACGTACGCTCTTGAGCAATACGTCAAACAAAAGCAATTGAAAAATACTATTTGGGGTAGAAAGTTCAGGATTCTAGCTCAACGGAAAGTACTTTAAAAATGGGGAAATGTCTGTCATTTTCGTTTAGTTCGCAAGAAAGATGGGTCGAGTTTTCACAGAACATTCACAACATTTATTATGGCCATATAATAAACTACTTATTGACCTCGTTTGTTCGGTCTGTACCAGTGAAATATCGGACCTCTGTTTTTTGCACAGACCTCAACCCGCTGCGCTCGTCTCGGTCCGTACTAAAAAAACATCGGTCCGATATTTCACTAGTACAGATCTCACGCTCGGTCATTAAGTAGTTAATATATATATATATATATATATATATATATATATATATATATATATATATATATATATATATATATATATATATATATATATATATATATATATATATATATATATATATATATATATATATATATATATATATATATATATACCAACCAACTATGCAACCATATACCAACCAACTATGCAACCATGCAACTAAGCAGTCATGCAGCCAATCTTGTAACCAACCAACCAGCCACGTCAAACATGCAACCAACCAGTCAACCAGCCATGTCAAACATGCAACCAACCAGTCAACCAGCAACCAACTACGCAACTAACCAACCCAACCATTCACCAACCGCTTCGCGCCTGGCTCAAGATTACTGTATATTGTATGACATTGCATGTGCGTATACCTACATCTTTTGCGCCTAAATGTTTTCACCGCCGATATTTTCCTACGCTCATGGGCCCAACTAGCTAATGGATCGGGTATGAGCGATTAATAATATATGTTGTTCAGTATACCTGGTGAAATGTTAGCCAGTTTTCGAGTTTCAAGTGGACTGTTAGAACCTGATTGAGACGTTTTTTTAGCACGTTGTAATTCGCTTTTAGGATCGCTTTCTTTAGTAAGAGCCGATCGTCGTAAAACAGGACCTGCAAATTCAGGAAAATATAGTATATTTTACCATTAATAACATTTCGACCAATCTTCCTTATAACATGCATAGATTTTATACAGATTGGTTGTCGTTCGTGCTCCATTTCGCGAGGGGGCACGTGAAAATGAAATGGAAAACATTTTCGGAAAGAAAGAAGAAATCACTGGCCAAAAACAATGAAAGCAAACAAACAACCAGCTGCACTGCGGCAACATTTCAAGATTAGGCAGAAAACACAACCAAAAAACATTTACTGGTTCTCGCTTTTCGTAAGAATCTTAAGAATCGGGGATTTTTCCTGTCCCGGATCGTGTGGGATTGTTACGACAATTAGTGTGAACATGGTTATAGTAGTCCGCTAGACGTATACAGACGATGGATGCGATCACAGTATTAAAGGTAAGTCATAGATTCTTTAATCAGCAATTGTGTATACTGATTTGTATGTATTAAATTTGAAATAGTCAGCAAGGTATACTGACTGACATAGTGACATATTGACGATACTGTAGAGTGTAGCCTTCATTTATTTTATTTGCTACGGAATAGAAATGTTCTCACAAACGATTTGCCGTTTGATTCTTACAAAATATGTTTATTTTCGTAGTTTTTTGGTTTGTTTTGGGAACTGACGAATTATTTTGTGTTGATGAACAACGGCGGCAATCTTGAATACATGCCCCCTGCATGGGTTTATTCATATTTTACTAAAATTAAAGTCGACCATTTGATTCCCCTTTTTATGCATACAACTGTTATGTTTCAATATTTAATTTAAGAAAAGGCTTTACTGTGTTAACAACACAGCTTGAAAACTATAGATATTCCTAAACAGCAATGTTCTCGGTGTTGGAATATTGGGCAAAAACTAGAGATGAGCCGATTAATCGGAAACTAATCAGCAAAGCCGATTAATCGGCCATTTTAAAATAATCGGTAATCGGCCGATTATTTTGAATAATCGGCAAAATAATCGGTGCATGTCTCAAATAAAGCTTTTCA
>OZ035997.1:35031314-35046314 GCA_964035015.1 Corallium rubrum
TTTTCTAGACATAACACAAAACCTGCACGACGGAAGCCACCGACCATACCGTAAACCAAACGACCACCCACAGTTTATCAGCAGCCACTCTAACCACCCTCCATCCATCTTAAAGCAACTTCCACAAGCAATCAACAAACGAATATCACTGCTATCATCCGACCAAGAATCCTTTGAAAACGCATCACCGTTGTACGAAGACGCCTTGAAACGAAGCCATTTTAATGCCAAACTATACTACATTCCCGAAACACAAACCATATCGCCCACATCGCAACGACGCAAGAGGCAACGAAACGTAACCTGGTACAACCCTCCATACAGTAAAAACGTAACAACAAACGTCGGCCGCGAGTTCCTTAAATTAATCGACAAACATTTCCCCGCAACGCACAAACTACACAAGATTTTTAACCGCAACACTGTGAAGATCAGTTACAGCTGCATGGACAACATCCGAAGTACCATCTCCAAGCACAATTTCCGTGTCCTGTCTAAGAGAAAACCTCTCGATAGCAACCCCTGCAACTGCCGAAGAAAAGACACATGTCCACTCCAAGGAAAATGCCAAACGGGCAACACCGTATACCAAGCCAACATAACGACAACTGACAACAACGACACAAAACATTACATTGGTATGACATCAAACACATTCAAAGAACGGTACCGAAACCATACGAAATCTTTTAAGGACGCGAAGTACGTCAACGACACAGAACTATCAAAACATGTCTGGGATCTGAAATCTAAACGGAAAACTTTCACAATCAATTGGTCAATTCTCAAAAGAACAGTGTCATACACGGAAGGAGCAAAACGCTGTAACTTATGTCTCGAAGAAAAGCTTGCCATTATGAAAGCCAACAAAAAAACTCTACTAAACAAAAAATCAGAACTTCTTTCGAAATCCCGACACAAAAACAAATCCACCATTTCAAACCTCCACCGCACCAGAAAAAAGTGATGACTCACCAGAGAGATAGAGAGAGAGAGAGAGAGAGAGAGAGAGAGAGAGAGAGAGAGAGAGAGAGAGAGAGAGAGAGAGAGAGAGAGAGAGAGAGAGAGAGAGAGAGAGAGAGAGAGAGAGAGAGAGAGAGAGAGAGAGAGAGAGAGAGAGAGAGAGAGAGAGAGAGAGAGAGAGAGAGAGAGAGATGAGAGAGAGATAGAGAGAGATAGAGAGAGATAGAGAGAGATAGAGAGAGATAGAGAGAGATAGAGAGAGATAGAGAGAGATAGAGAGATAGAGAGAGATAGAGAGAGATAGAGAGAGATAGAGAGAGATAGAGAGAGATAGAGAGAGATAGAGAGAGATAGAGAGAGATAGAGAGAGATAGAGAGAGATAGAGAGAGATAGAGAGAGATAGAGAGAGAGAGAGAGAGAGAGAGAGAGAGAGAGAGAGAGAGAGAGAGAGAGAGAGAGAGAGAGAGAGAGAGAGAGAGAGAGATAGAGAGAGATAGAGAGAGATAGAGAGAGATAGAGAGAGATAGAGAGAGATAGAGAGAGATAGAGAGAGATAGAGAGAGATAGAGAGAGATAGAGAGAGATAGAGAGAGATAGAGAGAGATAGAGAGAGATAGAGAGAGATAGAGAGAGATAGAGAGAGATAGAGAGAGATAGAGAGAGAGAGAGAGAGAGAGAGATAGAGAGAGATAGAGAGAGATAGAGAGAGATAGAGAGAGATAGAGAGAGATAGAGAGAGATAGAGAGAGATAGAGAGAGATAGAGAGAGATAGAGAGAGATAGAGAGAGAGAGAGAGAGAGAGAGAGAGAGAGAGAGAGAGAGAGAGAGAGAGAGAGAGAGAGAGAGAGAGAGAGAGAGAGAGAGAGAGAGAGAGAGAGAGTTAGTTAACTTTGAGAATAGTTGCTACTCACTGCCTTAAATTCTTTCCATCAAACCATCAAATTTACATGGAGTATCTCTGATTCCTCTGTAGCATATTTAGATGTATTGGTGTCTTTGTCGGAGGGTTCAATTATTACGGACCTTTATTGTAAGCCGACTGATACTCATCAATACCTTGATAGAAGGTCATGTCATCCCAATTATGTTAAGCGAGCCATACCATATAGTCAGGCTTTGCGTATTAGACGCATTTGTAGTAAGACTACTGATTTTAAAGCCAGAACAGGGGAAATGAAAACCTGGTTTAAAAAGAAGGGTTACAAGGATGGATTTATAGACTCGCAAATCGCCAGGGCTGGTCGTCTTTCTCGTTCAGATACGCTTAAACGTAAACAGCCAGTGGGCGATCGACGCATCAGTAGACCCTTAATTCTGGATTTTCATCCCTCTCTTTCTGCAGTTCATAGTATTATTAAAGATCTTTATCCTATTCTTGTTAGCACTGATACTACCAAGAAGGTATTTCCAGTGGCGCCATTTATTTCTTTTCGTAGGCCTAAAAATCTTAAAGATAATTTAGTTCGGGCTAAACTTCCTAAATTAGTTGAATCTTCGGGTCCCAGGGGTATGCAACCATGCGGCAAATCTAGGTGTCAAATTTGCCGATTTGTCTCTGGTTTGGATACCTTTCGGGACTCGGACTCCACACATACTTATTTTATTAATCCCCGAGCCGGGCGACGGGCCGAAGGCCCGGAGCCGGGTGAGGGTGCTAATCTCGACACGCGTGGAGTCCATTTTACACGCGTGTAGAAAAAGCGAAGGGAGACGAAATCTGTGAAATAGTTTATTTATTTGTTTGTTTGTTTGTTTGTATATATATATGTTTGGTACGGTGTCACGCGGTAAGAATAGTTGGGCACTGGTGACTAGCGACGAAGAAAACTAATAAATCTGTCAGTATTTCAGTCGGCTTTCGTTCAACGAAATAGAGCCTGTTCTACTTAAATAATAAAAGAGAACAACGAAGAAAAGGATACAAACAGCCGGTTTAATATATCTTGAAGCGAAACCAGAGAACCTGAAGAAACCAGACGCCGTACGGTAAACAAAACTCGATCTGAATTGCATTGGTTGTGGTCACTCAGTGGTCAAATCATTTTACAGTTATAAACGGTAGGATTCTTATTGTCTTAATAACCTAAACAATATACAGCTTCACGTTTTCGTGCTTTCCCTTTGCTCGTCCAAACCATAAGTCAGCTTAACTAAAGCTAACTTAAAACACTTCCTTTATAAGCTTGTGTTGATGTTATTCATTGACTTTGCATGGGCTTTTGCGATTTTTTTTTGCTGTATTTCCAAATTTTCGACTGAAACGTGGTCTGTTTAATACTTCTTTCTGGGATCCGATTCTACTGAATTGTTTTTATCTCAGACTCTATTATAAATGTAATTTTGAGCTGTTAACTTTTAATTCTGCCTTTACAAAACATGTATACATAGCCACATAAGGGAAGCCATAAGCCATTTAAGTACTTGCTAAAAATAATCCCTTTTGAATCCTATAAAAACAATATATTTTTTACAACCAGATCTAAATTTTGCTTTGATATGTTCAACTTTCAATAAATCAGTTAGTCATCCTATCCATAAATTCTATAATTATCTCGAAGATTATCATTTGCTTTAAAATCTGTTTGTTTTTATATTGGTTGTATATCAGGAGTGCTTATTTTAAATCAGGGTGGGTGGGTGGGGGGTGTTTCAAAAAACCATTTAATAAAAGTGGGCGAGGGGTTGTTGCATTCATGTATTTCTAGTTATGTATTTAATTGTGATTCTGTAGGAGTCATTTATCTTATAAATTGCAAGAAATGTAAGAAGTTTTATATAGGTAGTACCACTGACTCTTTCCGTAGAAGGTTCAACAATCATAAAAGTAGTTTGAACCGCTACGGTAGGGGTCAGCGAGACATGCCCGGAGAGCATCTGTATGCTCATTTCTTTAGTGAAGGCCACAAGGGCCTTTTAGATTTATCTGTTAATATTATTGACAAAACAGACATAAATAATCCTACTGATCGAGAAGCGTATTGGAGATACCGTCTTGATAACTTTATTCCCAAAGGACTTAATTTACGTGATTTTAATATGTAATTATTCTAATTAGGTTTGCTTTGTGTATATAAGTGCTCTGGATTGTACATCTTATCTGAATATTCTGATGAAGGGCAGTGCCCGAAACGTAAAATAAAGATTTTATCATTCCTTTTTTGATGTTTTTATATATATATATATATATATATATATATATATATATATATATATATATTTATTATACGTATATATACTGTATATATACTGTATATATATATATATATATATATATATATTTATTATACGTATATATACTGTATATATACTGTATATATACTGTATATATACTGTATATATATATATATATATATATACGTATAATGAATATATATATATATATATATATATATATATATATATATATATATATATGAGTGCTCAATACCATATAGATAGAGCAAAATATAAAGCATGAAGTATAGTTACCTTAAAGTTTATATATATATATATATATATATATATATATATATATATATATATATATATATATATATATATGTATGAAGCAACATTCGAAATTGATTGGTTGACGTCAACATTTAAAATCAAGTGATCACGATAATCGTGCAAAATAAACCGTCTTTTAATATTGCGAAATCATTTATTGTTGACGAGAATCTCGGGACGAGAATAAAGAAAGTCGCTTGTTGTAACAAGCCTGGGAACAAGTTGTAACAATGCTGTTGGCTTATCACACTGTAGCAAGCTTGTTGACAACAACCTTGTAGCAAGTTGTTGAGCTGCAGAGCGATAACAACTTGTTGGAACAGCCAGGATCACGCTTGTTGTCAACAAGCCATATCAGACTTGTTGGAACAACTTGTAACAAGTCTGTTGAAGTCATCAAGCTTGTCACAAGCTGTTCCAACAAGCTCGTTACAGATTGTTTTAACAAGTCTGGAACAAGATCGCTGTGACAACTTGTGACAGACTTGTCACAACAAGGAAGATTCAGCCTTCACAACAACTTAAAAATAGCATGTGAAAACCGGTTTGAACCAGTCGATTAAATCATGGATGGCGTGGATGGATTATGAAGAGAAAATTTGAACAAGACATTGGCTCATTAACGGCTTTTTGCTGGCGATGTTGTGAACACGAAGTTGTCGTCAACATATGGCAGAGATATCACGGTCTTTTGAAGCGCTAAAAACTCATTCTCGGTTTGGATTTCTGTTTGGAGATAATTTTTCACTGGTTGCAAATATCAAGCAGTCAAGCACCAAATTGAAATGGGAAAACAACAAGACTTTGCTCAGTGGACGTTCATCGACAGCGGACAGCAAACCGGAAAGACAGAATATTATACACGAAGATCCTTGTCAACGTTATCAAAGAGGTTAGTTTTCAAAAGGACAGTTTTCGTTGGTGTTTTGTTATTTCTTTGTTTCAAACCTGGCCGGCATGCTTTTTAGCAGAGTTGGTTTTATAGATCTCGCCTGTTAAATTGTTTTATTAGGGCTATAATTAAACACGAACTGCGAGTTTATTGCACTGCTTCAAAAACAAACCATTTTGTATTTATTGACGTAAACATTAACATTTTCAAGATTGACCTTGTGTGGGCATGCAGATAAAATACAGTCGAGAATTTTATCAAACGCAAACGTGTCTCTATAGCACATATAAAGACATTAATTTAAACGCAATTCTGTATGTTTTGGTTCGTAAATTTTATATCAATGATTTTTAAAGCCATATCAAAGGCGCTCCGGGCAGCCGCCATACGATGTATTCGTTTTGTTGTTTAGCTATTAAAATGAACATGCATGATAAAAATGTATTATAGAAGTGGAAAGTTGAGTTATTTATGAGTCGTGGCTTTAAATTTAATATAAAAACATTTTGGCAATGATGTTATAAACTCTTTAATGTATTGCCAGCCCGAAACCCGACGGGTAAAATCATCTGGCGTGAATCTTTATATGTTTGTAGATGTTTTCTGACTAAATTAAACCTGGAGATGACAAACATGTTACAGAGCGGAATGAAGATTGGTGGTGACAGGTTGTCTGAAGAACATCAAAATAAACTTTATGAATATTCCTTTATGAATGGATTTTGCATAGGATAGCTTGTTGTTTTTTACTATTATATTTAAACATTATCTGCCCCTGGCAAACCGATGCAGGGTAGTCTGTAAAATTACTTATCTCAAGGCTAAACTCAAACGTATTTTGAAGTAATATTATTTGATCAAAATGTTTTAGCTTTCCTTTTTGTGAATATCTTTGTTATAGCGCCGCACAGACGACCAAGTTTTCCCTGACTACGAACAATTTTCATTGTTCAAAAGCTGGCATGACCAGCTTTTGAACAAGGCTTCTCGTCAAGGAAAAACTTGTCAATTTGTGTCGTACACACGAACAAATAAAACTTGTCAAGGAAAAACTAACCAAGGAAAACTTGGTCGTCTGTGCGGCGCTTAAAATACATTAAATAAATTTTGGCATTGTATTCTTTGTTGTGAAAGTTTTGTATTAAATCTGCGGCCACGCTGGACAAAAGCAAGCGGGGAAAAAATAAAACGCGTTTGTGACAACATTGTTGAAACAGCTTGTTGCGGCTCAAATTCAACAAGCTTGTTTCAACCTTGTTCACACGACTTGTTACGGCTTGATTCAACAAGCTTGTTACAAGCTTGTTGTCAACAACGTTGTTACGACCTTGTTCCAACAAGCTTGTTACAAGGCTGCCAACAACTTGTTATCGGCTAGTCACAACAACTGGGAACAAGCAGTGCGAACACAACTTGATATCGGCTTGTTGGAACAATCTTGTAACAAGTCTGCTGCAGACTTGTTACAACTTGTGCGTTTTTACGCGTGTAAGTCACTAAGGTAACTTTTTCATATTTTCTCGACCACTACATGAAAATATATTTTCGAATGAAAGTTTCCCTTTTATTTCATCTTGAGAGATATCATTGAGGCTTTTTGCTGTGTTTTGCTGAAGACGCCAATCTTTTAGGACGTTTCCATATTTTCGTGCCACGGTTATCTAGTTTTGAATGAAAATTTGCCATTTGATTCATCAAAACAGTCGACTGTTTATACTACCTTATTTTGTTTTCTCTTTAGTACTTCTGGTATTCAAGCTCTTAAATAGATTCGCTAATTTGTTTTCTGTGGTGTTTTTCGACGTGTTTTTCAGTGTTTTTGACTTTGACGTTAACTGCATACTCTTTTAGTTACTGATATGAACTTTGTCAATTTTCTCCGCTGTTTTTTCATATTTTTACTGAAACCTTGCCTCTTACTTTTTCTGTTTTTCATGGCTATCTGATTGTACTGGTTTGTTTTTAGTTCTATTATACTTATAGTTTTCGAGCTATTCATTTTAATACGTTGGTTTTTCTGTCATTGTGATCTAAAATAAGATCACTTTGGCAACGTCCAATTAAACAGGATAATATTTTACAAAAGCGTAAGTAAACTAAGTTTTCCGTTTTGTTCAACTTTGCAATTCATGTAGTTGAACCAATTAGTCACTTTAGTCTTTGTGATTATCGTTTGTTTTTGCCGTGTCTCACTGAGAATGCCATGCAGTCGGATGACTAGAACGTGACACAAGTTGTTTTTATCGTTTGTATATTTTCGAATAAAGATTTGGTTAACGTTTTTCCCTTCATCTTGACAGTTCGATTATACTGTGCTATATTTACTTCGGTTCGATGACAGGAGCTATTGTACTGCATGAGACAGGGGGGTTATAATATTTTAAGAAAAAATTAATCGGATGCTTATTTGAAAAAGGGGGTTATTCTCTGTTATTTTGTAATTGAGGTACACTAGACAATATTATTAAACTAACCTTGGGGTTCATCATCTAGATCCTCAATACTGCCATGTGGACTAGTATCTAGGTCATAACTCTCAGATGGATTGTCCTCGGAATTGACTAAAATTTAAAAAAAGAAAAGAAAAACATTTTTAAGAAATAGAAAACATTTTCCGTGCTTCCATAGTGTTATAGAAACACGAGTGGAAGTTTGGGAGAACGAGAAATTATAGTATTAATTATATAATTATATAATAGTAGAAATTATATAATTATAGTATTACGCTATTTCGAGTTCTCCCAAACTTCCACAAGTGTTTCTATAACTGTATGGGAACACGGAAAAAATGTTTTCTATTTCCTTTATAAAATGACCTGTCGAAAATAGGTATAGAACGTTAAAATAATCACTGCATCAAAGCGTAAATTCTCCTTACTCTTCATGGCGTATGATGACGTACTGGATGGCGTATAATAGCGTATCCTACACCGTAATGATGGCGTATTGAATGACGTGGATCTTGCCGTGTTTCCATAAAGTTATAGAAACACGGCTTTCAACCAATCGCCGCGCTTGTTTTCAAAATGTTATTTTATAAAACCTTTTATAAAATAACAGGTATGCTACGCACGCTCTGATTGGACGAGAGCCATTTTCACTCAGAGTACAGAGACACGTTTGACGTCATTTTCATTTTATATTGTACAACGCATGCTCTGTTTGGTTAAATCTCACGTAATCACTGGCGTATTTATTTGATTACGCCATCATTCGTCAGCTGAGTCTCGGTCACTTTGGTGGCTTCTCCTTGGTTTTTTACCTCGTAAAACGGTTAGTTATTTTATAAAACAAATAGAAAATCGCTTTTGTGACTCTGTACTGTGATACAAACACGATTGACGCAACTTCAACCGGAAAAAATGTGTGAAAACACTCGGCTTCGCCTCGTGTTTCCACTGGGCATTTTTTCCGGTTGAAATCACGTCATTCGTGTTTGTATCACAGTACAGAGATACGCAAGCGATTTTCTATTTGTTAAATATAACATATTATAAAATAAGGTGTCCTCTACACACGCTTTGATTGGCTGGACTCCGTGCATTTCTAAGAGAACATAGATCATGAATGACGTAAAATGGCGTCAGCTGGCCGGAAAAGCCCGCCAAATTCCAAAACTACCTCACTTTTAGCTTGGTTTTGCTTCTTCTTATTTTATAAAACAAATAAAACATACCGCTCCTGTGCATATGTACATATGTATTTATAAGAATAAAGGTACGTTTGACGTGATTTGAACACGAAAGAAGTGTAAAGGCACTCGGCTATCGCCTCGTGCCTCTACTCAACTTCTTTCGTGTTCAAATGACGTCAAACGTGCCTTTATAAGAGAACATATGCACGGAGCTTTATGTTTTATTTGTTAAACAAAGCAGAGCAAAGCTAGAAAAAGTAAAAGAAAAAACAAAGGAAAAGGAGGAGGAAAAGGAAAAGAAGAAGAAAAAGGAAAAGGAAAGGGAAAAGGAAAAGGAAAAGGAGAATGAAAAAGAAAAGGAGAAAGAAAAGGAAAAAGAAAAGGAAAAGAAAAAGGAGAAAGAAAAGGAAAAGGAAAAAGAAAGGAAAAAAGCGAAAGAAAAGGAAAAGGAAAAGTAAAGGAAAAGGAGAAAGAAAAGGAAAAGGCGAGAGAAAAGGAAAAGGAGAAAGAAAAGGAAAAAGAGAAAGAAAAGGAAAAGGAGAAGGAAAAGGCTAAAGAAAAGGAAAAGGAAAGAAAAGGAAAAGGAGAAAGAAAAGGAAAAGGAGAAAGAAAAGGAGTAAGAAAAGGAAAAGGAGGAAAAAAAGGAAAAGGAGAAAGAAAAGAAAGAGGAGAAAGAAAAGGAAAAAGAAAAGGGAAAAGATAAGAAAAGGAAAAGGAAAAGGAAAAATAAAAGGAAACGGAGTAAGAAAAGGAAATGGAGAAAGAAAAGGAAAAGGAAAAGGAAAAGAAAAGGAGAAAGAAAAGGAAAAGGAAAAGGAGAAAGAAAAGGAAAGGGGAAAGGAGAAAGGAAAGGAAAGGAAAAAGAAAAGGAAAAGCAAAAGGAGAAAGAAAAGGAAAACGCGAAAGAAAAGGAAAACGCGAAAGAAAAGGAAAAGGAGAAAGAAAAGGAAAAGGAGGAAGAAAAGGAAAAGGAACAAGAAAAGGAGAAAGAAAAGGAAAAAGAGAAGAAAAGGAAAAGGCAAAATAAAAGGAAAAGGAGTAAGAAAAGGAAAAGGAGAAAGAAAAGGAAAAGGAGAAGGAAACGAAAAAGGAGAAAGAAAAGGAAAAGGAGTAAGAAAAGGAAAAGGAGAACGAAAAGGAAAAAGAGAAAGAAAGAGAAAAAGAGAAAGAAAAGGAAAAAGAGAAAGAAAAGAAGTAAGAAAAGAAAAAGTAGAAAGAAAAAGAAAAGGAAAAAGAAAAAGAAAAGGAAAGGAGAAAGAAAAGGAAAAAGAGAAAGAAAAGGAAAAGGAGAAGGAAAAGGAGAAGGAGTAAGAAAAGGAAAAGGAGAAAGAAAAGGAGTAGGAGAAAGAAAAGGAAAAGGAGAAAGTAAAGGAAAAGGAAAAAGAAAAGGAAAGGGGAAGGAGAAAGAAAAGGAAAAGGAGAAAGAAAAGGAAAAGGAGAAATAAAAGGAAAAGGAGAAAGAAAAGAAAAACGACTAAGAAAAGGAAAAGGAGAAAGAAAAGGAGAAGGAGAAAGAAAAGGAAAAGGAGAAAGTAAAGGAAAAGGAGAAAGAAAAGGAAAAGGAAAGGAGAAGGAGAAAGAAAAGGAAAAGGAGAAAGAAAAGAAAACGGAGTAAGAAAAGGAAAAGGAGAAAGAAAAGAAAAAGGAAAGGAGAAGGAGAAGGAGAAAGAAAAGAAAAAGGAGAAAGAAAAGGAAAAGGAGTAAGAAAAGGAAAAGGAGAGAGAAAAGGAAAAGGAGAAAGAAAAAGAAAAAGAAAAGGAGAAAGAAAAGGAAAAGGAGAAATAAAAGGAAAAGGAGAAAGAAAAGGAGTAAGAAAAGGAAAAGGAGAAAGAAAAGGAAAAGGAGAAAGAAAAGGAAAAGGAGAAATAAAAGGAAAAGGAGAAAGAAAAGGAGTAAGAAAAGGAAAAGGAGAAAGAAAAGGAAAAGGAGAAAGAAAAGGAAAAGGAGAAAGAAAAGGAAAAGGAGAAAGAAAAGGAGAAAGAAAAGGAGAAAGAAAAGGAAAAAGAGAAGAAAAGGAAAAGGAAAAATAAAAGGAAAAAGGAGTAAGAAAAGGAAAAGGAGAAAGAAAAGGAAAAAGAGAAAGAAAAGGAAAAGGAAAAGGAGAAGGAAAAGGAAAAGGAGGAAGAAAAGGAAAAGGAGGAAGAAAAGGAAAAGGAGAATGAAAAGGAAAAAGAGAAAGAAAAGGAGTAAGAAAAGGAAAAGTAGAAAGAAAAAGAAAAGGAAAAGAAAAAGGAGAAAGAAAAGGAAAAGGAGAAATAAAAGGAAAAGGAGAAAGAAAAGAAAAACGACTAAGAAAAGGAAAAGGAGAAAGAAAAGGAGAAGGAGAAGGAAAAGGAAAAGGCGAAAGAAAAGGAAAAGGAAAGAAAAGGAAAAGGAGAAAGAAAAGGAAAAGGAGTAACAAAAGGAAAAGGAGAAAGAAAAGGAAAAGGAAAAAAAAGGGAAAGGAGAAAGAAATGGAAAAGGAGAAAGAAAAGGAAAAGGAGAAAGAAAAGGAAAAGGAGAAAGAAAAGGAAAAGGAGAAAGAAAAGGAAAAGGAGAAAGAAAAGGAAAAGGAGTAAGAAAAGGAAAAGGAGAAAGAAAAGGAAAAGCAAAAAAAAGGGAAAGGAGAAAGAAAAGGAAAAGGAGAAAGAAAAGGAAAATGAGAAAGAAAAGGAGTAAGAAAAGGAAAAGGAGAAAGAAAAGGAAAAGGAGGAAGAAAAGGAAAAAGAGAAAGAAAAGGAAAAAGAGAAAGCAAAGGAAAAGGAGAAAGAAAAGGAAAAGGAGAAAGAAGAGGAAAAGGAAAGGAAAGGAAAAGGAGAAAGAAAAGGAAAAGGGGAAAGAAAAGGAAAAGGAGAAAGCAAAGGAAAAGGAGAAAGCAAAGGAAAAGGAGAAAGCAAAGGAAAAGGAGAAAGAAAAGGAAAAGGAGAAAGAAAAGGAAAAGGAGAAGGAAAAGGGGAAAAAACAGAAAAGAAAAAAGAAAAAAGAAAAAAAAGGGAAAAGAAAAAGAAACTTAAGGGGAAAAAAGAACAAGAAAAAGGAATAGGAAAAGAAAATTAAAAGAAATAAAATAAAATGAATTAATATAGGTTCAACACGTGGTTAGTACTAAAAATATTTATAGTACTGTCAAACAAGCAGATTTTTATAAATTAATAAATAGATTGCTTGTTTGTTTTTTTCAAAGTTGGAATTGTTTCAATTAATCCAAAATCAGTTTTTAATAAACAAGTGTATCAGGTCGCAAAAGCATACTGTCAAACAAAAAAATTACAATTATGCTAAAACATGCACTTAAAGTAAGGGAAAATGCTTGTCGACGTGGCAGATGCAAAGTTATCATGGCCAAATGGCGAGGTACAACTTCTGGTTGAATCAACGACACCATCGATCAACCAGCTAAGCACTTTGTTAGAAAACTATTCTGATGTGTTCGTTAATGGACCCAATGATTCTTTGGGCCGAACTACACAAACGGAGCATGTTATTGACACAGGAGACAGTCACCCTATCAAACAGCACCCTTACAGAATCCCAGTCCATCTCAATACCGTGATGAACCAACAAGTGGATGATAGGCTTAGGTGAGGTCTCATCAAACCAAGCACTAGTCCGTGGTCGTCACCGATTGTGCTAGCACCCAAAAAGGATGGGAATTATCGGTTTTGTGTCGATTTTCGACGAGTTAACTCGGTCACCAAGAAAGATGCTCACCCAATGCCACGGATCGACGATATCCTCGACCAGCTGGGTGGTGCAAGCTGTTTCAGTACTCTGGATCTCGCCTCTGGCTATTGGCGAGTGCCTTTAAGAGAAGCGGATAGAGAAAAGACAGCATTCGGGGTGAATCACTACGAGTTTACTGTCATGCCTTTTGGTTTGACTAATGCGCCTGCCACATTTCAACGTATGATGGGCAGACTCCTGAATGGAATAAAGGGATGTCTGGTGTTTATGGATGATATCATTATTTTCTCAGATACATGGTTAGAATACAATCGCATTTTCAGTAAGTGAAGTTCGAGGATTCCTTGGTATGGCATCCTATTATCGGCGCTTTGTCAAGGATTTTGCGAGCATAGCGTCCCCCCTTCACGACCTAACAAAGGGTGGACAACGAGAATTCAACTGGACACTACAAGCAGACCAGGCCTTCACCTATTTTATCTTTACCTGATTTTTCTATTCCCCTCACCATTTACACCGATGCTAGTGTTGTGGGCCTCGGCACAGTCTTATTTCAGCGCAAAAGGGTATACGAACATGTTATTGCCTATGCCAGTCGCGCTTTAACACCGAGAAGGAGTATTTAGCCATCGTATGGACTGTCAACTATTGGCGAACATACTTACTGGAGTCTTACAACATGACTTCAAGGCCTCAAAGAACCGAAGGGCAGACTAGCAAGATGGATCCTGTCTTTACAGGAGTATCAGTTCCAGATAACCCATCGACCAGGAAAGCAAAATGGCAACGTGGATACCCTTTCTCGCTTTCCTCCACCTACTACTGCACATTGTCAAAAGGTAGACCTTGAAGACAACCTAACAGCTGGCGTTGGGGCCACAAAGGTAATCCCACACTGGTCAGTCGGGGAAATTCGTGAGGCTCAAAAAGCAGACCAGGGTATTTCACGGGTTCTGCAGAGATTTGCTACAGCAAACGAGCAACCAACAGCCAATGGAGAGTGGATGGAAGATGGTGAGCTACGACGTTACCGACAACTCTGGAGTGGAGAAAGGTACCCGGGACGAATGGCTCGTCTTAGTCGTACCAAGAATGATGAGGGCTGCCTCTTAAAGTTGTCACACAATGCTCCATGTTCTGGACACATGGGTATTAACCGCTGTTTGGAGCGCCTTCAACGACAATAATACTGGCCTGGAATGACAGCCGAAATACAGCTGTGGATAGCGGAATGTGAGCAGTGTAACCGTCGGAAACCCCAAGTAACCGCACAAAGAGCACCGATGGAAAGCATCAAAGTTGGACGACCAATGGAACTGTGGACTACCGATGACTGCGCGGGGCAACCAGTATATTCTGGTAATGTCTGTCAATTTTACAAAAATGGGTAGAAGCTGTACCGATGGCCAACCAACGCGCGGACACTACAGCAAAGGCGTTTGTGGATGAAGTTGTATCTCGTCATGGCATCCCAGAGAAGCTCCTGACCGACCAGGGCAAAAACTTTGAGGCTGACCTAATGAAGAAAGTGTTTCAACCGCTCGGAGTAAAGAAGTTGAGAACGTCACCATATCACCCACAAACCGATGGACAAGTGGAGCGATTTAATCGCACCTTGAAAGGGATTCTAACGGCGTATGTCAACAACGATCATAATAATTGGCTTTATGATTAATGCCACTGGCTTTATTTGCTTACCGTACCGGCGTGCATCGCTCATCAGGTAGCACACCCTTCAAAGCTGTGTATGGTCGCGAAGCTACATCACCATTGACACTCATGGGCACTGCACACAAACCAACCGAAGAAGGGCTGATTGCAAACTACTGTGACGAGCTTGAGAAGACCTTACAGACGGTGTATGATCAGGTTGCAACCAATGTCAGTCAAGCTCAGGCAAAGCAGAAGAAGACGTACGATAACCTAACAACAGAGGAGAGCGTGCAACTGAAACCAGGTGATCGGGTGTGGCTCAACAATAAAGCTGTGGCGAAGGGAAAGAGTCGGAAATTCCACAAAGAATGGACGCCTTAGGCCTGGTTTAGACGTCGAAGTTCCGTCGCATTTAATTCGTCGCATTTAATGCGACCAATTTTATCCGACGGAAATGCAACGTCTAAACTGATTTTATTCGACACGTCGCATTTAATTCGACACTGTCGAATTATGCGACGAGCTGTGTCGCATAATTCGACGGAAATGCGACGTTGATTTAGACGTCGCATAAAATGCAGTCGAATAAAATGCATAAATTAGTATAATCACTTTTTCTATCCTACAGTATCCCTCAATATCCAACAATTTTACAGTTCGTGGGCCCCACGAAGATCATTTTCAACATGGCGTACTCGTTTGTA